>JAJPUD010000553.1:521981-658131 GCA_023553655.1 Myrmecobius fasciatus
GCTGAGGCAATTAGGGTTAAGTGACTTGCCCAGGGTCACACAGCTGTTACGTGTCTGAGACCAGATTTGAACTCAGGTCCTCCTGACTTCAGGGCTGGTGACCTATATATATATATATATATATTTTAAGTACAATACTAAATCTTTTAATTAATATATTGATCCTGGAACATCTCTGAGTTACTATAATAGAATGCAAGAATGAAAAAATTGTAATTTTAATCTGTATTTGTACACAACTTTGAATGTAGTGATGATATCCTCTTAAAATGGCAATTAGACAAAATAAACCAAAGATGCAATGTAAACATTTTCTAATTAAGTGGATTAGTACATTTTTAGAAAGAAATAGGATTAGTTTTTTTTTTCCTCTAAGTACTATATACATATGTATATGATTGGCTTCCAAATGTATCTTGCATGGAAATTAAGGCTTTGAGTATGTTTTAGTAATAAGTTCTCAAAATTGGATTAAAGATTTTACATATAAAATCATTCAATAATTTTAAAGAAATTATTTCCCCATTTTAAAAGTATCTATCCAATCACTTTATCATCCAGAGATAGAAGAGTTCATTTTATAAGTTAGACCTCATGTATATTTTTTTTGGATTTCTTTTTTTAATTTCTTTTTTTATTAAAGCTTTTTAATTTTCAAAACATATGTGTGAACAATTATTCAACATTAATCCTTGCAAAACTTTGTGTTCCAGTTTTTCCCCTTCTCCCTGCCACCCCTCCCCTAGATGTCAAGTAATCCAGTATATGTTAAACATGGTAAAAATATATGTTAAATCCAATATATTCATACATATTTATACAATTATCTTGTTGCACAAGAAAAATCAAATCAAAAAGGAAAAAAAATGAGTAAGAAAACAAAATGCAAGCAAACAACAACAAAAAGAGTGAAAATGTTGTGTTGTGATCCCCACTCAGTTCCCACAATGCTCTCTCTGGGTGTAGATAGCTCTTTTCATCACTGAACAATTGGAATTGGTTTGAATCAACTCATTGTTGAAGAGAACCATGTCCATTAGAATTGTATAATTTTGTTGCTCCCGTGTATAATGATCCCCTGGTTCTGCTCATTTCACTCAGCATCAGTTCATGCAAGTCTCTCCAGGTCTCTCTGAAATCATCCTGCTGATCATTTCTTACAGAACAATAATATTCCATGACATTCATATACCATAATTTATTCAGCCATTCTCCAATTGATGGGCATCCATTCAGTTTCCAGTTTCTTGCCACTACAAAAAGGATTGCTACAAACATTCTTGCACATGTGGGTCCCTTTCCTTCCTTTAAGATCTCTTTGGGATATAAGCCCAATAGAAACAATGCTGGGTCAAAGGGTATGCACAGTTTGATAGCTTTTTGAGCATAGTTCCAAATTGCTCTCCAGAATGGTTGGATCCGTTCACAGTTCCACCAACAATGTATCAGTGTCCCAGTTTTTCCACATCCCCTCCAACATTCATCATTATCTTTTCCTATCACCTTAGCCAACCTGAGAAGTATGTAGTGATACTTTTCATGAATATTTTTAAAGATTTTTGTGTAAGTATTGGATTGCTTGCTATCTAAGAGAGGGAGTAGGTGGAAGGGAGGGAGAAAAATTTGGAACACGAGGTTTTGCAAGGGTGAATGTGGAAAACTATACATATATTTTGAAAATACAAAGCTAAAAAAAGATTTTTATATAAGATACAGTGCTTAGGTAAAGATAAAAACAGCAAGTGACATATAAAAATGGAAATTCTCTAACATTTTAGGATTGAAGAGCCAAATTTAAGAGATCATGCTAAATTTAAGTCCTGGCAGATTTTATTCTGGAACCTTTACAGATGATTTGGGACTAGAGAAGCAGAGAACCCTTTAGAATTTCCCTGAGAATAAAATTTATTTCAAAATGTCCAGGAGATGATATTTCTAAGGACCAGAAGACTACATGTGAAATCTGGGATTCAAAATGTCTGATTAAATGGACATTAGGAGTGGATTACTAGGATACAAGGAGATGATACTGTTAATATTGATAATCATTATTGAATTGTTTTGGCCTTTCTTTCATGCTGTTTATGTTTAAGTTTTCTTGGTTACGTTGGTAACATGTAAATCTCCTTTCTCAAAAGTAGTCCATTGTGAGCCTTCTAAGTAATTTGATCTGTAAGCTAACTTATATAATTCTGATTATGAATTTATGAAAAACCTTATATATAAATGATCAATAAGAAGAGTAGACTCCCCAAAATGAGGAAAATTGAGGGAATTGAGATTAGGATGAAATGTGATTAATTGTGGGAATAGAGTGAATCATACCGACTTACATATTTTGTAAGTCAATTCTGGGCCTAGATCAGTTCCCTTTCTGTTCAATTATGGGCCTAGTCCATCTTCTGTCTTGTGAAAAAACTTTATTCAATTGTGGGAATGTGGAGAAAACCATAATATATCATTTGAACTATGTGGCTGGTAAGTTGCACTCCCTCCACTGGTGCTTTGAGACCCTTAACTAAGGATCTAAGTGATGTTGACTAGAAAACCAGTCAGGTCTAGACTGATGCAAGTTTTCTCCCAATTGTACATCTTTTTTTTTTTTTAATTTTTTTTATTAAATCTTTTGATTTGTATAACATATTTATGGGTAGTTCCCCAGCATTGATCTTTACAAAGCTTTCCATTACAAATTTTACCCCCAGTCCCCTCCCCTCCCCTAGATGGCAGGAAGTCCACTACATGTTAATAATGTTGAAATACTTGACAAGTTATGCAAGAAAAATCCTATCTACAAGAAAAAAAAAGAAAATCAGAGAAAGGCAACACAATGCAAGCAAATATCAATAGAGATCATGAAAATGTTACGTTGTGGTCCATATTTCATATCCCTCTCTCTGGGTGTATATGGTTTTCTTCAGTGAACAATTGGAACTGGTTTGAGACAATTCTTTGTTTCAGAGAGCCATGTCCATCAGAATTGATCATCATGTAGTACTGTTATTGCTGTGTATGATGATCTCCTGGTTCTGCTCGTTTCACTCAGCATCAGTTCATGCAAGTCTCTCCAGGCCTCTCTGAAATCGTCCTGCTGGTTGTTTCTTACAGAGCAATAATATTCCATAACATTCATATACCATAATTTATTCAGCCATTCTCCAATTGATGGGCATCCATTCAGTTTCTAGTTTCTAGCCACTACAAAAAGGGCTGCCACAAACATTCTTGCACATGTGGGTCCAATTGTACATCTTAAGCAACACGTATGTTTTATTTGAAAACTGACCCACTGTTCAATAAGTAATTGTTTCTATGTTCTTTTGATTGACACTTTGGGGCGTGGGGCACCTCCTTTTTTGAATTCAGGAAATTGTATGTATTTGCCCTCCCCCTCCCAACTTTTACAGTCCCTAATCTTTCATCCAATTAGAAAACAGATTACCTAAAATTGCATTATTTCCTTTTAATTGGCCTTATTTTATTAATTATTTTTACTATTTAGAAGTTTGTCTCTTGTATTCAGAGGTCTAGTACTAAGCTGAGGCATTGCTTAATAAATTGATCAAGTCTTTGTTTTTCTCAGGAATTTCATTTTTCATCTGTTGCAGTGCTCTTTGTGGGCCCCAAGGGAGGGTAGAATTGGCAATATTGGGTTGAAGGCTGTATAGTTTAAAGGGAGACAAGAGCTGATCTTTGTGGACCCCAAGGGTAGAACTGGCATTATTGGGTTGAAGGCATTGTGGTTTAGTGGAAAGAGCACTAGATTGGAAGTCATGAATCCTGGGTACTGGTCTTGGCGCTGGTACTAACATGTGTGACTTGGGCTAGCCATTTCCCCTCCTCTCTGTGCCTTGGTTTCTTCATCTGTAAAACGCTCTACCAATGTATAACAGGGCTGTGAGAAAAAAAATAAGGGGCATAAAATGTGTATGAAAGCACTACTTGTGTGTGGGGAGCCCTCATCCTTTTTACAGGTGAGAAAATTGAGGCTGACCTTTTTGTAGTGGCTAGAAACTGGAAACTGAATGGATATCCATCAACTGGAGAATGGCTGAATAAATTATGGTATATAAATGTCATGGAATATTATTGTTCTGTAAGAAACGACCAGCAGGATGATTTCAGAGAGGCCTGGAGAGACCTACATGAACTGATGCTAAGCGAAATGAACAGAACCAGGAGATACAATGGCAACATCAAGACTATATGATGATCAATTCTGATGGACGTGGCTCTCTTCAACAATGAAATATTTCTTTTTTTTTTAATTTTTATTTTTTAATTTTATTTGCATAACATATGTGTGGGTAATTCTTCAACATTAACCCTTACATAGCTTTCGGTTACAAATTTTCCTCCCAACTCTCCACCCCTCCCCTAGATGGCAGGATATCCACTACATGTTAATTATGTTAAAATATTGGCAAATCGAATATATGTATACATATTTCCAAACTTGTCATTAACAATGAAATATTTCAAACCAGTTCTAATTGTTCAGTGAAGAAAGTCATATACACCCAGAGAGAGGGATGTGAAATGTGGACCACAACATAACATTTCCATGCTCTCTATTGATGTTTGCTTGCATTGTGTTTCCTTTCTCTGATTTTTTTTTCTTGTAGATACGATTTTTCTTGCACAGCAAGATAAGTGTGGAAATATGTATACATATGTTCGATTTGTCAAGTATTTTAACATAATTAATGTGTAGTGGACTTCCTGCCATCTAGGGGAGGGGAGGGGATTAGGGGGAAAATTTGTAACAGAAAGCTTTGTAAGGGTCAATGTTGAAGAATTACCCATACATATGTTTTGCAAATAAAAAGCTTTAATAAAGAAAAAAAAAAGAAAGAAAGAAAATTGAGGCTGAAACAGGAGTGACTTGTACAAGACTCCAGAATTAATTAATGGCAAGGCCAGGTCCAGAACTGACCTTTTCTTTCCATGGCACCATGCTGTTTCTCAGCTCTCTTCTGCTCCGTGGAGAAAATGGCTGGGGTCCTTCTCTGGACATAGATAGTGTAGGTTAGTGCAGCTGGGTACCAGAGTCAAGGTGCTCAGCTAGGAAGCACTCTGAACCCTGCATTCATTCAGGTGGGTCCAGCCAGGAATTACCAAGATGTCCCCACTAGGGGGAAGCATCGACTCTCATTACAATCTACTAGTCTTTTCGGATTATTCCTGTAAGAGATATTTGTAAAAGCTCTTAGGGCAGTGCCTGGCACATAGTAGGCATTTAATAAGTGTTTATTTACCGCCTGTCATATAATCTTAGTCTTAGAAGGGACCTTGGAGCCTGTGTGGTTTTAACCTGCATGTGAATAAAGAATCTCCCTGAAGCAAGCACTGATCTTGTTCCAGGCCATCCCATTCTTCTCTGGTGTGGTTCTAACATTGGGAAGATTTTCCTTATAAAATTCAGCTAGAATCTTTCTGCAGGACAGCCCCCTTCATTCAGGGCCTTGAAGGTGGCTCTCATGACTTCCCAGGTCTTTTTTTCTCTAAGACAAATTGCTTCTCCCCCAGAAGCTCTCTAGCTTATTTACAATGGCTTTACCATTTGATGAAACACACTACTTGAGTCAGGGCTAAGTAGAGCAAGAATATTTCCCTAGTCCTGGATGTTACAGCTTTTCAAAAAGTTTAGCTTCGCTCTTTAGCATTAGCTTTTTTGACTGCACATCCCATTGCTGACCCCCAAGACCTCTGTCACATAAACTACTGCCTAGTCAGTCAACTGACAACTATTAAGCGCCTACTATATGCCCGGCACCAGCACCATGTAGAGTACAAAGGATATAATGAAGGGCAGAACCAGTTCTTACCCTCCAGGAGCTCAGGATCTCACTATGTATAGATTGTTGTTCAGTTATTTCAGTCTTTGTGATCACATTATCTTGATAAAGATAAGGGAATGGTTTGCCATTTACTTTTCCAGCTCATTTTATAGATGGGAAAACTGAGTCAAGCATGGGTTCAGTGATTTGCTCGGGATCACACAGCTTGTATCTGGCTACAATTGAATTTGAGGGCTTCCCGACTCTAGGCCCAGTACTCTAGCCACTGCAACACCTAGCTGTCCCCAATATACAAATGACTGCCTACAAACAAAATAGCTAAAGGATAGATTGGGGGCAAGGAGACACGGAGAATCTCAGAGGGGAAGGCACTGTGATTAAGGAGGACTGGGAATGGCTTCTTACAGAAAGTAGGATTGTAAATGGGACTTGATGGAAGCTTAAAGTTAGAGATGAAGAGGGAGAACCTTCCAGGCCTGGGGCATGGTGGGTAGAAATGAGAAATGGAGTGTCTTGCACAAGGAACAGCAGGAAAGCCAAAATTCCTGGATCGCAGAGTAAAGGGAGAAGGTCTAAGAAGCCTGGAAAGATAGAAAGGGGTCAAGTTATGAATGGTTTTGAGAGCCAAACAGAGGATTCTTTACTTGGTCATGGAAGTCATAAGGAGTCACTGGAGTTTATTGAGCCAGGGGAGTGTCTCTTCAGGAAGATCATCTTGCAGCTGAGTGGAGAATGGACTAGAGCAGGGAAGACATATGAGACAAGGAGACCCAGCTGCAGTCCCCTGCAAGAGTCCAGCTGTGAGGCATGGAGGGTCCATCCCTACTTGTCTGAAAGAGACAGGAGCTTATAAGAAAGATGTCACAAAGGAAGAGAAGATTTGGCTCCTGATTGGATCTTGGAAGTGAGAGAAGTGAGAGGTGAGGATGACACCCAAGTGGTCTTGTATTTGTAAAGTTGGCATTTGCAGCCTAAGTTTATTTAATACTTGACATTTATTCCCATTATATTTCATCTTATTAGATTCAGCCTAAAGTTTTAACCTGTCAAGCTCTTTTTGGTTCCTGACTATGTTATCCAAGGGTAGGTAGGTAGTGCAATGTATATAAAGTGCCAGTCCTGGAGTCAGGAACAGCCGTCTTCCTGAATTCAAATCTGGCCTCAGACACTTCCTAGCTGAGTGATCCTAGGCAGGTCACTTCATCCTGTTTGCCTTGGTTTCCTCATCTGTTAAATGAGCTGGAAATTACTCTAATGTCTTTCTAAGAATATTCCAAACAGGGTCATGAAAAGTTTAACAGACTGAAATAACTGAACAACAAATGTTATCCAAATGTTGGCTCTCTCTTCCAGTTGCCTCTTGCAAGCACATAGAAAAGTAGAGATCTATGCCTTTGTTCAAGTTTCTTGCTAAAAATGTTAAATAGCACAAGGTCAAACACAGATCTCTTGGGTATTACACTTGAGACCTTCTTTGAAATTGAACCCTTAAAGACTGCTTTTAAGATCTAGCCATTCAAACAGCTCCGAATTCACCCGACTGTACTGCATTCTAGCTCAGATCTCTCCATCTTTTCCACAAGAATAGCACAAAAGATTAAACATTTTGCTAAATTCCACATAAACTATATTGATAGCCCTCTCTTGATCTGGCAGTTTAATAACCCTCTTAAAAGATTAATCTGGCATAGGCTATTCTTGCTGCAACCACACAGGTTCTTTGTGATCATTGCTTCTTTCTTGTCTATCCTTCAAGGCCCGGTTCTCCTTCATCTCCTTTAGGAAGCCTCACTCGACCATCCCAGCCAACAGAAATCTCTTCCTCTTCTGAATTCCTGCAGCATTGACTGTACCATACATGAGTCACTCAGCCCCTTTGGTCTGGTCTTGTTTATTTTTCTATTTCCCCTCCTAGTATTCACTTTCATTTAATAAGCATTTATTAAGTTCCTGCTATATTCCAGGCATTTAATAAATGTGCTTGGGGGTAACATAGGAGAATATAAAGACACAAAAGAAATAGTCCCTGGCCTCAAAAAGCATATGTTCTATTGGGGAGCACAAATATGTAGAGATGAGGAAATGAGAAATATATGTAAAATAACTTTGGGCATAAGAAAACACATCTGAGAAAACAGACATTATGGAGAATTAGGAAGGGCCTTAAGTAAAAAGAAAAGCTACCTCTGATTTTAACATTGATTATATTAGTGTTAAGATTCGTGTTAAGATATATAGTGTTAAGATTCTATTTGGATTCATCTTGGCTTTGGAAATGATGATTCTCATAGGCTTTTTTTGATTATCAGTACAGTAAACATTAAGTGCCAACTATGTGCTGGGCATTGTGCTAAGAAAAGGAAAGGCTGAGATGTTTCAAACCAGTTCCAGTTGTTCAGTGATGAAGAAAGCCATATACACCCAGGGAGAGGTCTGTGGGAACTGAGTGTGGACCACAACATAGCATTTTCACGCTTTCTATTGATGTTTGCTTACATTATGTTTTCCTTCTCAGATTTTTTTTTCTTATAGATCCAATTTTTCTTGTACAGCAAGATAACTATATAAATATGTATACACATAAAAAAAAAAGGAAAGGCCATCTCTACCCTCAAAGATCTCCCCCCCCCCAGGCAATTGAGGTTAAGTGACTTACCCAGGATCACACAGATAGGAAGCGTTAAGTGTCTGAGACCAGATTTGAACTCAGGTCCTCCTGACTTCAGGGCTGGTGCTCTATCCACTGAGCCACCTAGCTGCCCCAGCCCTCAAAGATCTTATAATTTAATGGGGTGGGGGACAAAGACAATACATCAAAAGATGCTGAAGATTTGAGAATGGGAAGAGGATCCAACTTCTGGGATATAATGATGGCAGAATAGCAACTGAGCAGTGTAGCTGGTGGGAAATGACATATTGGTTGGGATCATTAGCCTTTTTTCTATGGAAACTTTGGGAAGACTTTTGGGGGGACTTTTTGCTCTGCCCTCAAGTCCTCCAATCAGAGGGGCAAACGCAACTGAGGGTTCTGATGAAGTGTGAGTACTAAAGCTGATAAAATCTCTATGATGATCAGTTTTGTGGTGATGAGCAATCAATAAGGATCCATCAATAGGATTGATTGGAGTGTCTCACTTGGATTTAAAAGGATTATGTTCTAATCCTGGCTCTGCCACTTTATAGCTATGTGACCAATGGAAAGCTACTTAGCTTCTCTGAATCTCTGTTTCCTCATCTGTAAAATGGGAATAATGATACTTGTATTAACCTAACCACCTCCTAGGGTTGTCGTGAAAATGGCATTTTGTTAACTTTAAAGTGCTAGAGAGATATAAGCTATTATTATAATGAAAAATAGCAGATTCAAGGGTTGGAACCAGCCCAAATCAATGGCATATTTTATATTTTAATATCTTCTGGATGAAGTCACACTTTGTTTTCTAGCCTTTTGCTCCAGTCTACTAACTTCTAAAAAAATCAATAGTGTCATTTTCGGGGCACCCATCTGATAATTCTGCCTATGGAAAGAACATTTGGGTAGATTTCTGAAAAATCATGCTCCTTCTTGAATTTCTAATTAGAATGTAAAACACATTTGTTCGGTGTTTGCAGCAAAATGGAAATATGTAATTGATTCTTTAAAAATGTGACCTCTTTGCTCATTTGAAAGTGCTTTTAGGGCAATATTCTGCATTACAGTCTTTCAACATAATTAGCCCTAGTAATTGCTCAACTTTTTGGCATAGTACATTTGCAGCTAATTCTGGACAGCTGACATTTTTGTATGGGCTTTTCCTTATTATAGTGGGAAAAGCTACTTGGCTTAGTGGCTACAGGGTTGGCCTTGGCTTCAGGAATACAGAAGTTCAAATACTTCCTCTGACACAGACTAGCTGGAGCGACTATGGGCAAATCATTTGACTTCCCAGGGCCCTCAGCCAATTTTGTAAGCCTAGAGAATGGAGGGGGTAGGAAGAGTCTGGATATGGAGACTGAAGTGGATTTGAATTCTGGTTCTGCTAGTTCTGCTGGCTGTATGGCCCTAGAGAATTCACTTAAGGTGATAGAATCTGACTTTTCTCATCTGGATAATGAGGGCGTTGGACTAGATGAACTTCAAGATTCCATCTAGCTTTCAATCTATGACCCTAGCATCTTAAATTACAGAAGATGAGTAGTTCTGCTTCAGTGGACACTGGAAGTTTCCCATCTAGATAAAATCAAAGATCTGGTTCTTCTTCCCTCTGTGATTGCCTACTTACCTTAAAAATAAAAAAGAAGACAATGAAAGTGCCTTCTAGGATTTCCTGGATTTGATTCTGGTTGTTACTAACTAGCTACTTCTTTCCTTTCTCTTGGTCTCAGTTTCTCTATCCAGTATTCCTGTTTCTGGTAATATTCATTTATAAAACTAATTTATGTTAATTGATGTTAGGAAGATATTAATTGGTCATCTGACATTTGGGGAAATATACTAGATGGGAGTTCATAAGCAATAGCATTAGAAAGACACTCTGAGTCCTCAGGGTTTAGAACTCTGAGGGCAAATGTAGCAGGCCCCCCCTTAGGAGACCTGATTTTATGCTTCCAAATGGATTTGGGATAGTGAGATCTAGGGCTTGTGCTACATATATCTCAAAGAAAAAACAAAGATAGGTGGTGGACTTTGAAGTTGTACAACTGTATAGGCCAGGCTTATTCTGCCTGCCCCTGCCTAGATAATGATTCTTTTTTTTTTTTTTTTGCTTTTTGCTGAGGCAATTGGGGTTAAGTGACTTGCCCAGGGTCACACAGCTAGGAAGTGTCTGAGATCAGATTTGAACTCAGGTCCTCCTGACTTCAGGGCTGGTGCTCTAACCACTGCGCCACCTAGCTGCCCTGATAATGATTCTTTTAATTGAAATTGTCTTCTGGTTCCATATGTTTTATTATTTTTTAATGCCAAAAAAACCATAACTTTTAAAATTTTTCATCTTGGTTCTATTACTCATTAGCTATGTGAGCTTGGAAAAATCAGTTTTATCCTATGAAAATTGAGGCTAAAACTCCATATCTTAGAGATTTTTAGGAGAAAAATGGTGTGTGTGTGTGTGTGTGTGTGTGTGTGTGTGTGTGTGTGTGTGTGTGTGTATTTACTAAAGCACTAGGGAAGGATTAATAATTCAACAAGGAATTACAAAACCTCTTTCATGAGAATTATAATCACTCGAAAGAATTTGGTATAACTATTCATATAGGAAAAACCAAGTGGATGAAGAAAGTCTATCATTTAGACCACAGTAAACAGATGAACAACCCACAGAGCTGGGCAATTAGTACATTTGTCTGGTACAGGTCTGCATGTGGGCAATGAAGTGGGCCTAGAATTAACCAGGAGGAAGAGAATGAGCAGGACTGCATTTAGGAAGTTGCAGAGTATTTTTAATGATTCCAAGTTTCTCTCTGAAAGAAAGGTCCATATTTTTAACAACCATATTTTTCTGGTGATGTAGGATGGCCTGTGAGTCATGAAATATTAATTTCCGAAGAAATAAGGATGAGGATCATCCAAAAGGCAATAGAAAGGGGGTGTTATTATAAGCCATGAAGGGGAAGAAAAAAATCAAATATCTCATTTGACCAAATGCTGAATATGAACAAATAAGTAGGTTATAAAATGTCATTGCTAAAGAACTGGGTAGAAGAAGCAGAATAGGGTTATTATCCTATGTGACTGGAAAAGAATGTGGGCCAATCATGTAAGAGTAGGGGATGATTAATAGCCTGCATGTTCCATTGGTATCTATGAGATGTTCAAAGACATAGATGTTAGGCAACCCAAAGGCTATGAGACTAAGTTGTTGGCCATTATCATTATCTTCCTCCTGGCCCATATCCCTTCCTATGAATGTAGGCCAGGAGGAAGACAATGATCCTGGCCTTTATTAGCTTTTGTGCTTGGTTGTATGCATTTTCATGGCATGAATCAAAGAATTTCAGCAGATTGAAGAAAACTATGGCATTTCAGATCTAGACAGCTCTTTCCATTTTTATTTTTATTTTTTTGAAAAATAATCACAGAGGGAGAGAGAGGAGAGAGAAAAGAAAGAGGACAAAAATAAAGAAAACTCCTGAAATGATTTGAAGTGGATGCAGGCTGTAAATCAGGCACTGATAGTCATGAATGGAAACTTTCTAATCCCAACTCAAAAAAGGCATGGGACAGAGATATTGATCCTGCTAGTAAAAGGTCATAAATTTAAAGAAAGACTAAATGCCTAGAGGCTCTTATTAATAGGCTGGATCTTTTGTGTTCCAATAAGGCTTGAACTCTATAGTAAACTTATGGGAAGTAGCATCTGGAGAGAAAGCTGCTGAGGTTTTCCCATCTAGTTGTGACTGGGTATGTGAGGGCCTTGCCTTAAAAAAAAAAAAAAAAAAAATTGAAATTTCAACTCTGAAGGGTTAAGTTAAAGAGAGATGCCACAATTTATTCTCAAGAGGTAGAACCTTAGCTAAGGATTCCAGTTGAAGTGGAGGAGAGGTAGGGACTAGCAAAAATGCAATACCCAATGGGAGAAAGCAGAGACAAAGGGCCTCCTTCAGAAAGTGGAGAATAGGCCAATCACCCGGTGATATCAGCAGGCCTTCAGTATGGGAGGCATGAAGAATTCCTGGCCACATATGTGTCATGTGCATAACCCCCCACTTTTATTCTTGGCCACATGTATCCCCACTGTGTGTACCCTCCATACATATAAATGAACTCTATGCACAGTCAGTCTTCCCACTAGTAATATTTGTTTTTGTGGGAGAGTGTGTCCCAGGTTTTCAGGGAGGAATAATTCAGTGCTATTTTTCTAACTATGCTATTTCATGAAATTTCTTTGCTTTTAACCAATTGATGCCTCTGGCTGACTGGTTGGTAGAAGAAAATAAATCAGTAGGGATTTATAAGCTGTGAGTTGAGGTCAATAGAATATTTTAGCAAATGAAAGAACTATGGAATCTTAGAATCCTAGAATTAAAGGTGACTCTGTCCAACCCTTATGTGCAGTATAAATGCCTCCTCAATATCACCCAAAAGTCATCATCCAGGGTCTACTTCCAGTGCTCATTAAGACAGCTTGTTCCATTTTTGGACGGTTCTGATCATTCAGAAGTTGGACCTTGGCCTACTGATATTGATCATCTTATAACTTCCTCCCATTGATTCAAGATCAATGGCCTCTGGGGCCAAGCAGAGTTCTCTTCCCCTTGATATCTCCAGATATTTGCAGACAGTACTCTCATGTGTTCTCTCCTGCAGAATAAATCTCTCCAGGACCTCGGACAGACTAATCTGGGGACCTCCCCACCTTGCTGCTGCTCCCCTGACTGATTTTCAGTTTATCTGGGACCCATCTAGCAAGGCAATGATAAGAGACTCCATGCAGCAGTGTAGAATTAAGTGGCCAAATGAAGGGTACAGACCAGTGCTGAGGGAGGTCAGAGGATGGAAAGATCATAGTGCAACGGCAAGAAGGGTGGTTAGGGAAAGCTTCCTGGAGAAGTGGAATTGAAATGCCAAAAAGGAGAGGGGAAGGTGATGCTATGCAGGGGTGGGGGTGGGGTGCTGGTTTAGCCAAGAGAAGGCCATACCTCACAGAGAGCCCTGCTGGTCTGAGGACAGGGGGCCACTGGGATTGTTTAAAACTGAGTCGTCAGCATTATCTTCATCCACAATTACAGACATTCCTGAGAGCCTCCTGTGCCTCTGAGAAGGGCCCTGTGCTGGGGCTACAGAGCTACTGTTGCCATGGGAACGAGAAGTTAAACGAAATGACATTATTCCACCTTTAGGAATCTTAGAAAAGGATGAAAACATGAAGATGAGTCATTAAAGAACAGAGAAGGAGGGAAGCCAGAGCCCAGGAGGTGGTCATAGGACAGAGGCTCTTAGAGACAGGGAGATGTTTGTGAAATGAAGGGGCTTTCGATTCCTGGCTGTTCTAAATCCCACAATGATCTTTGGAGACCACTTAGCCCAGTCCCTTTGTTTTGTAGGTGAAGGAACTGAAGGCTACCAAGAAATCACTTTCCCAGAGTCATGGAGGGACATACACAAATAATTGCTACCTCTTCACAAAGAGTTTTCTTGACTACAGCCCTGGGAGATGAGCATGATAGAAGTCTTTCTCAAGGCCCAGGTCTGGTGTCATCTCCAGCAATGATGCTTTCCCTGGTCCTTCCCCCTCAGAGGCAATAAGGTTAATAGAAAGAGAACACTGGCTTTCAGGTGGGAGGATCTAGGTGCAAATCCTGGCTTGCCACTTCATGCCTATGAGACTTGGGGCAAGCATCTTCGTTTGAGTCATTTCTATCGTGCCCAACTCTTCATGAACCCTTTTAGGGTTTTCTTGGCAGGGATGCAGGACTGGTTTGCCATTTCCTTCTCTAGCTCATTTTTACAGATAAGGAAACTGAGGCAGACAGGGTTAGGTGACTTGTCACACAGTTTTTAAGTATCCGAGACTGGATTTGAACTCAGGCCTGGTACTTTATCCCCTGTAACACCTAGCTGTTCTTTGGGCAAGTACTTTTCTACTTCTCATTGGTAAAAGGAGAAGGCTTGGAATAGACAATGTCTAATCAGGGCCCTTCCAGTTCTAGACCTATATATAATACTATGAAAGGAAAGTCCTCAAATTTTTTAAAGAGTATTTTATCTGAACCTCTGCTAGTCCTTAGCACATTCTATCCTTCATCATCTCTATGTTTTATCCTTCCCTTCTCCCTTCCTTCCTTCTCTCTCCTCCCTTACCTTGAAGCAATATGAAGGCCAGAACTGGCTCATTTTTCCTCATATTCTTAGCCTCCAGCGAAGTGCTTTATAATATGTGGTGGATGCTTAATAAATATTTCTCACAATCTCAGAAATCAAAGGGGCCTTAGAAGTTTCATCTGGTTCACATTGATCTTGAATAAGAATTCTTTCCCCAACAGAGCTAACAAATAGCTATCTGGTATTTGAAGATCTCTAATGAGGGGAAAGCCATTAGTTCCTGAAGCAGTCTATTCCTTTTGGGGATAGTTCTAATTATAAGGACATTTTTCCTGCATAGTCTAAATATGCCTCTTTATAACTTCCACCTATTATTCCTACTTCTGCCTTCTGGACCACCAAACAGAACTGTCATGAATTTCAAGAGGAAGCCCTTCAAATGCCTAAAGAAATAGCTACTACGTTCCCCGAATCTTCTCTTCTCCAGGATAAACACCCTCACTTCCTATAACTGAACCTTATGGCAAATTCTCAACTTCCTTTGGCATCTCTGTTGCCCTTCTTTGGACACTACAGCTAATCAATGATTTTCCTAAAATAAGGTGCCCAGGACTGAACAATGCTTCAGATGTGGTCTGACCATGGCATTCTAAAGCAAAAATATCTTTTTTCTAGTCTTAAAAATATAATTAAGATCATATTTGGGGGTGGGGGGGGAGGCTGCCATTATCATAGTGAGCTTTTAGCCCACTAATGCCCTCCAGATCTTTTTCAGATAAACTGCTGCCTAGCCAAATTTTCCCTTATCTTTACACCTGTGAAATCAATTTTTTGAACCTGTTTATCTCTATTAAATTTCATCATTTATCCTAATTAAAGTTCTAGCTTGATCTTTTTGGATCCTGATGGTCATTCAATGTGTTATATATTCCTCCACACTTTATGTTGCCTATAAATCTGATAAGCATGCCATACGGGCCTGGATCCAAAACAATAATAAAAAGATGTCAAAATATGCATGGTGGAATGTAAACTTCTAAGGACTCCATCTAGAGGCTTCACTGAATATTGAATTGTTTGAGGATATGGATCTGGAATTAGAGAATGTGAGACCGAACTGGATAAATTCTTAGATGTCCTTTAGACCAACTCATCCATTTCACAGATGGGAACTCAGAGGCCAAGAGAGAGGAAGTGATTTGTCCAAGGCCATAAAAAAAGTTAGGAACTTTGCTGGGGCTAGAACCCAAGTCTTCTGACCCTTAGTATAATGTTTTTTCCACTACAGCCATTAAGCTGAGGGAAAATGCTGAATAAAGTGTCTAGAAATCCTAGAAGAGTTCTCTTGAAATTGAAATAGGTCACTGGGACTTAAGAGAGGGAAAGGGAGTGGAGGAAGAAGGATTTCAGAGACCGAATGGCCAGCAACAACATTGCTGGTGAATTAAGGGGGACCTAGAATTAATCAGTCTCCTCCTAGCCAGCTTGATCTTTCCTCCTAATCTGGAAAACTGTGATACTAATGGAGTCATGAGAGCTGTGGGACTCCAAAGAGACATTTGGCTGTCCTGATTCTACCAAGATGACTTGTTTGCTTCTATTTTGTTTTGATGAGGATGAAACACTGAGGTTAGGAGAGATTGTCTTGGAATAAGCCATAAGAAAACGAGACAGGGAAGTCTGAGAACCACTGTTCTAGGTCAAGCAGATCCAGAACATCAATCTTTGGGCAGACTAGCATGTTGACAGCAAGGGGCAATGTCAACTTTTCCCTCCCTCTCCCCTCTCTATCTTGAGCCTCTTAAAACTTCTTGGCAACAAAGAGCTGAATACTTTGAAGGCAGTATCTATGGGATGGTGGAATGGGAGTTTTTTAGGCTACTTTCATGGGATAAACCAAATAGCTCCTTGAGAATGACCAGCAATTCATTAACTTAAAATGTTTATTGACTGATTATGCAATGTTGGACAAATCACTTTTCTCTCAGCCTGTTTGCTCTTTTGTAAAATGAGATAGACAGGGTTGGACTAGAATTCCCTTCTTCCTTTCTTCCTTAGTTCTAGAAGCCTCAACTTTTCTAAATGCCTATTATCTGTTCAAAATGGAAGGTTAGAGAGAAAAGCCATCGACTCAGGTAATTGTCTGAGCTTCTTGAAAAAGCTTTGTGGCCTTTCCATCCATTATTTCATTTGATGTATCCAGGAAGCCAGTGAGGAGACAAAGTATTGGAGTTTGAATCAGGTGATTCTGGGCAAAGGAGAGTCCCTTTGTCCTCATCTGTAAAATGAGGATAATTCTTGTACTATTTTTTCTCAAAGGGTCATTTACAACTTCAGTCATTATAGAAAAGTGCAATTTCTTAGTCATTTTCATTTCATGGAAACTTTGGACAGTCTGGTGAAGCCTAGGATCCTCTTCTTGGAACAATGTTTTTAAATGCATAAAATAGGATTAGAAAGAGAAATTATTCTATTGAAAAATAGTCATAGCAATTTAAAAAAGGATTCTTAGTCTATATAAACCCTTTGTATGAGGAAGTTAAAGCCAGCCTAAGAGACTTCCTTACAGAGGTTAATTCCTCATTAAAAAGGTAAACAGGATGAAGCTTTGGAGCTTTCCTTGATGAGTCTCCTTATAAGGTGTGAACTTGCCTAGCCTGGCTCCTGTTTTAAGTAAATTTGATTTATTCCTGCACTAGAACTCTTTCTTTGTAGTTATCCTCTTAAAGGAGGAAGGGAAATAAGAAGAGAGAGAACCAGAGGTAAGATGCTCAGGGGGAACTCAGTTGTCAGTAAAATAATTTATTATTCACTTATGATGTCTCAGGAACTGAACTAAGTGCTAGGGACTTAAAGAAAGGCAAGAACATCGTTCTTGCCCTCAGGGAGCTGCCTTTCTCTGTGGTAGAGCTGGACTCAGGTTTCCTGGAGGGATTTCTGCACTACTCAGTAGCCCTTCCAGGACTATGGATCCTTTGAGTGGGATTTGGAGAGAACCTGGACAGAGGGGGGAGGTACAGGTCCGAGCCTCAAAGGCATAAAGGAAGAGTTCCTGGATAGGCTGAACTTGGGGATCAACAAGCAAGATGGGGAGTTGAGCAGTAGCAATGGATAGGGCCACAATGTGGACAGCAAACTGGGGCTTTGCCCTTCAGTAGTACTGGGCGCTTAGTAGGTGCTTATAATCATTATCATCAGTATCATTAGAAATCCACTTTTGACACTGAAAATCAGATATCTAGGAAAACTTATTAAAGAAGAATTTTAAGGAATCATCTTAACGTTTCTGGCCAGAAGCGGGCTCTGCTTTTCTTCAGGAAGAGAGAGCACCAAGTACAGAAATGGGGGAACCTTTATACTTGCTAGTGTGGCACAGCCCCTCCCTTCAGAATCCGTATTGGTCCATTTCTTCTGGGTTACAATCTTTCTGCTACTACACCCACCACATGTTTCCCCCTAAATATGTATAAACATGTCCCCCCTCCCTCATTATACATCCCATGTTCAAAAATGGCAGAAAACTCCTTAAATGGAGTGTATTTAATATTTTATTTTAATATTCAATTTATTTTTATTCAATTAGCCTATTAAGCAGATCAATAGTAATTTGATCAAGTCAGGTGATTGAATCCAACTAGTTTGGGCTGACTTGGCTAGTATCTTAAGTTTATGGTTTTCTCAAAACCATAAGACTCTTTCTGATTGGCTGAATCCACCAGTGCCTTCCTAAGTCCCCAATTCCTTGTTTGCTCAAGGCTTCTACTGATCACTTCATTGTTCTGTAGAATCTTAACCTTCCTTAACCTCTCAGATTCTGAAAACCTCTTGGTCAGTGGTACCCACTATCCTACACTACCTCAAAGCTTGCAATACTCTGTGGAAACCCAACTTTTCAGTATTTCTCACAATCATAATAGCTAACATTTATATAGTTACTGTGCTGTCTTGCAATCATTATCTCATTTTATCCTCACAATAATTCTGGGAGGTAGGACTTTTATTAACTCCATTTTATATTTGAGGAAATTGAGGCAAATATAGGTAAAAAACTTGCCTAAGTTAGTGTCTGAGGTCACATTTGAATTTAGGATAATTAATAAATGTTTGTTGACTGCCTATACAGATCCGGGTAAAGTGGGGTCAACCTTAAGCCCTTTTCTCTCTGGAAAGGCTCAACCCTAGGATAATCTTATCTATGTCTAGATAATTATTATTATTGTTTTTTTTTAAAGGAATTGTGGAGTTTATCATCAGAGGGATGGGTTGCTTGATGTCTAGCAAATTTGAGTGCTGAGGGTGGTAAGGGACCTTAACTACAGAATACTCCTGTAAATATGGAGGATTCTATAGGATGGAAGGTGAGGAGGGATAGGGCTAGAATTCACTAGAGAGGGAGGCTGAGTTGTATATAATTCCACTGTTTATAATTCAAGTCTTTTTGTTTTCTTGTTGGCTTAAATGAACTCTTTAGTCTGAGTGTTTACTAGGGAATGGAGGATCCCCTTTTCATTTTATTGGGGAAAGAAAGGAGTAAAATGCTGTTGCTATTAGAGGCAGACACAAGTCAAAGGGAGATTTGTGTGAGAAGCCCTGGAGACTGATTTGGGGACATTTATAAGTGAGTTATTATCTTCAATTTACAGATGAGGGTTTCAGAAATGAAGAGATTGGCACCAAAACCTATAACTTAGTGGCAGGGCCAGAAAACTCACCCAGGTTTCTCCTGATTCTAACCCTTTCTACCAACAGCCAGCACTTCCCCTTAAAATATGGAAAATTTATAAAGGAGACTTATGGGAACCCACAACTTGTTTTTTTGTTTGTTTTTTTTTAAATCTCTGAGGGAAGATACATTCTCCTATCACTCATGTAATTCTTTCAGAGAAGGAAAGCTAGGCTGACAGGTCTCTGCAAACCTCAGCCTGGGGAGAAATTGGGCTTAATGATGTGTAAAGTACTGAGGCAACTGCCAGCTTCCTCCAAGGGCTTCTGTTCCTCAGAAAGCCCATGGGTCAATAGTACAAGGGAATAGTTTGCTAGCTGGGGAAAGTGAGTGATCCACAGACTCAGTGCCCTTTATCCCCCTGGTTGGCAAACTCCCACCAGGGAAGGTTTTATCATCCGTGTATAAGGCAGCTCTAACTGGGGTTTGGGGGTAGGTAGGGAGCAAGTCAAGGAAGTGATAAATTGTATTCCAACATGGAGGTGCCTGTGGCAGCAGGGCTAGAGCTTTCTGGAACTCTGGCTCCTTCCCCGGACTTTGTCACCTCTCCTACCTTCCAGCCGATTAGATAAAGGATACTGGTATTTCTTATGCTTTGAAGAAGAAATGGTGGCATTGAGAAATTAAGCAGAATCTGAGTCCTGGTTTCACCACTAATTCTCTCTGTGACCATGCACAAATCATTCCCCAATTTGGGATCTCAGTTTCCTCATCTGTAAAATCAGATGATCCCTTTTCTCTCTAACACTATAATCTGTGAGATCTTCTAGTTCTGAAATTGTCTGGCTTAAGGGTTTGTTTTGTTTTTGTTTTTGTATTTTTTCCTGAGGCAATTGGGGTTAAGTGACTTGCCCAGGGTCACACAGCTAGGAAGTGTTAAGTGTCTGAGATCAAATTTGAACTCAGGTCCTCCTGACTTCAGGGCTGGTGCTCTACCCACTGTATCACCCGGCTGCCCCTGGCTTGAATTTTTTTGACTTTACAACTCCTGCAGCGCTGGGCTTTCCAGGATTGGCTCTTGTAATGATGCACAGGACTCCTTGTAGGCTCTGTCTCTGCAGCTAGAGGCTAAGGCAGCTCCTTTCTGGACCTCTGGTCCACTTACCTCTCTTGCAGCAGCACCTCAAGTTAGGTAACACTAGAAGCTGGATGAGTATATTCTGTTCTCTCTGAGGGGATTATGACCAGCTGCTATTGAGGGATGTTCTCATTCCCAGTATGGCCAGATGGCCCCTAGGCAGGCACTGAGATGTAGCTGGAGAGGAGCTGGCAACAGATGGTATTCCAGATGTTGCCTCCGGCTACTCATCTTCCCTTTATCCCTTCCTGTAGAGTCCTACTGGAAACAGGACTAAGCTGGGAGTCCTCAGAACCAGCTGTTAGGTAAAATCCTTTCCGGTTTCTGGGCCTCAATTTCCCCACCAATAAAATACGGGGAGGAAACTAGATGGTCTCTAAATTCTCCTTCAGCACAACTTTCAAGGATTCTCTTATGTCTCAGGAAAGCCTTTGCTGAGCTTAGAGCTCAGCCCCAGCGCTTGCTATTGGCTAAGGCAGGGTTGGCAAATCAAGGCCCTCTGGCCCAACTGGGGCCACATCCAGCCCACTGACATGAATGGTTTTTTACTTTTAAAATAAAGTTTTATTGTATTTAAAACTGTAAAAGCCATTCTTAGCTCAAATGTACAAAAGCAGCTGGAGGTTGGATTTGGCCCAAGGAATTATAGATTGCCCAGAAAAACCTCAGAGAGGTTAAAACTCTTTAAGACCACATAGTAAGTCTGTAACTATTGATGGGTGACTGGACTATACTGGCCCAATATTTCAACAAATATTTATTATGCCTACTATGTGCTAGGCATCATGTTAAACTCTAGGCATATAAAAAGAGGCAAAAAGTTCTTGTTCTCAAAAAACTTATAGGAATCATAATAACTGATATCTATATAACCCCTTTAAGGTTCACAAAGTCCTTTACTCATTTGACCATCCACCAACTGATATTATTATCCCTAATAACATGATGATATTATTCTCTTTTTTTACAAATGGGGAAGCTAAAGCTCATAGGTTGAGTAATAGTACACACAATTGGTGAGCAAAAGAAGTGGGGCAATACTCCAGGCCTTCGTAATAGTGGGATCCAGCTTTCTGTCTGGACCTGTATCATCCCACCTCCCACAGCCCCTCTACTTCCCCACACGTGTCCCCCAAAACCGACCATCATCACCGCCGTCAGCCTTCCTGAGTGTGCAGGAGGATGCATGCCCCCATTATTAACTGGATTATGAGGCTAACCAAAGAAAAACCATATTCCCCTAAGGAGTGCAAGTTCTACCAAGAGGCAGCATGAGGTGGTGGAAGGAGCCCTGAATTGGGAGTTAAGACACCTGCCTTCACTCCAGCATGACTTTGCTGTGAACTTAAACACGGGCTTTGGGCCTGAGATTCCATCTCTAGAAAATGGGCAGCTTGGAGGAGATGGCCTCTAGGGAATCCAGCAGTAAGTAAAATGTCATGGCCGTGCTGGCACTTCACCCGGCCTTTGGACGGGCCCTGGAGGTGGGCCACCCCGCTCTGGGGCCACTCCCTTGCTGAGGGCCCCCATGGCAGCCAGGGCTGGGAGTTGCCTTATGAGGTTGACTGACTTTGGCTGGGACTCCCCCTCTCACATCGGAGTTGACAGGCTTCATTCAAAGCCAGTGAGGCTGAATGAATCCATTTCACCTCATTGTCGGGGGTGATTAGGGAGCACAATGCTGATGGGACCTGTTTAGGGAAGGATGATGCTTTCTCTGTCTGGGCTGCTTGACCCCCGGTCCTGTTGAAGCAGAGAAAGTCCTGTCCTCCTTGTTGCTTAGGACAAAGCCCGTCCCTCCCTTGTTCAGTGAGTGCCAGATTACATAACAGGTTGAGGCGGGAAGCTGCAACATTTCTCCTCTGAGGCTTTGAAAACTTCTGGCTCTCCTAGAGCAAGTGGATGACCTGGGAAAGGACCACGGTTGGCTTTTTCCACCCCAGACCACGGATGTGACATGCTCCTCCCTCCTTTCTCATCCTAATTCTGAAAGGGAACAGGGGATTGTTTATTTCCATTCACATCACTTCAGCTCCATTTGTTCTGATTAAACATCTGTTGGGTGCTCTAGATTGTGTTTGGCACTAGGAAGGGAATCGGCATCTACAAAGTACCTACTATGTGTCAGGCAATTGTCCTAAGCTGCTGCTGTTTATGCTTCTGTTCTCCAAGAGGACTTGACCATCAGGGAGATGATGCCATGATGTGCAAATAAAATGGGGGTGAGGGAGGGCTGTGCAAGCTCTCCTCCAGGCCATCTGGGTCCAGTGGCCAGCTATAGATCAGGACAACTTTAGATATCCCCAGATGCAGTGGGAGACCTTGGCTTCTAAACTGCTAAGAGCTTAATAATAGCTACCATGTGCCAGGCACTGTGCTTAGTATTTTGCAGATATCATTTCATTTGATTCTCATGACAATCCTGGGAGTGGATACTAATATCCCCATTATATGGATGAGGAAACAGACAAACTGAGGTTAAGCAACTTGCCAAAAATCACATTGCTAGTTAATTTTAGTTAGCTAGTTAGTGGCCACATTTGAATTCAGGTCTTCCTACTCCTTGCTTCTCTGAGGGCCTGGGTTTGAATCTCATCCCTACTCCTGGCTACCTTTGTGATCTGGAGTGATGACTTGACTTCTCCAGGTCTCAGCTTCCTCAAATGGAAGGTAAGAGTTTTGTACTAAATGACCTATAAGAAGTCTTCTGGCTCCAAATCCCACCATCCTAAGTAGTCTAGACACTATTATCCCCATTTTATGGATGAACCATTCATTTAAAAGAGGAGCAGACCAATGTGAACTATCATGAAGTCTCATTTGGTCACCCATAACAACCCTGTGAGATAGCTGTTGTGATGCCCATTTTACAGATGAGGAAACTGAGAGGCAGAAGTTAAATGCCTTGACCAGAATCAAGCAGCTAGTTAGTGCCTGAGGCCATATTTGTATTCAGATCTTTTTAACTACAGGCCCAGGTTCTATCTACTGTGAAACAGAAAGTAGTACAACAGGAAGGAAGAATCGAGAACATAGAATATTAGAGGTGGAAGAGAGCTCAGAGACCACCTGGTCCAATAACCTTATTTTATTTTTAAAAATAAGTTTTATTGAAGCCTTTTGTTTCTGTATCACAATCATTTCCAAACATTACATCCCTCCTTTCTGTCCACTTTATACACATTTAGCATTACCTTCTATCAAAGAAAAACAGTTAAAACCATATGGTACAGTATGTCAGACATCCTCTTCGACCTCTTACCTTGTTACCAAAAAGAGGGAGAATTGTTTTGTTCTCTATTCCTGAGACAAGATGGATGACCTCATTTTACAGGGAAAAAATCTCAGGCTCACACCTGAGTTGAAGGCCAGGCCTAGTAGTAAGTTTAAAGGCTTTTTGACTTGGTATTGTTGAGGGGTGAGAGATACCCTAACAGATGGGGGTCCCATGCTGGTGTTGCAGATTTTGTGAAAGAATTTGCAGTCCCAGTCTGCAAGCAAGGTTTTTGGGGTTTTTTGGTTTTTGTTTTTTGGCAAAAATGGGTTTATATTCACTGAGAAACTATTTCCCTCAGTGGGCCAGTTCCTAATTAGGAAAACAGCAAAAGTTTGGGCACAGATAATTGCTTTTGATTTACCCTTCTATGATTTGGGGACAGGGAGTGATTAGGGGCTAATTTCCAAATCAATAAGGGTGGTGATTGTCTCCCAGCTCAATTGGAAGTGGGAGTTTCCTGTGGAAACCAGGTAGCTTTCCCAGAGCCAGGATATTCGGGTGGGTGGGGATCATTTTTAGGAATTTCCCCAGGCCAGGTGGCCCACTCTCCACAAAGATCAAGGGAACAGAGTCCTGTTACATCAGTATCCCCATGTTGCCTTGCAAGTGAGGACACTGGGCTACAATTCTGAATTCAGGGATCTCTCTACTATATTGTGTTGCCTCAAAGCACAACCCTTTGACTTCAAGAAACTCACTCTGTTTCTGTTTTCTCTGCCAAGGAAAATGACCTTCACACTAGAACTATCAGAACAACTATGTCTGACATGGACTTGTTAGCCAAGATCAAGGGAGATAATAGTAAGAGATCACCCAGATACCCTGGATGAATTAAAGTTTCTTGACCTAGATGGGACTCATTGGGTCCAGAAAGAACAGGCAGAACTATCTGATTGCTGAGTCACTGTCAGTGATATGTAAAGATGGGAGAAGACCATAAGATTGTGGAAGAGCAGATGTTTCAGTTTTCAGAAAAAGGAAAGAAAAAAGACTTGGCTCATGATAGGCCAGTGAGGTTGACTTCAATTCCTGGGGAAATTTTTGAAAGGATCATTATAGAAGTGATAGGCAAATACCTAGAAAGGAAAGTGATAATAACAGAGAGCCAGTAAAGCTTCATCAAGATCAAATCATGTCCAATTAGCCTATATTTGCTTTTCTGATAGAGTTACCAACTCGTGACTAGGAGAATGCTATAGATATAGTTTGCCTAGATTTTAGCAAAGCTTTTGATTAAGTATTAAAAAATTGAGAAAATAGCATTAATTATTTTCTGTAATTCATTTCCTTTTGTATCATCACTAACAATTTGTGTAACTAGCTAAATATGTTTGATTTGTCTCTGAGTAAAGTTTGGAAATTCAGTTTCCTGCAAATCACTCATTATCTCTGACTTAAGTTTAGAAATTCAGTTTTTCTGTTAATCACGATTCTAGTCTTCTGTCAAGGAAATTCATTATCCTTGAAGGAAGGATTCAGGTGGATGCCAGGAATTCTGGTCTGTTATCTCTGCAACACTGGCTGGCCTTCAAGAAATCCTGGTTTGGGGGCAGCTAGGTAGTGCAGTAGATAGAACATCAGCCCTGAAGTCAGGAGGACCTGAGTTGAAATCTGACCGCAGACACTTAAGGAATCCTAGCTGTGTGACCCTGGGCAACTTAGCCCCAATTGCCTCAGGAAAAAAACAAAACAAAACAAAACAAAACAAGAAAGTCTGGTTTGTTATCATTGTAACACTAGCTAGCCATATAGATGGACACCATTAGTAATGACAAGATGGAAGGAGGGAATGTTGCTAATCCTGCATTTCAAATTTCTAGCCAATCACATTGTCCTCCCACATCTGTGATGCTTCTGCCTTAGTAAACAATTATGTTGTTTTCCCCATTTATGATGCTGCCTTCTATTTTTTGAATGTTACTCCTTTTCTCCATAAAAATAACGTTAACCCTCATTAAGGGCCTTTTGGCTTGTTGGGGAGTTAGACTCCTTTTATTGGCAACTGCTAGCTTTATCAATAAATTGAGACTGCTTAGAACTTTATTGCCTCATTTTATCTAAATTTCACTCACAATTGACAAACTTTCAGCTAGGATTCAAGAGAGGACACTGACCCTGAAGGTCAGATTCCATATTGGTTTCAAATCGGTTTGAACTAAGGTAAGTTTCTACTTTGGTAAGGAAAAATATCCCTGAAAAGTCCCTTTAATGGAATAGGTGAGCCTCTGTACTGTTGGGGAAGTAGATAGCCAAGGTTATCCTCCATTCTTAAATTTGGTCTCTCATGACTTGCATGAACTGATGCTGAGTGAAATGAGCAGAACCAGGAGATCATTATATACGGCAACAACAATACTATATGACTATGATCAATTCTGATGGACATGGTTCTCTTCAACAGTGAAATGTTTCAAACCACTTCCAGTTGTTCAGTGAAGAAAGCCATATACACCCAGAAAGAGGGATGTGAAATGCGGACCACAACATAACATTCTCATACTTTTGATTGATGTTTGCTTACATTGTATTTCCTTTATCTGATATGTCTTTTGTGTAGATAAGATTTTTCTTGCACAACAATAAGTTTGGAAATATGTATACATATATTCAATTTGCCAATATTTTAACATAATTAACATGTAGTGGATATCCTGCCATCTAGGGGAGGGGTGGGGAGTTGGGGGGAAAAATCTATAACAGAAAGCCATATAAGGGTTAATGTTGAAAAATTACCCATACATGTGTTTTGCAAATAAAATAAAATAAAATATCGAAGTATAAGAAAAAAAAAGAATTATGTACAGAAGAACTGCAATATTTAACATATTGTATTACTTGTCATCTAGTGGAGAGAGTGGGTAGAAGGGAAGGAAATAAACTTTTGGAATAAAAGGTTTTGCAAAGGTGAATGTTGAAAATTATCTATGCATATGTTTTGAAAATAAAAAGCTTTATTCAAAAAATTAAAAAAAAATTTTTGGTCTCTCATTAGTTTATGAAGCCACAGATTTTTGAAAATTGAGAATAAATATTCCCTCTTATCTGTCTCTTCCCTGCCTTCTAACTTGGCCAGAATTTAGAAAGTCAGAGACAGAATTTCTTTCTGAAGGAAAAAGTTTTCACTCTTTTTTTTTCACCTAACCCAGCCCCAGGAAAAAAGCTAATTTGAATCACAAACATAGATGATACAAGACACACATAGAGAAGCATTTGCCAGCTAATTTTTTAAATTTCCCACTGAAAAGTTTTTAATTAAAAATTAAATTTTTCTAATTTAACATAATAAAAGCAATCTCAAAGTTTTTAATTTCCACAATAGTCAAAGATGTCAAATCCTACTAGATGCCATTTCCCCATATAAATTCTTCCCTACTAGTATGAAAGATTCCTTTATTCCTTTGAAGGGACTTCCCCATCAGGGTAATTTCTTTATTGTGAATTTCCGAAATGTGGTTTGAATGTTTTTCATAAATGCTGAAATATTTTAGTGAGTTTTGGGATAACATTCTATAGAATTTGTTTTTAAGAAAAACGAAACAAAACCAAACTTGAAGTTACATGGAAACAACACTTTGACTTTTTATCACTCTTTCCCTGAAGGAAAGTGGCAGGCTTTATTGTTTGTGCTGGTGGAGGAGGGGGAAGATGAATTCACTGATTAGAGAAAGAAAACAAAAGTTGCAGTTTGCAATTTAAATTTATCTGTTCTTAAGAACTGCCTATTATCAACTCTTTCTCCAATCCTGAAAAGAAAAGAATTTATTTAAATCCTGGAGCAACTTAAAAGTAAGTAAAATTTAATTTGGAGGAGTGTTTTGGTATTATCACTATATTTTCTTTTTGTGAACAATAGAACAGAACTAATTGTTTAAGTAAACTAGAAGTAAGGTCACCAATAGTCACTGGAAAAGGCCATGGATTTGTAAGTTCTTAAGACCCCCAAAGCAACAGTATTATAATTAACTGGGGTTTTGTGAAATTTAAAACAAACAAACAAACAAAAAAAAAAAAACTAACACTTTTTTTTTGTGCCAAAAAGGAAAAAAAGATTACAAAGATACCAAAAAAGATTGTTTAGGATATGAATGGAAAATGAAGTCTGGAAAAATTGAGAAAATGGAAGATGTGTGGATCTAGATATAAAAGAACAAGAAAGGTTCAGTTTATTCAAGATCCAGGAGAGGTATATATAAAGGAAGAGAAAAAAATAAAGCAAGTAAGATTTGAAAGTAAAAGAGGTTTGGAATTTTGGAAAGGGAGGTTTTTGATTTCTTGAGATAAGAAGGATATGAGAAACATTATTTGGTTATTCTTCATTTTATGGAGATCAGAGTAATATATGTGCAGCATAGAATTATTTGAAAATAACATATAAAAATTCTGTCCTTGAATGACCATTAGAAGAGTATATTTTAGTTGTTATGTAAGAAATTTAAAATCCTCATGGAACCTAAAAGAGAAGAAAAGGATGTTGAGTGATTTTTTTGTTTGAAAGGCCTGATTAAATCTCTTGGGATTGTAATTTGATAATGTTTTGAATTTTGAATTCAGGCATAAATCTGGTTTATTAAGTCTGCAATTCATTATTCAAGGGAAACACTATGGGCTGGCCAAAGGGAATATAATCTGAGAGTGAAAGTCTGTATGTGGGGGCAGCTAGGTGGCGCATTGGATAGAGCACCAACCCTGAAGTCAGGAAGGCCTGAGTTCAAATTTGATCTCAGACACTTAATATGTTTTAGCTGTGTGACCCTGGGCAAGTCACTTAACCCCAATTGCCTCAGCAAAAAAAAAAAAAAAAAAAGAAAGTCTGTATCTGGGAAAAGTTGAGGGGACAAATTTAGCATAGACAATGGTAAGATCTTCTTGACTCATTGCATTATTTCCTTATTGAACAGGGCTGTTTCCCATCTGTTTATTCCTGAGCCTTGCTATGATACCTTGTAAATAATGTGGAATTTTCTATATGATTGGCTATTCCAAATAGTAACAATGCCTTTTACCTTAAATCAAATAAAACCAAGGATGCTTAATTTCATCATACCCATAGTGAGTCCTTCTGTGCCCTGAGATTTAAGCCTGGAGGGCCAGTCTTGATATTGTTACAACCATATTCCTGCTTCTTCTTTTATTAGCCAATCTCTCTAACCAGGACAGATAAAGTTGTAATTTTTAAAAATATAATGAATCTTGTTGCTATAATACTCCAGCATCTCCACACTATTATAATAAGATGAAAATAGGAAAAAAACTTACTTTTTCGATCTGAATTAGTAAGCCATTTCATATCCTAAGCAATTAAGAAAATGAGTTGCTGGATTTGCCACTTCTTTGCTAGTAGTTATGATATGAGAATAACATCTTCCTAAGGGGGGGAATTGAGATAAAGATGCAAACAATCTTTTGTCTAAATCCAATCTAATCTAATCTTCTAATAAGACAAAGATGTAAAACATTTTTTCCTTTTTTATTTTTTTATTTTAAACTTCCAGAATAGGAAAAAAAATTTCCATGTGCACAACAGAACATGAGACGATTCGAAATATAAAGCAATAAATTTCCATTTTAAGAAAGCCTATATAACAAATAGTGTACATTGTGTTCAGAACTGTCCATCTTTTCTTTGCTTCCTTGTAAATTTTCTTTTGTTCTCTGCTGTGCACTTTTAATCTTATACTTTTTCCATCTCTTCCCCCTCCCCCCTACAATTAAGCACAAATAAACACATTTATATACATATACGTATATACGTATATATACATGTAGAGATATCTATAATCATATACTATACATTCATATGCATCTATGTAAAACCATACTATACTTGTTTGGTCTTTGTCTTTTCATATTTTTGTAACCCCACCAACTCATCATTTTCTATACAACAGCAATATTAACCTTATACTGACTAGTTATTTTAATATTGATTAATATGGCTGACATAGTATAGTTTCCCTATTTTTCTCTTTTGATTAAATCTATTTTAGCTTTAACTTTTGTCTTAGAATGATTATTATCCCTGCTTTTTTTTACATAATAAATTCTATCCTTGTGAATTGTTCCAACCATTCTGGAAAGCAATTTGGAACTCTGCCCAAAGGGCAACCAAACTCTGTATACCCTTTGATCAAGCAATACCACTACTAGGTTAGTGTCCCAAAGAGATTTTTAAAAAGGGAAAAGGACCCACATGTACAGAAGTATTTATAGCAGCCCTTTTTGTGGTAACAAAATATTAGAAATTGAAGAGATGCCCATTAATTGGAGAATGGCTGAAAAAGCTGTGCATGAATGTAATGGAACACTATATTGTGCAAAAAGAAATGATGAACAAGCAGATTCCAGAAAAACCTGGAAAGACTTGTATGAACTGGTGCAAAGTGAAATGAGCAGAACCAGAAAAACACTGTGTACAATATCAGCAACATTATGTGATGATCAACTATGATAGATTCAGCTTTTTTCAGCAACATAATAATCCAAGAAAAGTACAAAGGACTCATAAAGGAAAATGCAATCCATAAGTAGATAAAGAACTGATAGATTCAGAATGTAGATCAAAACATTTTTTTCCCACTTACTTTAATCTTTCTCATGTTTTTCCCCATTTGATCTATTTGTTTCTTCTTTCACAACTGTGACTAATATAGAAATGTTTTATATGATAGCACATGTATAAACTATATCAAACTGCCTACCATCTTCGGAACAGGGGAGGGGAGGTAGGTAGGAAAGAAAACTGGGAACTTGAAATCTTATAATAAAAAATAATCTAAAATTTTTTTTGACATGTAACTGGGGAAAAATACTTATTTAAAAAGTAAAATAAAATAAAATAAAATTCTATTCCTGATTTTTATTTTATGCTTCTATATATTTCTTATTTTCTATCCCTTCTGAGTTCTCTGTTTTATTTCTACCTGCTACCTTGTCCTCCTATTACTGAAACCTCCCCCCTCAACATACAAAGGTCCCTCCCTTATTCTCTCACCATTTCCATTCCCCTTGCCCTCTTGTTTCTATCTGAATTTGGGAGAATTTCATAGCCTTCCAAACATATATGTTGTTTCTTCTTTATTCCATTATTATTAAGCTTATTATTCTTCTCTGCCCCCATCCTATTCCCTCATGCTCTCATTTCTCTTTCTTTATAAATTTAAAAGACTTTTATTCTCTTTTATTCTCTTCTAATTCAGAATTCTCTAATTCAGATCTTATGTGAATAGGGTTTCCTCTAAAAGTTTTTTTTTTAATTAAACAGACTAGTAAACTTTGAAAAACAGCAGGATAAGACTATTTTCTCTAAGAACTAGAATATATAAATGCATATAATTGGCTTCCAAATTTTAAAAAATTAAATGAAGTAGTAAACCTTGAGAAAGCAGCAGGATAAGATTGTTTTCTCTAAGAACTAGAATATATAAATGTATATGGTTAACTTCCAAATGTTTCTAATGGATTTTAAAAATTGGATTAAGGATTTTAAACATAAAATTGCACTTATAATTGAGATGAAGGTAAAGTTATTTTCCTATTTGAAGTATCTGTTTGATGATGTTAAGAGGCAGAGGACCCATTTTGAGTGAAGAGCTTCATAAATTATTTTAAAAACTCTTTTTTCAGCCTGTCAAAAGCAGTTTCTATATCAGGCATAGAGTTTAGGTAAAGATAGAAATGGCAAGTGGTATTTAACAACTGAAATTCTCTGAAATTTCAAGTGAATGATGGTTTTTTTAATTTGATGTTCTTATGTCTCTATTATTAATATGATCAGAACCACAGAGCTGGAGCTGATTTTCACTTTATAAACTAGTTATTGGAAAGCAAGTTTAGGAGGTTGTATTAAATTGTTTTGAGTCTCATTACTGGCAGATTTTAGTAAAGTCTTGGAACCAGAGAAGCACATCTAGGAGGAGTTCCCTTTTGACCTGCCCTGAGAACAAGGCTTATTCCAGAATATCCAAGGGTGCAGATGACTATGTGGGGCATCTGGGATACAAGATAAAAATATCCTGATTAAAAGACATTAGGAGTGAGTTACTAGGATACAAGAAGAATTGATGTTAGTTAATATTGATGATCATTATTGTAATATCGTGGTTTTTCTTTCATGATGGTTGTTGGTTGCCTTGGTGACATGCAAATCTCTCCTCTCAAATTAGTCCTTGGTGAGTCCTCCAAGTAGTCTGAATCTTTCACTTGAAATTCAGAAGTTGGCTCAGGCCACAAGTAAGTCTGTTTCCTTATAGACTGAGGTATTTTCTGTAGGTCAAATGATTTTACAAAATCGCATGGTTTTAGATATTGTTACTGAAACTCAGGGAAGGGCTTGTGCTATGATTAATCAGTTTTGTTGTTCTTTCATTAACCAGTCAAGACAAAAAAATTGTGACAAGCCTTCATAAGATTCATTTGAGTTATAGCAGAAAGAAAACTACCTTCCCCAGATGACTCCTAGTGAAATCCTTCTTCTTGATTTCACATGGCTGTAGTGAAATATTAGCCACTATATGTGAATGGGCCCTTGTTGTCCTGTCTTACTATTCTCTTCTGACTTTGCATTTGTTGCAGTATTATTGTAGCAAGTTTCTATAAGCTTGTACCAGAAAAGCTTACATGAGTGCCTTCTATTGATAATGACCATGTTAAAAATCTTATGGAACTAGCTAATCTCTCATAGATCAATGGGGGAAATTGAAAATTGAGAAAATCAAATTGATTTTATTCTGTAATTGATTTCATTTTGTCTCATTACTGACAGTTTGTGTAGCTATCTAAGTCACATTTCACTTGTCTCTGAGTAAAGTTTGGAAATTCAGCTTTCCTATAAATCACTCATTGTCTCTGAGTTGAGTTTAGAAGTTTATTTTTTTTGCTAACCAATCACTGTTCTAATCTTCTGTCAAGGAAATCTGTTATCCTTAATAAATGCAGATAGAGGCTAGGAATTTTGATCTGTTATCTCAGCAACATTGGCCTTTAAGAAAGTCTGGTTATCACTGTACACTAACTAGCTATGTAGGTGAACACCACCAATGAGTTTTACATAGCAACAAGATGGATGTTGCTAGCCATTCTAAATTTCCAGTTAATCATATAAAGCTTTCTAGTTTTTAGATACTCATTTTCTCCATAAAAATAATCTGTTAGGCCTCATTCAGGGTTTTGTTTTGTTTTAGATGATTGAAACTTTTATAACAAACATTTAAGGAAGAATTAGTTAAAATACTATATAAACTCTTTCAAGGTGGGAAAGGAGGCCTACCAAATTCTTCTTATGACACAGATATGGTGCTGAGACCTAAACCAAGGAGAACAAAACCAGAAGAAAACAAATGGTCAATTTCTGTAATGAAAATTAATGCAAAATTTAAATAAATTATTAGCAAGGAGATTGTAGGCAATATTTCAGAAAGATAATATATAATGGGATTCATACCAAGAATTCTAGATTTATTCAATATTAGGATATCTATCAATATAATTAACCATATCAATACTAATAATTACAAAAGTCCTCCTCATTTAAGATCTTTTAGCTTTCTGGGGAGCTAAAGTACTAGCCTTACAAATAAATTGGAAGTGCTTGGAAACTTGTTGCCTCACTTTAATTTCAATTGTGATAGTATATTTTTTTAAGCTTAAAATATTCTAAAATAATGATGAGTATTAAGGAAAAAAGTGAGTATCCAGCTTAACTGGGATGATGATATTACAATCAGACAGATTCAGGAACTAGTTGGATGGCTGGTCTCAAAGAGCAGTTGTTGATAATTCAGTTTCCTATATTCCTCTAATTTGCTTATAATATCACTATAATGACATAAATCTGAAAGGGATGACGCAGTAGATTAGATGATAGAGTCAGGATCTAAAAAAGCTAGACTAGCATTGAGCTAAATTCAATGAGATGAAATGCAATAGAAAGAAATGTAAAGTCTTGCCCTTGGGTACAAAAATTCAACTCCACAAATATAGGAGAGAAGCCTAGAGAGTCATCTTCCTCTTCTAATTTTAGTATCTTTCCTTGCTGATTTAACTGCTTATCTTCTAGCTTTCTTTTTAGATGAATTTCCTTCTTCCTGAGATCATTAGTGGTTTTAGTTTTTTCTTCCTGATATTCCCCTGTCATTTGTTTTCTGACTCCTTCTCCTTTGATATAGATTTTTCCCTGGGATTGAACTTCACAACTGTTTCAGCCTCTTCCCATTTTCACTGGCTTCACTTCCTCCCCACAGTAACTGGAGAGATCTGAGTAGCCCTAGGTGGATTCTGGCCCCCTGCCAGAGTTCCCTTGATGTTTAGTGCTCTGGTTGGGTTAATTATCGGCCACTTGTGGCATGCTTGGGAGAGGGTGGACCGTAAGCGTTCCAGGTATAATTTCTGGGGTTCCCTACCTGAGGGCCTGCTCTAGGAAGAACATGGTCCTGACAATGCTTCATTCTCCATTCATGGAGAGTCAGAAGGGGTTTCCTACTTGTTCCAACAAGATGCTGGGGGTAAGAAGGACAGCATGTCTGTAGAGATTGAATAAAGAGGCAGACCCCAGAATACAAGCTGGGGGAAGTCTGCACGCTTTGATCGATCCCAGAGCCTGGGGGGAGCTGAGAGAGCCCCAGGGATCCGGGTTTGCTCCTCTTCATTCATGAGGCTCTTGTCTTATGGGGCTTCTTAAAGTCTTATTCTAAGTAGTAAGGGCTCGATCTCTTTGCATAACTTCTGTATTGGGATTTTTGTGAGTTAGTGAGGGCAAGAGAAAATGTACCGAAGCCCATCTTGTTTGAAAGCCACTGTTCTGAAAAGTACCTGGAAATTTTAGGAGGCTAGAAGTTCCCTAGGAGTTGGCAGCAGCCAAACCAACTCATGCCAGCTTCCAGAAACAGGGCCGGGATAGTCTCAAGGTCCTTTGCCCTTCTCAGTGTTTGTCTGGACCACTGTGTCCAGCTCTGGGCACCACAATTTAAGGACACTGGTCACCTAGAGAATGTCCAGAGGAGTGCCATTAGGATTAGGAAGGACCTGGATAATAATAGTAATAACAACAATAACAATATAATAAAAATAACTAGGCAGTGCTAGTGAATAGACTGCTGCTCCTGGAGTCAGTAAGAGAGACACTTACTGGCTGTGGGACTCTGCTTCAGTTTTCTCATCTGTAAAATGATTGTTGTTCTTGTTTGTCCTTCATTCTCACCCATGACATGCACGTGAGTTGGATTTAAGTGAGGGAGGGCCGGGCAAGGTCACCCGCCTCTTTTCTCTGGAACCATCTGCATCCAGAGGCCAGGCATAGATCAGGATCGTTGGAGATGGCTCTGGATGCAGTGAGAGATCTTGGTTTTTTAAAGTTAAGGGCTTTAATAGGGCTCACTTTGACTGAGGCAAGGCCCAACCAATGATTAAGGCTGGGTAAGCAGTGAGGCAGAGAATAATTTCTTTTACCTAGTCAAGAAAAAAGAATTTAATCTGTGAGGGGAAGACCCTCAGGGTTTGGGGCCCAAACAGAAGCTTATGTTCACTCTGAGCTCATCAGGGCCCAAATAACAATCAAGTGGGGCTTGGCCTGGGACCTCTTGTTGACCAATCAATGAGAGCCAGAGTGATTTGCCTTTAAGACTTGTTCCTTAATCAAGAAATCTAGCCCATAAACCCCAAGATGTCTTGTGAGGTTTCAGCAAAGAAAATGTACAATCCTTTGGGCAGAGCATCCACAGGTAAGGGTATGGTACATTGTGAGGACAGAGGGATGGGAAGGAAGAGAAGAAAGGAAAGAAGTAAAGGAAAAGAAAGGAAGAATGAAAACAGGCAGAGCTATGTGTTGTCGGCCAGTTCTAGCTGGGTCCCCCCAGGGGCAGCTTTGTTGTTTGCCCTTCTTTCCCAGACATCCAGATGATGAGGCCATAACATGCAAATAAAATGGATTTAAAGGAAGGAGGGCTGTGCAAGGTCACCTGCCTCACTGTCTCTTCTAGAGCCATTTGGGTCCAGTGGCTATAGATCAGAATGACTGTAGATGGCCTTGGATGCAGTTGATGACTTAGGCCTTTTTAAGCTAAGGTCTTTAACAGTGTGATTGAAACAAGGCCCAATCAATGATTGAGGCTAAGTAAGAAATGAGGCAGAAAATGGCCTTTTTACTTCATCCAAAACAGAAATTTCATTTGGGGTTTTCCTGACAAAGATACTGTGGTGTTTTGCCATTTCCTTCTCCAGGTCATTTTACAAAAGAGGCAGACAGGGTTAAGTGAGTGCCTGAGATCAGATCTGGATTCAGGAAAATGAGTCTTCCTGACTCTAAGTCCTCCCTCTATGCACTATGTCACCTAGAGTCTGGCAGATTGAAAAGTTAGCTGTCTATAATAAGGTTCAGTGAGTGGTCTAGGACTGTAAGAGCTCATAGCTCCTGGATTGATCAGAGAAGGTCTCCTGGGAGACCTTGAGCTAAACTTCAAAGTCAGGGTCCTAAAGTGAATTGTAGGTCAGAGGTTACAGAGATTCAGGTGATAATGAATACATTAGACTGGTTTGGGAAGACACTGTGGAGCAAAGTTGGATGCTGAGGAAGACAGACAACCAAATAGCTAGAGAAGTGCTTTAGCAGCTGTGGTCAAGGACTGGGAGCAGTGAAAGGACCCTAAGATGAGTCAGGACATCTAGTACTGGCCCTGCCACTAACTTGCTGTAATCTTGGGGAAATCACTTTAACCCCCCGGGTCTCAGGTTCTCCATTGGGGCTAGACCAGAGGGTATGAGGGTCAGATCCCTAGTGTGGACTGAACCAGACTAAAACATCAATGGGAAATATTGAACAAAATGAATAAAATACAATAAAATTTAAAAATGTTAATTTGTGGTTTCTCCAGTCAATATGCAGCAGGCAGGAATCCATTTCTATTTGACCACACTGGATTAGGTGATTTTTAATAATTCTTCTAGCACCAGGATTTTATGGCTTAAATTCTTAAGAGTTCAGAGGATGGAGGTTAGGGATAGTCAGGAAAGGCTTCATAAAGGAGGCAGGAGAATTCAAGATGTGGGGACTAGACCAAAGTACTTAGGAAAGGGCTGATGTTAGATGCTCGGGGAATGTAGGGGTGGTGTGGTGGCGTTTATTGTAGTTGTTTTCATTTTTAATCTTAACTTTTCGTTTTCTCCTGGATGGTGGTAGATGGAGAGCAAGTCACAAGACAGTAGGCCTTATGATCTCTAGATGGGCAGTGGTGGTGGTGGTGGTGGTGGAGAGTGAACCAAAGAGAGCATGGAGTTATTCAAAGTTGGAAGGAAACTTTAAACAATGAACACAGACCTCAGTCAGTGTTTCCTCATGTAAAGCTATGTACTTCTCTGATTTCTGGGTATGTCTTAACTCCACAAGAGACCATGGGCTCAGAGATGTGAGAACCTGGGTCTTATATCCATTGTGTATCTCCCCAGAAGCTACCATGATGCATTGCACAAAGAGGTACTTAACAAATGATTATTGAAGGAATAACAATCTTGGCAAAGTGGAAAGAATAATATTTTATTTTATTTTGAATCCTTTGTCCTGTATGGCCTTGGACAAGTGGATTAGCCTCTCTGAATCTTTTTCCTCTACAAAATGGGACAGTTTGGTTAGATAAACTCTAAAATCTCTTCCAGATCTAAATCCTATGAATGAATGAACAAAGACTATAAAAATTGCAAGAGACCCCAGTGATTGGCTAATTCAGGGCTTCTCTTAAACTTTTCCCACTTGTGACCTTTTTTTCTCCCTGAGGCAATTGGGGTTAAGTGACTTGCCCAGGGTCACACAGATAAGAAGTATTAAGTATCTGAGACCAAATTTGAACTCAGGTCCTCCTTACTTCAGGGCTGGTGCTCTATCTACTACACCACCTAACTGCCTTTAGGCAGCTGACTTTTTTTGACTGGAGAAATTTTTATATAACCTCAGATTATATAGGCATATAAAATAGGTATACAAATCATTTACTTTAAAAAAAAATTTTTATTTATTAACATTTAATAAATCACAATTTTGTAACCCCCACATTCAGTTGTGAGAGCTCATGTAGAGTTGCAACCCACAGTTTAAGAAACTTTGGTCTAATCTAGCTCATCCTATTAAATTTTTATAGCCTAAGAAACTAGATTCAGAAGGAGAAAGGACATCCAGAGTCACATTGAAAGTGGCAGATTAATTTTTATAGCATGTTTCTCTGACAAAGGTCTCATCTGTCAAATATATAAAGAATAGAGTCAAATTTATGAGAATATGAGTCATTTCCCAATTGATAAATGGTCAAAGGATATGAATAGCAGTTTTCAGAAGAATAAATCAAAGATATCTATAGTCATATGAAAAAATGCTTGAAATCAGTACTGATTAGAGAAATGCAAAATAAAACAACTAGAAGGTACTACTCCACACTCATCAGATTGGTTAATATGACAGAAAAGGAAATGACAAATGTTGGAGGGAAGGTGAAAAATCAGGGATGCTAATGCACTACTGATGGAGCTGTGAACTAGCCCAACCCTTCTGGAGAACAATTTGGAACCATGCCCAAAGGTCTATAAAACTATTCATATCTTTTGACCCAGAATTACCATTACTAGGTCTGTATCCCAAAAAAAGATCAAAGGAAAAGGAAAAAGACTTATATGTACAAAAAGACATATATATTTAACTCTTTTTGTGGTGGCAAAGAATTAAAAAGGAGGGGATGCCAAACAATTGGAGAATGGCTAAACAAGTTGTGGTACATGATTGTGATGGAACACTATTATAAGAAATGATGAGCAGGTTAGTTTTGTAAAAACCTAAGATGAACTGATACAACGTGAAATGAGCAGAACCAGGAGAACAGGATGATCAATTGTGAATGATTTAGCTCTTCTGATCGATACAATGATCTAAGATAATCCCGAAAGACTCATGATGAAAAATATTATCCATCTTCAGATAAAGAACTAAGGGAGTCTGAATGAAGAGTGAAACATACTTTTTTTAACTTTTATTTTTCTTGTTTTCTTTTTTGTCATTTTTTTTTTTGTTTGTTTGCTCTGTATTTTCTTTTGCAACATGGCTAATATGGAAGAATACTTTGCTTCAAAAAAAAAAAGATGGTTAAAACATTTTTTATATGTAATTGGAAAAGTAAAAAGCAGTAAGAGAGAAAAAAAGAAAGTGGCAGACTAACAAGTTGTACTGGAGCCCCAGGTCAGAGGGGTGCAGGTCAGGGACAGAAACCCTGAATGGGTTTTGCCCACGTCGTGTTATGAAAGCTGACACACACGAGCAAACAAACTGCAGAAAAGATGAGAGCAATAGTAATAGGCTTTATTCCCAGATTAGTGTGCAGTGGATGACCAGTGAGAAAAGCGAAGTACTTTTCTGGGTTGAAAATTTTTGGCTTTGTTCCTTCCTCTCCTGTTTCAGAAGAGGGAGTAGTTGTTTATTTCTGGGCAACATGGAATCCTATGGGGGAGAGAGGTGGGACAAGCAGCTGACCTAAACACCAGACTGGATTATTTGAAGGTTTGGACTAAAAGGGTGAAGCTTTTTTGTTTTTCTTGTGTTCTAACTGAATCGAGACAATTTCTTTGGCATTCAAGGCTCTTCACAATTAGGGCCCAACCTATATTTCTTTATTAGATTTATGCTGTCTCTGTCTGGGCCCTGCAGTGCTATGGTAGGAGATTTAGGCAGCTGTTATTAAATTCCTTTCATTCCATCTTCATGAAACAGGTGGGCAAAGAGATAAGGGCCTGAGGCCATTTCAAGAGTGGAGCATATGGGCCACAGCCTCAACAGGGAGGAGGAATAGGATAATCTAGGGCTACTGAAGAGGCAGCACCAAATCTTAGAACTGGAAGAGATCTCGGAGGGGATGAGTCCATTTTACAGACTAGGAGGCTGAAAGCTGAATCCCAGAGAGATTTTGTAACAGGATTGTGGCCAGGCTGAGACTAGAACGCTTCCTTCTGATTTCTAGACAAGGGCTGATTACACTTTGTCATGCTCTCTCTCTCTCTCTCTTTTTTTTAAATTTTTATTAAAGCTTTTTATTTGCATAACATATGTATGGGTAGTTCCTCAGCATTGATCTTTACAAAGCTTTCCATTACAAATTTTACCCCCAGTCCCCTCCCCTCCCCTAGATGGCAGGTAGTCCACTACATGTTAATGTTAAAATACTTGACAAGTTGTTGTGCAAGAAAAATTCTATCTACAAGAAAAAAAAAAATCAGAGAAAGGCAACACAATGCATTGTCATGCTCTCTTAAACACAAAGTCCTGTTATTGTTGGGAGTATATTCAGAGTGACAGGATATCAGCTAAAAACTCAGAACACAGATTATTAGAGCAGGGAAGTCTCAGAATAAAATGCAGAGCTATATAGGACTTTAGGACTATGTATACAGGACTAAAGTGTCAGAGCTGGGTAGGACCTTACGAATAGCGAATCAATCAACAAATATTTATTAAGTCCTTATTGTGCACCAGACAAAGAATACAGAATGTTCGGAGAAGAGCTTAGACATAATCTGCTGACTCTCTCAGAGGACACCGAATCCCAACCATGCTCTTCAATGCTCTGGGTTGCTTAGGACAGACTCAGGCTGTATGACTGATGCTTGGGTATTGTGGGTCAGGGAAGGTGGGCTTGAGGATCCAGTATATACTACCATCGTTGTCCAGCTTTTTCCTTGATATTCACTCTGTCCAGATTCTTGTTGAGATATGTTGCCCTTTTTATTTATTTGAGGAATTAATTACTTGATTCGTAATACCTGGTAAATTCAATATATGTTTTTATATCCCCTTGAATGATATGTCCTTAGCCTTCTAATTCATTAACTTCCCATGTCCTACATCATCACCTTATATCTCCCATAACTGTGCCACTTTTTTAGATGTAAAATTCTGAAATTCCTCTTTTTGATTAAAATCTCTTCTTTTCTTCTTCTAACCCACTCCTAAACCAACCATCAACCTCACTGTGACCTCCAGTACTTCTATCCCTAGGTAGACAGGTAGTATAGTGGCTGTACAAGCAGTAAGGCTGAAGTCATCAAGACCTGAGTTCAAATCTGATCCCAGTTACTAGCTGTGTGATTCTAGGAAAGTCTCTTAATGTCTGGTTCAGCTTCCTTAATTATAAAATGGGGATTTCAAAACTATCAACTCAGGATTAATGAGGGGCTCAAATGAGATGTTATTTGTAAGGATCCTGGCCCAAAATAGGTGCTTAAATGCTTATTCCCTTCCCCTTCTCTCTCCAATCTTTCAGTTTCCATTGACTTTTCCCCTCCAGTTTTATACATACCCAGTTCTCCCATCCCTGAAAGAGCCTCCACTTAGCCTGCCATATCAAGATATTTCCCAACCATCTAAAAAACTTGTCCACTTCTGGTGCCTTCACTTTCTCATTACTTATTCATTTAACTACCATTGTTTTTAAAGTTTTATTTGGAATTATCAACAGATCAATTGTTACATCTCAAGCTTCACGGTCCTTAGCTTATCTGACTACTCTCTCTTTCAGCATATTATTTCTTTCTTTGGTTTCCAAGACATTACTTTACCTGGATTCTTCCCTACCTTTTTGCATATTCCTTTTTCAGTGTCTTTGTTAGAATATCAGATATCTTCTGCCCCTGTAGGCTGGGGTGTTTCCTAGGGCTATTAATTGTACTCTCTCTTCTGTTTTTCTTTTCTTTCTCTCTTTACCCCAATCTCTCTTATTTCATTTCCTAGAATGCTTTTTGGATGTTCCATTGGCATCTTAAATCCAAAAAAAGTCCAAATGTCCAAAAAAAGAGAAACTTGATCTTTTCCCAAACTTCCCCACTTTTGTTCCAGGGACCATAATCCTATTGTCTCTTTATGTTTGCAGGAAATGTCTCCTACATCTGGAAAGCACTCAATGATTATTTCTCACTCGCTGCACAGGTGCCATGTTTCTGTGACACTGTACCCAATCTCCTGCCCACTCTTAGCCCATGTTTTTAATGCTCTTCCTTCTTCAATGTTCCTTGTACTGTACTTCTCTGGGTATATCTCCCCAGCAGAATCCTTCTTAAGAGATAGATGTTTTCATCCTTGCATCAGCTCCAAGCATATGGTGTAGCGCTTTGAACATACTTAAGAGTTTGATGAAATGTTTGTTGAATGGTTAAATGTTTGACTAGGAAAGAGAGTTAAACAAAGAATACAGAGGAGTGACAGCCTGAAAAGAACCTTACTTAGACCATAAACCACAAAATATCAGAAACCCTTAAAATTCTCATGGTAATGTTTCTTCTGTACCTTGTATTTTCTTGTTTGTATTACCTGTGAATATGCTTTACCTTCCCAGTTAGATAAGGCAGATGGTGGCCCAGTAGATAAAGCATTGGGCCTGGAGTCAGGAAAACCTGAGTGTATATATATATACATGATTTTGGGCAAGTCACAACTTTTGTTTGCCTCACTTCAAGTCACTTAACTTTTGCCTTAATTTCCTTACCTGTAAAAATATGGATGATAAGGCAGCTAGGTGGCGCAGTGGATAGAGCACCAGCCCTTGAAGTCAGGAGGACCTGAGTTCAAATTTGGTCTCAGACACTTAACATTCCCTAGCTGTGTGACCCTGGGCAAGTCACTTAACCCCAATTGCCTCAGCAAAAAGCAAAAAGCAAAAAAAAAAAAAAAAAGGTGACCTGCCCAAACATACAAGTTAGTTGCAGAACCATGCCTAGATCAAATAATCTTTATAAAGCACTTAGCATAGCGCCTGATTCCCTTCCCTCCCAGGCTAGGCTCTTTGCTGCCCTCCCAATGGCTCCCATCTGTCTGGTCTATTTAGTCCCAGATCACATACTGTGCCAAGGGGATGCCTTATCATTCTTGGAGCTAAGGTTGCTCCCTGAAGAAGTCTGGGAAATCCTGGTGGCAGCCTCAGGAATGATTGATGAGCTCAGGGTAATTCCACCCCGCCAGCTTCTGGTGGTGGTTTGCCTTTGTTCTTGAAGACCATGACATGTGAGTTAAGGTCCATCTCACTTTCTCCTCCCAAGCCATCAGGGTCCAGTGGCCAGATATAGATCAGGATCACTGAAGATGGCCAGTGAAATCAGTAAACCCAAGCTCCATCACTCGCTGGATAGAAGACCATGGCTAATGGTTCTCCAGGGGCTTCTCCCATACTTGGATCTCCAGAAATAAGTCAGTCATGAGCCAGGAGTGGCTGTAGTTCTGTCCCCATCCCCCCAATATCCAGGCAGAAGCATTCAGACACTCAGGCACTGTCTTGGTGGAAAGCCCTGGGAAAGGTCCGATTCTCCAGGATGAGAGAATGGGTGAGATGGGGACCATTGCAGTATAACAAAGAATCTGAAATCCCAGGGCTTACATTTGAATCCTGGCTCTTTAACTTACTCTCCATGTGACCTACGGCAAATCAACTAATTTTTTTGGCTGTTTCCTACTTGTATATAGAGGTAGTTGTGATGGAGTACAGCTTCTAGGGGAGATGTTAAGGTCCCCTGGCCTTGGGAGTGATATAGTTAAAAATGATAAATTTCTTCCCCTAGAAGCTAGTAGTGATAACCCTAAGGTCCCCTGGTCTTGGGAGTGCCACAGTTCTACAAACACTGCAGTCAGATAAAAATCTGTTGGTCAATAATAATAAAGTTTCTGAGACAATAATGAAGTGCCTACCAGATCACTCTTCAAATCCACCTGTAAGCCATAAAATTAGCAAATCAGTGACATGAGATCTGGTCTCAACTTTTTCCTATAAATTTATCTTCTTGCTCTTGTTTTTTTGCTAAATTCTTTTGAATTTAGCCTGCTGTAATTGGCATTATAGTTTTATCATAACTATAATGCCAATTATATTATAAACTTTACCCTTGACTTGGGAGATGGGTTTGAGCCTGCAAATTCTTTGAGACCCTGTAACACTGGTCTGGAGCCCCAACCTTTTGGGGTTTCAATTGGACTAATCTGTCTCTGGCTCATAGCTTAAATCCCTGTTTGCCTGCTAGCCTTTTCAAGTGGATTCTAAGCAACAAGCAGGTAGGCGGCCAGTAATGAGACTAGGAAGATGGAAGCAAGATTTAGAGTCCAACAATGAAAATAATGGATAGGAGCTCATGTTTCCATGGCATGGTGGTTTACTGTACTTTACAGGTGCAAAAACTGAGGCTGAGGGAGAAGAAACTGATCATTGGTTATACAGCTAATGAGAGGCAGAGCTAGATGAAGAACTTATCTCCTGATTCTAGATAATGGGTTCTCCTCCTGTGGTCAAGGATCAAGAACAGTTAGTCTATTTTGAGGTCCCACTAAACAAAGTACTGGCCTAGGGGACAGGATATCAATCCCAGCTATGTTACTAATTTCCTGTTATGACCAGCAGGACGATTTCAGAGAGGCCTGGAGAGACTTGCATGAACTGATGCTGAGTGAAACGAGCAGAACCAGGAGATCATCATGCACAGCAACAACAGTACTACATGATGATCAGTTCTGATGGACATGGCTCTCTACAATAAAGAATTGTCTCAAACCAGTTCCAGTTGTTCACTGAAGAAAACCATATACACCCAGAAAGAGGGACATGAAATATGGACCACAACGTAACATTTTCATGATCTCTATTGACATTTGCTTGCATTGTGTTGCCTTTCTCTGATTCTTTTTTTTTCTTGTAGATAGGATTTTTCTTGCATAACTTCTCAAGCATTTCAACATTATTAACATGTAGTGGACTTCCTGCCATCTGGGGGAGGGGAGGGAACTGGGGGTAAAATTTGTATTGGAAAGCTTTGTAAAGATCAAGGTTGGGGAACTACCCATACATATGTTATACAAATAAAAAGCTTAAAAAAAACAAACAAACAAACAAACAAAAAAAACTAATTTCCTATTATGATAAATTAAACAAGCCATTTCCTTTAGGGAGGCCTCAGTTTGTACATCTGTAGAATGGGCTACTAAATGATCTCTAAGGTATATACCATGCTTTGCTAAAGGCTCCCCCAAGGTGTTGACTAAAAATTGCATTCCCTATCCTCCCACAGTCAAATCAATACTACTACTGCAGCTTAAAAAGGTATTAATCTACTTCCCTAAGGCTGCATCCTCTGTCCCAATAACATTTCAAAACAAAATGCTCCCTTTTGGCCTTAAATCTCCTGTATATGTGGTCTTCCCCATAAGAATATAAGCTCAATTTGTTTAAAAAAAAAAAAAGTATATATATCAAATTGTTTAGAATAGTACTTGCCACATAACTCAATTTCCCCTCCATTCATTCACACCATCCCCTCTAGTCAGTTAATGGTACCACCTTCCTCCCAGTTAAGTAGGACTAGAAACAAATCTGTTTGGTTCTTTTTATATCAAAGTGCCTCCCTTTGTACTTCTCTGCTACCCACCTAGTCCAGGCCTTTACCAACCATCGCCTGGATTATTTTAACAGCTTCCTACTTAAAGTCCCTCCTCTCCAGTCTTTCACCCTTAAATCCATGCTTCCAGCACTGTCTTTAAGGCTCTATTCAATTTTTTGCTATCAAGTTTCCCCTACAACCTTTCACTAAGTCTTAATTCTGTCAGTCCTTCTGAAAACCTCCACCTGCATAAACCCACACCAAGAAAGAGCTCAACCAACCACAAATTTTTAGACTACCCTCTGTTTATCTTGCCTATATGTTGTTTGTACATAGTTGTCTCTCTCTAGTTAGTCTGATCAACTTGAGAGGAAGGTGTTTTTTGTATTTTTGTTACTGTGTATGTGTGTGTGTGTGTGTGTGTGTGTATCAGTCTCTCATTTGAGCCAACAATATTTAAACATCATTCAGGTTCTATTCAGAACATTTGCTCTTACACATATACATTTTTAATACAACTATGTTGTGTTATTACATACACACAAGAGAAAAACTATGTAACACAAAGATTTCTTTTAAATCATTACATTTAAGTTGAATAGAACCATTTGCAAAGTCAAGTTTTTAATCGCTCCTTACAGAAACTTATTTCAAATGTTTTGCTTGGCTCTGAGGGAAAGCATTTTGCTATTCTCCCTATTAGAGGAATTTGAGTGGAGGACTTAGCATAGTGCTTGGCACATAGTAGATACTTGTTAACTAATTGAATGAATATATTTACCACTCCTCTACTATTCCATTTAAGAGAAACACACACAATAATGCACATAATACCTGAAAGGTTTTTTTTTTTAAATTTACATATTTTCCTCTCAATTAAAAATAAAACTTGTTTATTTGTGCAGGGCCTTTTATTTTTCTTATGGGTGAGCCCTTTAAAGAAAAAAAAAGGTTCCTTTTGTCCACCTTAGGGAGAGCACTAGGATTTCAGTCCACATTCCTCACAGTTGCCTTTATGGGTGAGAGTGGTGGTGAGAGGTGGGAGAAAAGAATGATATCATAAAAACCAGGGGGGAAAGGGTCAGGTTAATCCTGAAAGGCCAGAGCTCTAAGGGAATCAGCTAAAGGCTTTAGGGATATCACAACTGGGGGTCTCAAAAGTGTTAACAACCAACATTCCCAAAAAGTGGTCATTCAGTCTTTGCTTGAAGATTTCCTATGAAATTATTACTTTATGAGGAAGTCCACTTTTAGACATTACATTCTAATTGTTACCAAGTTGGGTTGGGTTTTTTTTTCTCTTACTTGGAGCCCAAATTAACTTTGGGGAAAAGAAAATTAGTCAACTTATTTTCTTATAAGGCTAAGCAGGACAAGCCCCATAATCACTCTTAAAGGGCAGCCAGATTCCAAGTCTTCTTCAGTCAAAATTAGGAATATTTATGAAGTTTCCAGTCCCTGGGTCATTCTCTTCATCCTTCTTTTGATCCCCACTCTTTACCTGCCTGGCCTCCCTCTACCCAAGACTGGAATGTCTACACATTTGGATCTCCATAGATAATGGAGAACGCCCAAAGATGAATCTTTTTCTCTTACATTCCAAAGAATCTTTTTTTTTTCCTGCTTCAGTGGAATTGTTTCCAGACCCAGCCCAGTCCCTGTTATCAACCTAAAAGCAGTTATGGGCCCATCAAACACATCATAGGCTCTACTTTAGTCTGGAGCTGGGGTGACTAGTTCTACTTTATCTCCTGGACAGTTTCTTGCTCTCCAACCCCAACTTGGGGTGGGTGATAAATATATGATCTTAACATTCCCTCCAACTGGCTGATCGATAAGACTGAAGACAGCCTAACCTCACAAGCCCGGCACTTGAGGTTTTCAGAGTCTGATCTCAACTAATCTCTCCAATCTTACTTCCTACTCCTCCCTTCAGAAATCCTTTCCTGCCAGCAGACTGGTCAGAGTGATTGCTTGAGGTGAAGGTAAGTCTCCTTTTGAGACTGATTTGGATCCTGCCTTTGCCCTGGGTTCAGATTTCAGTCCTGCCAGTTTATACTAGTGTAGCCATGGACAAACGACTCTTTTGGGCCTACCTGCTCTTCCTCAAATGTGTGTGGAGAGGTGGGGAATGTGGTTATCACCAAGCCTTAGGAAACTTTGACATTCTATATAGTTTTGAGGTCCTACTTGAGAATTTTTGGGAGAAAACCAATTTTTGTAAAACCCTGGAATGCAATATATAAATCTTAGTAATTTTTAGTTTCTTACAGCTCTGAATCTTTTGTGTTCCAACATCCTTATTGATTGAAACAATCTTAACACGATGAGGCAGTGTTATAAAGTCAGAGGCCCTAAGTTCAAAATCCAGCCCTGTATGATCATTACTTTTCTTTGAGAATGGGACTATGTTACTTTAGATCCCTTACAGCTCAAAAGACTGGTTTGTCCTCCAGAATTTGCCTCTGGGAGAGAAAAGAAAAATGAACGATAGTCAACTTTCTTTGTGGTTTGGATTTGTCAAATCCACCCATGAAACTTGAAATTCCAACACTGAGTTCCTGTGGAAGTCCTAAGACAACCTGACAACCCCCTACCAATCAGGTGTTGAAGTGCTAATCCTTGTTCATCTGGTTCTTGCTCTCCACAGAAGAGCTGAGATACTTGAAGTGGACTTGCTAAATGATTCTGAATGTCTTAATTCCTCACCTTTGGGCTTTAGTTTCCTCTTCTGTAAGCTAAGGCTGCCTGATGGCCTCACAGGGCAGACATAGTGAGTGGTCTTTTCTCCAAGGCTGTACCTGTTAGGTGCATGCAAGGCTGGGGAGGGGGGGGAAAGAAAGGGGGGCACTCTGACTCCTAGCCTACCCCCTACCACCAAAAAATCCAGTTTCAGGACCATTCAAATCACAGATGGCTTCTTCAACCCCATCAAATAGCTTTATTCACACAAACATCTCTTAATTTACAAAGTGTCTGCCATTCATACACATCGGGGGATCCACAGTGTTCGAGGAACTTAAATACAAGGTTTTAATCCAACCCAAGTAAACTGAGTACAAAAAATATTTATATAAAGTTGTTCACACATAGGTCCTAGATTACCAGCTTCTGTGCAAAAAAAAAAAAAAAAAAACCCAAAACAAAAAAAAAACCAAACAAAACAAACAAAAACACAAAACAAAAAAATCCCCCAACAACAACAAAAAAAAACCAACCCAGAAAAATAGATTTATTAACTAGAATTTTAAACTAACTTTGAGCCTGGGTTTAAGCCTTTCCCTCAATCTGCCCGCTTCTGTTCTATCCACTGTGTTGGAGGAGCCCCAGTTCTATCTAATCAGTTGCTCTTTAGGAAAGTAGTCTTGAGGGGTGTGAAGATGACTTTTCCCTTCTAGCTTTCTCCTAATTACATGGCCACCAGCCTTTTCCATCTTCTACAAGCATTTTTCCCCTCCCTCCATCTTGACCAAGAAAAGGGGTGCTGGGGGGTTCAAAGTGCTGTGGAAAAGCCAAGTCCCAAGCTGCCTGCAGGGCAACTTTACATAGGGTGGGCAGGCTCCTCCTCCCCGAGCTGGGGCTCTAAGTGTTTGAGTGGAATTGTTTGGGAGTGGGGAGTAAAACCCAGGGGCAGGGGTGGGCTATTCTGGAGTCAGAATTCTAAGAGAAGCAGCTAAAAAAGCTTTATCAATATCACACTGAAACCAATGGCATCAAGATCTACCAGTTTAATGTATAGGGGACTTGCCAGCAAGAAGTTAATTACTGTTGATGTCTCTACACATGAAGTACTTAGCTAATGTTATTTTTCTGAGTATCTGGAAGGTTTGCTATACTTTCACACTTGGGATCAAGCTATGGAGTTGTTAAATAAAATACAACCAAATCAATCCTTCAATCAAATTCCTGGGCATGGCAAGATCAGAGGCTTTATCATTAATTCAGTGCTGTGGCTTCCAAGTGCCAGAAATCTGTCTATCTTACCAACACCATCCATTCCAATCATCAATCAAATACCCAGAGTCTGGGGCTTTTGGGGTTTCCACTTTCAAGATGGTTGAAATTCATTAACATAGGGAAGTATGGGAAGGGAAGGACATAATTAGCGGTCTGATCTTGGTCCAGAGGCCCAGAAAGGGGAAGCTGGGCAAGCAGTGGCAAAGGAGACCCCAGCCAGCCTTGATGCATGGATCTGGGGTTGTGTATAAATACAGCCAATGGCAGGCAAGGCACATTCCCTAGGCCAGGCTGGTGAGCTGAGTTGGCAGTGTGCAGTAAGAGGCCCACAAAACAAATCAGCAGTATTCCCTGCTCCCTCAGCCTGGGGATTTGCTTGCCTGGAGGAGGGGCGATATGTGGTGTTTATGCCCGTTTCTAGTACCAGGCAGGCTTAAATCTAGACTAGATCCTGCCTACTGAGACTTCAAAAGTAAAACAAAACAGAATTGAGGAAGAGAATCTATAGGGATGTTCCTTTCCTCAGTTATTTTTTTTTTTAAATCTTATTGCTCCAAGCACTCTGGTTCAAGGAGATATTTGATATGTTAAGGAGCTAAAAATTCCGAAAGAAGGAGGGAAGAGAGAGAGACACACAAAACAGGCAGGAAGACCTGGGAAGGGGGACTACAGGCCAGTTAGTCCTAGCACCTCTTGATTCTGAAAACAGGAGAGGAGAAAGAGGACAAGAATACAATACCCTCCCCAGGACCAACCACTGGCTGGCTGTATCACAAAGGATACCACGTGTTCAATAAGGATTTGAACTCCTTGTGCTTTGAAAGCCCCAAGCTACTGCCCCGGGAGTTTGGCCCCTCCCTACTGTAAACAGGACATTTCAACAGTAAACAATTTCATACACTCAATCCTAGACCCCTTGGGAATCATATTCCTTTGAGGAGAGACTTTGCAAAGTCTGGGCATGAGGCAGGGTATGGTGGAGAGGAAGACACTTGTTCCATCTATGGGGCTGGGAGAGAGGGGCCAACAAAATGGGGCTTAACCTCCAGGTTGTCAATAAGACTTTGTCTTTAATGCCCCTAAGTGGGTAATTGAATTTATTCTGAAGAAGGTTTATGATTTCTGCCAGTGGGTGCCCTGTGACCCTCCTGAACCCACATTCCTGTGCACTGACACTCTCCCAGCTCATGTCACTAGTGGGGATGTGCCCCTGGAAGGAATCTTAGCCAGCAGTGCTATCAGCAGAGAGAAGGATGAGGAGGAGGCAAAGATCAGGGGACAGGAAGGCTTGATTGCAAACAAAGTTCTAAATGCAAACCAAGATCTAAATGGAGGCCCCTGTCCTTCTAGGACAACCATCAATGTCCTTAGGAAGGTGTGGGGAAAGATGTGGGAGGTCACAGGACAGAAGACTGGTTTTCCCACTAACATGAGAATTTCATATAGTTACTTATGCCCAGGATTAAGAGCCCTTTCCTGACAGTTCAGAGAAACAAGAACACAACACCAGAAAAGTCAGGAGGAAGGGGCCTAAAAGTGTCGGTGGACACTGATGGGAAAGATGTGGAACAAAAAAGTGAGATGGGGAACAGCTGCAAGAAAGAAGGAGTGGGGAAGATAAAAGTGTGACATACTTTGTGAAGCTGAAATTTTCCAGTTTAAGGCACTATGGTCTGTCCCTGGGATTCTCTGGCCTTAAGAGAAACAGATTTAGCCTGGGAGGCCTATCTGCTTTCCACAGGGAAAATGGAGGCTTGGGCCTTTAGATGGAATGCCCTTTATGATTTTCTATTTTGCAGAAGTTGAAGTCCCTTCCACAGACTCCTGGGAAAGTAATTAAATATTACTATTTTGCTGAAAGGAATTTTTAGGGAGAGGAAAAGGGCTGCACAGTAAGGAAACAGCCAAGCTAGAGTACCTATTGCTCCTGAAATCCTATAAAGACTTTCCTTCTTGGTCTGGATGAGACAGGCTGTACTGAGCATTTAGGATTGAGCAATGCCATTATCAGGCCCAGGACATGCGCATGGGGGGGAGAAGAAGAGTTATATGGAAGAGATGTGGTAAAAGAAGTGAATACCATAAACTGTGTCCAGAGCTACCTAGCTGTGCCATGCTACACATGCTGACCAGCCCTAGACCAAGCCCCCAAACATCTTGCCTTTCTGGTTAAGGACAGCACCTTAGCACAGACACTTAGCTTGGCGCCTTCCTGAGGTGGTTTCCAGATAGCAGACAAATGGAAGGCAGGCACTTTGAACTGAATGGATGGCTCTACTAGAGCCAGGATCAATAAAGTCCTGGTTGATGCTCAGGTCAAGAGGGCAAGGCTAGCTAGGAGGCCAAGGAGTGAAGAGCTAAAACTCTTGGTCTTAGGCTGCATACCAAACACCAAACACAACCATCTTTGTCACCTGTGGATTAGAATGATCGGAGACATGGAGCTTTCGGATCTCCTGGAAGGATGGGAAGTAAAGGGTTAAGACAAGATGTCTACATGAGGAGAGGGACAAGAATCTTCAAACAGAACTGGGAAGGAGAAGAGATGGTAGAGGAAAAAAAAAAATCATTCCAAACTTTAAATCTTTAAATAAAACACATTAGCCCTTGAACCCTCATTAGGGATTTCTGTGCAGGGATTCGAGGAAGAAGATACAAAGGGGAATTTTTGACACTGAAATACAGGACATTTTTCTATCATTCAGTAATGAATGAAGAGACAAGTCTGCCCCATAGAAAAAAAGAATTGGGGGTAGAGAAGCAGCTTTCACCTTAATTAGGATTTCTCCCAGATCAGACTTTCAAGAGCACTGTGTATTCATATTGATCTAAGGAGCTATCTACTTAAGAAATTGGAGAAACAAAGTCACAGCTAGAACAAATGAATTGACTTATGGAATTGGGAAAACTATACAGGTACAGAAACAGGGTCCCAAGTTGGGTGTGCTGGCTAGAAGGAACCTGTCAAACCAAAGGAGATGCAGAAATACTAAAAAAATGTCTTTTCTTTGTCCCTATCAATTCTCTCTTTCCTCATCCCTGGTCAGTCTTTTCTGATTTTAGGCAGAAAGAAGGAAGAAAAAAAAAAAAGATTTTTCCTTTAACACCCATCACCTTTCCCATTTTGGCTATAATTGGGTAAATAATACCTTTCCTACTGAGATGGAGAGGAATAACAAAGATATATGTTCAAGAAATTTAGGTTTAGCAGTCAATCATACTGAGAGAGAACAGATACAAGGAATAAACTATCCGTGAGAGACAGCAAGTATATTGGATGGAGAGACAAAGAATATGACAGTGAGGGTGAAAGAGTATGTATAGACACACCGAGTGAAATGAAGAATCTGGCGATTTTGAAGTGATGAGCTGATTAGCTGATTGCATGCAAGGTTTCTAGGCTGGCAAATGAGCTTCTCTAGTTTGGTAGGGCCTTTCCTTTTGAGCAAGTACATTCCTATGGAAAACACCCACTTTGACATAGGTCCCTAGAGGGAACTTCACTTTCACCGCCATTTACAGGAAACAGGCATCAAAAGGTTTCTGCCAGCCAAGCCCCAAGGGTTGCATGTACCCAGCCAAGGCAGTGATGAATTGGCAAGGCCAGCTGGGCTAGCCTCAGTTTGTCTGTCCCCATTATCCTATGAAAATGCTGCTGGCAGATCTTTATAAACTGGGACAGTTCTAGAAAGGACCCCACCTCTTTTGCTGGTTCTAAAAGGGGTACCAGGTAAGACTAGCCTGAGAACACCACCACATGGCTGCCTTCCTAGCAAAGATTTGGCACAAATGGTTTCTCTCCTGGATTCCCTCGGCAGAAGAAACGCGCATAAAGATGGACATGGGAACTTTTACAAACCCCTTTTAGCTCACTCAATCAGGAGACTGAGTTTACAACAGAGGGACTGAAAGTAAAAGTGATAAGAGACAGAGATGGACAGATAGAAAGAAACACTATCTATAAAACATCCAATAGGGGCATCCAATTCCTGACTGTGATCTGAGGTTTGGATTCCTGGACACCAAAGAATACTATGAGACTGAGGGTGCCCTTCCCCAAACTCTGCACTGGGCCCTCCCATATTTTCCCAGGCCTGACCCAGCACATGCCCTGTTTCTTGTCTCTTACCCTCTACCATGGGATAAGTCAGTGCTGCCTACTTAGATATCAGTTAGGACTGAAGACATGGGGGGTGGGAGTGGGGGACCCTCTTTTTTTCTCCCTAGTTATCCAGCAGGATCATCCTTGGGCCACAACAGTTCCTGGCTGACAGAGGGAAAGGATTTAAGAGGAAGGGCCACCTGCTCCACACCAGCAGAAGTTCTTAGAAAAAGTTCTTCTGGCCTTGAAAGGGTTTGACAGTGAAAGGCTGGACAAAAGGATCTTTTTCAATGAGTTGTTTGAAAAAGCAGATAGACACACAGAGTGGGGAAAGGAGGGGGAAAAAAAAAAAGAATACCCTTTTCCCATTCCATCTGGAAAAAAAAAAAGTACACATATGCTGTGTCCATATTGAATTGGCTTTAAAGAAACTGGTGCCTGTCCATTGGAATAGCTCCTGCTCTTCTGAAGTCTCAATTGGCTTCCCAATAAAAGGTAAAGAAAAATTGAAAGGAGGGGGAAAAAAAAATCACACACAGAAAAAAAACACAACCACCCCCCAAACAAAAGCTTCACATAGCTGGAGATCCAGCTGTCCGGAGAGCGCTCATCATCCACCCAGCCACTTCTTGATCCTCTGCTTCCCTCTATGCACATACTGAAGAGATTGTGGGTCCCTGCGAAGTCAACCTGGAAGACACCAGTGAAGGAGAAACTGAATTAAGTAGGTTCAGATTCATTCTCTGCTGTTGCTGACAACTTGAGGAATTTACAGCATGCAGCAATGGAAGGACCACTGGGCTTAAATCCTATTTCTGAGTCACTTACAACCTTAGAGATCATCTAGGGGCAACTAGATGGTGAAGTAGATAGAGCATCAACCCTGAAGTCAGGAGAATCTGAATTCAAATTTGACTTCAGACACTTAACACTTCCTAGCTGTGTGACCCTGGGCAAGTCACTTAACCCCAATCACCTCAGCAAAAAAAAAAAAAAATCAAATGAGATAACATGACAAGATAATGATAACAGCAAGTATTTATATCCTAGAATACTTTCAATTTTATAAAGCATTTTGTATATAATAAAGCTACTGCTATAGTCCTTCATATGTGTGGGGAAAGGTAAGAAGCAGTAATCCAAAGGAATTTATTGAATGCTTTACACATCTAACATATCTAACTCAGGCAGAGTTGGAAAATGAATATATTTTTACATAGATCAAATGACTTAAGATAATTAAGAGTCAGAGCTACAGGAAACCCTTTGGATACCATCTAACTCAAAAATAAGGTCCAGAGAAAGGAAGGGATCCAGGTGGTCAGGTAGCCAAGTGGCGATTCAAGTCCTACCCCCTGTGATGGGGCTGAGACTTAAGGCCCAGGGCTGCTTCTTACCCCAAGGCTCTTTGAATCCTGCCTTGCTGATTCCCAAGGGGGCAGCTTTTCAGGCAATTTCTGATCAAATGATTAGTAGGTGGTGGGCTACTTGGGGTGACCGTGTGCTTTCCTTAAAAGGCAAGGGCAAAGAATGGAACAGAGAGAGTAATCTAAGGAAGGCTATTGGGGGGGGGGCAGGGCAGGAAAAACATGGGCAAAGTGTTTGTACTGCTGGCTACTGGCTGCTTTTATTTTTTATTCAACAAGATCCACCATTTAACTTATCTTCTGGCAATAAACTTAAATACCACAGCAAGCCTAGGAAAAGAGTTTGGCAAGGTGGTCTCTTCATGTTAGGCAGTGGAATTCTGGCAAACATCTGCAGCATCATGCAAACCTATTCTGCAGTTTACTCCACGTGACATGCCCAGGAAAGCTCTCAGTGCCTGGGATCAGCTGGGGGAACATGTGCTCCAGCAAGGGGCATGCTGAAACAGAAGCAGACAGCTCACAGCAGATTGCTACAGAAGTCAGGATTTGCAGAATGGTCTCTAGGGTGCTGCAGTATCCACCGAAATCTTGGGGGATGGCAGTGGAAGGGAGAGAGGTGTATGAAGATAGTGGGAGAAAAGGGAGAATGCAAACAATAAGCCCAAGCTAGGAAGAGGTTAAATTGGCATATATCTTTCAAAGTTGTTCACAGAAGCCCCAACCTCCATCATAAGGATAAAATCTCAACAACATTCTGACAAGTGGCCATTCATTCCCAACTTAAAATACTTCTTTTTAGTGATGAGTTCACTACCTCTTGTGATAGCTCATTCTTCTTTCCTGGGAATCCATACTTAGCCCAATGCTCCCCTTCTGCAGGGGCACATTCCTTTATAGTGGAACTCCCACAGACTACATCATTCTATTAAGAATAAAGACTTGGGCAAAGTTTTGTGGTAAATAAGGTAATACTTTTAGGTTTCTAGGATCCAAAAGCTGGGGGCCAGGCTAGGTCTTCCCTCCCTCCACCCCCAGCAACATTTACTAATAAAAAATTGAGTGGATCCCCCCCCCCCAAATTTGGCTTTACAGAGCATTCATTCTTCTAGGATCCCATGGCCCCTCTATCTCCCTCTCTTCCCTTTCCTAACCCCAAACCCAGCTAAAGCAGGGTTTTTTTTTTTTTTTTTACAATAAACCTGACCAGTTGTCATTAGGTTAGCCTCTGCTTGAAAACTTCCAGTAAGGAGAAGCTAGACTCTTAAAACCATGGTCTCATTCCTGGATAGTACTAATCGGAAGATTTTCCTTAAATTGGCCTGAAATCCTTTTCTCTTATTTTAAACTTTTCTTTTAATTACATAGGCTCTTCTTTCTCCCTGATTTAAAGACTTGCCTTTTCTTAAATCTCCTGAAGACTGTTATTTCCTCTTTGGGGATTAAATGACATCATGGCTTGGACCATCATCTGACTATTCAAGTTCTAAGCTCAACATATTAAACTTTTTTTTTTTTTTTAGACTGGACACAAGGGAAAAACAAACAAACAAACAAACAAAAAAAACAAAAACAAAAACACAGGGAACATCTTCAATTAGTGAAGATTTTCAGAGCTTCCTGGAAGAGATGAACTGATTTGCCCTGGACTGATTACACAGCAGTTATGTGGCAAAGATTAGACTAGAACTCATGGCTTTCTGACTAGAGGGTTTGTTCTTTAATGAAGGTTTAACTTAAAATTACACTAATTGCATTTGGGGGTGGGTCGGTAGCCTTAAACTAAGAAAACAAAGCTGGAGCTACTTAATTACTTAGTCCTTCTGAACACTTCTGAACCTTCTGGCCAACGCCTAGTTTTGACATTTCACCATGAGCTAGGCTGGGATTTTAAGTATCTTATTGGTGGACAACCACACACAGCACTGGGCTCAGCCTTACTGCTTGTTCTACCCCCAAATCATGGGTGAGGCGAGAGCTAGAAAGATAAAATGGTCACATCACTGGTAGGTGTGGAGAGAGGAATACAAAAAGTCATCCTTGCAGTAGTGAATAAGTAGCATAACATCACAAAGACAGAATTAGGAGTCAGGAGAACTTTGATTTCCCTATTCCTGGTTCACTGGCTCGGCTGGGTCCCTCCCTTATGCTGTCCCACTTCCCAATCTTGCTTGACAAACTATTCCCATTCCCCCCATATAAAATACTTGCATTATTTGCTTCACTGGGGCATTTTGAGGATCAAGTATGTTATCAGTAAAGTGCTTGATAAATATAAGTTATTCTTAATGCTATTCATTTCCTACTTCATGAGATACAGAGCAGAAAGGTAAAATTCAATACCCTCTACCTCTAAGAATCCCATAATATGATAAAATTAGCAATTCTTAGGGGAAGTGGGGAAAAAAAAGCCTGTGTATTTGGACTAGTCCCCCAGAGACTAAACATCTAATACAAGAGTTTCGTTTAGTGGGGCCTGGTGGGCTCTAGCTCTTTCCCACTATTCAATGAGCAGGGAGCTAGGGCAGTCACTTCTCTGCACTGACTGGTCTTGTGGTGCCTGCTTGCCACTTGAAAGAAGACAATCCAATTAATGTCACCCACCTGATGTGCCATAATAGCTCCAACTACGGATGGGGGCAAACCTTCTGCCTGTCCCCTCCCTCACCCCCCCAGTCCAGCCTGGCAGTTAGCTTTCTATTGTGAAGTACAAGGTTGATTTAGAATCTTCATCACAGTTAGGCTGACATTTCTGTACTAGGATGCAAGAGTTCCTTTACTGGGTCCTTAATACAACCTATGAGGCCAAGGGGCAGCCCAGTGGTAGCCGAGTGGTACAGTGGACAGAGTACTGGGCCTGGAGTCAGAAAAACTCATTTTCCTAAGTTCAAATCTGGCTTCAGATACTAGACACCCTGGGCCAGTCACTAAACTTTGCCTCTTTTTCCTCATCTGTAAAATGGGATATCTGCTCCAAACCACAGAAACTAGCCAACAGGTGAGGCTGAGGCTAGTCCCCAGGTCCTCTGCCTTCCACAGCCACACCCAGGCCCCTTCCCAGAAGGCTGAGAAGGGAGGGGTCTAAGAGCTCCCAGCTCAAACCAGTTCTAGAGAGGGAAATCGAAGCTGAGAGACAGAAGGACTTGCCAGGGACCAGATGAGGACCCCAGGGCCTATGTGGGACTGGACATGGCCAAAAGGCACAAATAGCTCCCTCAGGCTATCTGTGCCTTCTCCTCCGGGGAAACTCCTGCCCAGAAGCCCAGTCCTTACAAGGGGCCTCCCCAATGTGGGGTGGGACTTTCCTTGGCTTGGGGATCCCACTTAGGACAACTAAGGCCATAAAGTACCTTAGGGCCTTTAGGTAACAGCATTTAGTATTGAGATGACTTTGAATAGTTTCTAGAATGCTTTCCTCACATTATCATTTCAAGTATAAAGAATAAAGTTATTTCCACTTCACAGAAAGGAAATGGCCTCAAGAGTTGTTAAAAGTGGTTTTCCCCGATTTACCTAGCTACTAAGTAGCAGGACTGGCATTCAGGTACCAAGATGCCCAAGCTGGAGCTCTTTGCATTATGCTACACTGTATGACTGCTTGGACAAGGAGTCTGGCCAAGCCTGAAAAGATTTGGCATGTGAGCTGGTCTAGACCAGCCTTTCTCAGACAGAATAGTGTAGTTCTTTCTCACCAGGAACCCTGAGAATTTAAATGTTAGGATTCAGATTTGCACAGAGGATTCCTGGCACACCTGCTGAAACTTCGGGCGTCCCTTTGAGAAACACTAGTCTGGTTGACCCCTAAGGGGAGTATTCAATCTAACCAGTCTTTAGTACTATAACAGAAAAAACACTGGATTTTGGACTCATAAAACCTAGGTTCAAATCTCAGCCCTGCTACTTTTACTATTTATAAAAGTCCTTTCACCTCTCTAGGCCTACTTTCCATCTTTAAAACAAAGTTGAAAACTGGAAGACTCCAGAGTTCCTTTTCAGCTCCCAAACTGATCCTACACTGCTAGTGACAATGCAGGAAAATCTCATTGTGGATGCAAGTCTTAGCACAGTTTTGGGCTTATAGTGGTCAATAAATATTTGAGAAATGGTTGAAGTGGATGAGGTACATGGTCAGTGGAACCCAGCAAAGCCTTTACTGTCTCCTCAAGCTATCATCCTCTTACTCTCCTTTCCCTTTCTCAACAACATTTCTTTCTTTTTTTTTCTCCCCCCTTTTTTTATTTTGTTTTTTTTTTATTAAAGTTTTTTATTTGCAAAACATATGCATGGGTAATTTTTCATCATTGATCCTTGCAAAGCTTTCTGTTACAAATTTTCCCCTCTTTCCCCCATCCCCTCCCCTAGATGATAGAAATCTAATACATGTTAATTATGTTAAAATACTTGACATATTTATACAGTTATCTTCTCAGCAACATTTCTTGAAAAATATGTTGAAAGTCTATACTTGATGCCTCTCCCTCCCTCAACTCTTGGCTATCTGGTTTCTAATGCCATTATTCAACTAAAACTGTTCTCTCCGAAGATATTAACAATTTCTTAACCTCATATATTTGCTTTAACTGCCTTTTCTCAGTTCTTACCCTTCTGGACCTATCTTCTACCTCATTTGGCCAATCCTTCTTAGTCCCCTTTGCTGGTTTCATCCCCCTAATTATGGGTGTTCCCCAAGGTTCTGTCCTTGGCCTTCTTTTTCTCTCCTACCTTTACGCTTTCTCTTGGTAACCTCATTGTCTCCCATGGAAGCTCTCTCATCTGATCCTTTTTCTCTACTTACCTACCATCCTGTTTCTGGCCCTTGTCACTTGGATTATTGGTCTTCTCAGCTCAGGGTCTCTTGTTGTTGCCTACGTCACTTTCCTTAAACACAAATCTGACTACATACTTACTCAAGTGAGCCAGTGGCTCCTCGTTACTTTTAGGATAAAATATAAACTCCTTTGCTTAGCTTTTAAAGCCCTTCACAACTTGGGTTTAACCCTTTCAGACCCTATACTTTTTTATTATTCCTTCTCCCATACTTCAAAACACAAATATGTGAGGTTTTTCTGGGTTCCCCAACTCTAACTATCCTGTATCTATAATAGATGAACATTTACTAAGGAGCTGGTAAGACACAAAGAAGGGAAAGATCCCAACTCACAAACTTACATTCTATCGGAGGAGACAAGTACATATAAAAATATACATAACACCAAGAATGTGAATACAATATATACAAAGTTGTTAAGTCCTTTTCTTGGAGGATAGATGGGATGAGGTATCATGTGATGGGAGCCTGTCACATCATGCTGCCTTCAGTGCCAAGTGACTTTGGATTTCTGAACTTTTCCCTAAGATGGGACCTACCATAGCCAGGAACAGCAGATTAGGAAGGAGACAACCAAAATAACATCTTAACTTTCAGGGGGGATCCTTGGCTACTTAATGAGTCTCTGTAAGCTGGTCCATGCCTCCACCACCTAAAAATGGTCCCAATGCTGAATATTACCCTGGCTGATGACTGGAATGGGAGCTGCCTTGGGGACATCTGTCTAGCTCAGTCAGGGCAGGCAGTCACACTATACTTTAAAAGGAAAGGCTTATTTGTTAAAACAGGCAGCCAAAGAACACTTAGCAAAAAATAGGACAAATGATAACCACAGAAAGCGATGAGCATCTTCAGTGCTTATCAAGCTAATTTCTTTTTTGAGGACTATAGCACTCTGACCCTCAAAGGAACAAGAATATCATCCCACTTCTATTATAACAGCTAGAGTGTGTCAGCCTATGGACTTGCTTGATGGAGTCAGGTTATTTCCTTTATTATAGTACAAGAATTAGGGCTCAAGAATGCCATCTTGGATAGGAAGAATAGCTTAACGTGGGTAAGAGGAAAAAGGATCTTGGCTTACACCTGTGAGACCAAAAACCAGTGCCCACAATCTGGGATCAGGTACATAAATCAATGTGGCCAAGAAGAATGAAATGAGAGCTGCTATGGAAGTCAGGTGTCATAGGTACTAATCTTTGCTCTACCACTTACTGTATGTACTATGAGGTCCCTTCGACAAGCTCCCAATCCCTCACTGGATCTGTTTTATTATCTGTAAATGGTGAGGTTTGTACAAGACAATCCCTTTAATGTTGTTCTTGTACCAATATTCTATAACATACTCCTAACCTTTTAGACTCAAATTTCATGATATAGATAGTAATAACAGGACAGATTTGGCCTCTGATTTACCAGATCTCTGGTACTTTGGGACTTCGAGAGATAAAAGGAGAGAAGAGTTGGATATTTCCATGAACTGATTACATTTAAGTTAACAAGTGGAAGATGAGTGGAGATGATTAAATGAAGGGAATCTGAAAGCCTAGTATCAAGTCAGAAATTGTGGGTTTGGTTTGAATTTCAGTTTCAGTTCAATTGAGGTGATGGGACAACTTCTTTGGGCCTCAGCTTTCTCACCTGTAAAATTCAGAGTTTGGTCTAGATAGTATCTAAGGTCCCCCTTTCAGTTCCAAATCTGTGAAGAAGATAATGAACATGCATTTGGTTCTTGTGCCCCAAATCCCTCATCTGCAAAATGGAGATGTTCTAAGGAAAGCACTTTGTAAATCTGAAAGTAGAACAGACACATGACCCAGTAGCGGGATCATTATTATTATTAACTCCTGGAGAAGAGGCCATGGCAATAATTGGTCTTAACTAATTCCCTTTCTCAACTTAGGAAGTGTGCCCATGAAATGAGATCTGCAGACAGTTTCAATTGCCTCCCTAGAGACTGAGAAAGGTTCAGCTGCAGCTGCTGTAATTAGCAAAGAATTGGCTCAGGGGGAAAGGCTGTGATCTTATTGAAGGTACCTCAGAGAGGAAGGCCTTTGGGGCCTAATGCCACTAGACAGACATCCCAATACTACTCCTAGCAAGGGGCTAAAGGTAACTAGCTATTATGGGGACTAGGCAGCTCATGGTCTTACAAAACAGGGAGAAAAATAAATGAACAAACTTTTGCCTATAGTGAGTCAAGAGAGACTAGGACACAGCAGGACAGTGAACACCCACAGGTGCTTTTTGGGCTGGAAAATCAGCCAAGTTCCTTTCAACTTGTTGGCTATAATTGCTAATGGGCTTTGAGATCACCCTGTGCAAAGGGGCTATAGAATATGTTAGTGAGGTTCCAAGGGAGAATGATTAGACTTAGGCTGATCTGGCCAAACAAATGAGAATTAGAAAATGTCTCCCCACTATTCCCTGAAGATTAAGTGCACGTATATATGGCAATTTACAGTCTGGAAAGCACTCTCCTCACAAGACCCCAGACAAGGAAAATAGCTGGTCCACAGTTATTAAGTTGATATTCAGCTGAGACAGGACCTGAACTGAGGTCTTCTGACTAAATTCATACCCCAGTGCCCCACAGCAGCAAACATTTACATCTTTCATAGCTGCAGAACTCCTTTTATCTTCACATTAGTTCTGTGAGAGAGGAATAATGCAAGTATTATGATCATCTTCCTTTGTGCAGAGAAGGGAAGTGTTCTATTTGTTAAATTTCTGTTCATTTTTTAAAGTCCAACTTAAATGCCAAGTCCTGGAGCTTCAAGGAGTGAAGGCCTGCAGGAGAGCATAACTCTTCAGTTATCCTCCACAACAGCCAAAGAATGCCAAGAGAAAAATGGCAAAACAAAAGCACCAACATAATGAACATAATGTGGACGAAGAGATACAGAGGTAGAAATCCTCAATACAAGTACTAGATATGAAATTAGAACTTTCCAAAACCCTGTAATATGGACAATGACCAATTAAAGGGACTGGAATGAATGAAACTAAATGGCATCATCTTTGTGAAGTCTTCCTTAATGATCTGGCCAATAATAAAACTTCCTTCTTAAACCATATTTATGTAAATCTTCTATCATGGAAACCTTTACAGTTATAATAGTTAACTTGTATTTATCTCATGACTTTGCTAGTCTCTGAGCTTCAGGAGAACAGTGATTGTAATCTTATATAACAAATTTTAAGGTCCACTGTTCCTTTCATTATATTAAAAAACCATTCCCATGATACTTCAAATCTGGTCTCAGACACTTAACATTCCCTAGCTGTGTGACCCTGGGCAAGTCACTTAACCCCAATTGCCTCAGCAAAAAGCAAAAAAAAAATAACTAGAGAAATGCAAATTAAAGGAACTCATCAGATTGGCAAAGTTGATAAAAAAGGAAAACAACAAAAGTTGGAGGGATTGTGGGAAAAGAAGTTCATTCAAGGACTGGTGATGAAGGGGTTTAGCCAATCTGAAAAATATTCTAGAACCATGTCTTTCCCCTTCCCTCTCCATCTCTTCTCCCTATTACTAAAACCTCTGATCCAATGATACCATCAAATTTAAAAGCCAAAGTAGTGAAAAGAAGAGGAAAAGAGCCTATAAGTACAAAAATTATTCATAGTACCTTTCTTTGTAGTGGCAAAAAAAAAAAAAAATGAGGTGGTCATTATTGGCATATGATTGTAATAAAATATTATTGTGTTATAACAAATGATCAAGGAGGAGCAGCTAGGTGGCACAGTAGTTAAGAGCACCAGCCCTAAGTCAGGAGGACATGAGTTCAAATCTGGTCTCAGACATTTAACATTCCCTAGCTGTGTGACCCTAGGCAAGTTACTTAACCCCAATTGCCTGGGGGGGAGGGGAAGAGGAGAAGATTAAGGAGATGGTTTTGAGAAACCACCTGGGAAGACTTGTAAGAACTGGTATAGCTGTATATAACCTATATCAGATTGTTTGCTGTCTAGTGGAGGTGAGAGAGAAAAAAATTTTGTCTTAAAATCTTACAGAGGTGAATGTTGAGTATTATCTTTACATATAATTGGAGAAATACTACAACACCCCCCCCCCCAAATCCAAACACACAAACAAAACAAACACAAAAACCTGATGTGGACTGATGGATGAGCAGAATCAGGAGAACAGTTTATACAACACTGTTAGGACAAAACTTTGAAAAAATTTAAGAATCTTCATCAATATAATAAATAATCCTGATTCCAAAGGATTCATGCTAATCTGATGATTTAAGAATGACAGAGGTAAGAGACTCAAGATGTATATCATATGTTGGATATTGGATATAACTGATTTGGCCATGGGAAGAATTTGTTTTGCTTGTCTTATGCAGATGTTACATCTCTTTTCCTTTCTTTTTCAAATAGACGTGGGGGGAATGGACAAGAGAATTTTTTTGAAAAAAAAAAAAAATTAAAAACTCTTAACTAGGAGAAAGGAGCTGGGTTCTACTATTGCCTTGGTTTTTAATAAGTTGAGTAGCCCTGAGAATTCCTATCTCATTTCCCCACTTTGGAAAACTGAACAAGAGTTGACTAGAGAGACTATGACATTCTATACTTTAACGTTTTATGTTTTCAGGATTTGATCAGATCTGATATTCTGACACTACGGCCATTAATAGAAGAAAGGTAAATAGGTAGAGGATTTCCTAGAATCTCTCTCTTTTATATACAGGCCTACCAACTTCTGTCTTGTTTTTCTGGCTGGCATGAATTAAAAATAGCATCCCATTATTTGCAATGAAAGTAGCTCTTAAGGAGACTTTTTTTTTTTTTTTAAACAGCAGGCAATCATGGTTCCAACTTATTACATAAGGGTATAAAAGATGAATGACAGAAGGATCATTCTGACAGAACCAAAGCCTGTTCCCCAAGCCCTGTCCATGTGACAGGACACCACACTGTTCATTTTCAGCTCACTCCCACCTTTATAAGGATGACATGCTCTTGAAAGACAAAATTATATAGCAGAGTGCACATGCACATGCAAATGTCAACATGATCATCTATCACTTAAAGGCAAACTGTTTACAAATAGGGACAGCAAACATTAAAGTACAAATCCTATCCAAAAAGGACAGGATATAAAAGCCAGACTTGAGTCTATATAAAGGGGTTAGAAGGGATGGGTGGCCACAAGAGAGTATGAAAATATATACAAACCTGGCTCGAACTTAATATTGGAGAGTAGACCTAATGTGGGAATTTTGAGTTGAGGACTGACTTTCATCCCAGAAGATACATGATGACAGAAAGAATAATAAATGTGAGTCAAGAAACCTAGATTCAAACCTTATTACTTATTAGCTCAGAATGTCACTTCTTCTCTGGGTTACAGATTCCCCATCTAAAAAATGAGATTAGTCATACTTGTATCTATGCCACAAAGATGTTAGGATCAAATGCATGTAAATGCTTTATAAACTGAAAATTCTATGTAAATGAGCTATTTTTTATTATCTTGGAAGGCAATGGACTATATTATCTTCCCTTTTAGTTTTGATATTCTTTCTAGTCTTAATATCTGATGTTTTGAAATCCCTTCCAGCTCTAACAGGCTATAATTTTAAGATTCTAAAATCCAGAAAACCATTGCCCTCTACAATGGAAGGTTATTTAAGAAGGCATGGGAGTGATTGCTAAAGAAGAAAACCCCCAACAACACTTGATGAAGTTGAAGTTGGTGTTGGTGTTGGTTCTGTTCTCAGGCCTCTTCACCACAAGCTTCCCAACTCCCTCAAAATAAGAACAGTTGATTCCTCAGCAACAGAACAGGGAATCAAGAGTTCACAGCTGAAGACCTTTGTATTATTCTGGTTCCTTTCACCAGAGAATCTTAAAAGTATTATTACTGCCCAGAAAATAGTCTCCCCAGAGCCAGGGGTATCTGGAGAAAAAAGTCAAATTGTTTTTCTCATCCTCCTTAGGTGCTCTTGAGATAAGAAAGGAAGCCTCAGTGCCTCTAAGGGCCACATGCTGCCTCAGCCTAGGCAAACACACCTGTTTTGCAGACTTTGATGCTGGCTAATGTACCAAGGGAGAAAATAATGAGAAAGGGCCACTATTAAGCATGAACTGCCCAACCTGGAAGGGGAGTCAGAAGCCCCAGGATCTAGCTCTGTTATGGGCTTAGAAAGAGAGAGGTAGATTATGGCCTGACCTTGAAGAATAAATGTTAAATGGAAGCTAGTTGGGAAGAAAGCAGAAAGCAAAAAGCAAAGGTGCTTTCAGGAGATGGTAAACAAACCAGCCTGGTCTGGAAAGAGGTTTCATGTTACCAAGCAGGGGACCACAGACCTTAACTAAGACTGAATCACAGGTTGGACAAAGTTGGAAAGCTGTGAGCAGTGCTAGTCAAGGGTTTGGTGCAGTGCAAAGAGCTGTAAGCTATAAATCTGGGGAGCTGGGCTCTGCCACTGACACTAAGCTAAACATTCAGCTAAACCACTTCCCATTCTCTAGGCATTAGTATCCCCACTAACAAGGGGAGGGAGCTACTCGAAAAAGTTCCTGCTAAATTGGGATAGAAATGCTCTTGTAAAACTTCCTAGCTCCAGTTTTTCTAGCCTTGATCAAAGTTATTCAAATCCAATAGCAAGAGTGCTAAGGCTAATGTCAGGTCACAATTATAAGAATCCGAATGTAGAATCATAAAAGGACTCTTTCATATTATCTAATTCAAAATTTTTTTTTTGCTGAGGCAGTTGGGGCTAAATGACTTGCCCAGGGTCACATAGCCAGGAAGTATTAAGTGTCTGAGGTCAGATTTGGACTTGGGTCCTCCTGACTTCAGGCCTGGTGCTCTATCCACTGTACCACCTAGCTGCCCTCTCTAATCCAATCTTCAAACTCATTTTATAGATAAGGAAACTGTAGCTCACAAAATCTGAATTGTACTAGTAGCCACATGTAAATTTCAGTTTATTTTACTTTTATAAATTTTTTTATAAATTATAAATTTTTAAGTTTTATTTCTTAATTTTGGTCTAGAAAGTAGGCCTAATCCCTTAAAAGGGGGGGAGGGGGAAGCTAGCTAGTTGCTAGTTTGGGTGTGGCTTATTCACAGTCCTCATCACAGGATGGCTGCCTGCCCCACATTAACTTTGGCTCATTAGAACTAGTCATCCCAACTGGTTACTAACAACAAAGAATTCTTCACTTGTGACCACTGGTTCTTTTTCTGCCTGGTGCAAGCTGGATTTTTCTGGTAAGATGCTGATAAAACCTGCCAAAATCTGAAAGACTGAAAGTACACACCCATTTGCAGCCTTGGACTTGCCTCTGAGGACATGTCTTGGACATGTCAAGAACATCTCCATGCAAATGTAGGAACAATTGGAGGCCAGTTTGATTTAATATTTTCCAAATGAATGAAAAAAAGAAATACAAAGTGAGGAAAAGTCAACTATCCATGTGACTTCCTATTTAAGCAGAAAAGTAGATGCTCAAGATGCCTGCAACAACTCTCACCAAGTCCCTGTCTTTACTTCAAACACATATATAATGAATGATGAAGGATTTTGCAAGAACTTCCTACAGTTTTTGAAGAACTGAAGTTCTGGCTTACCCACAAGACAACGGAAAGGTGCCTGGTAGATACAAATAGATTATAACAAATTACCAACAAAAAAAACAAGAAATAGAAACTGGAAACTGAATGGATGCCCATCAAATGGAGAATGGCTGAATAAATTATGGTATATGAATGTTATGGAATATCATTGTTCTGTAAGAAATGACCAACAGGAGGATTTCAGAGAGGATTGGAGAGACCTGCATGGACTGATACTGAATGAAATGAGCAGAACCAGGAGATCATTATTCACGGCAACAACAATACTATATGATGATCAATTCTGATGGACATGGCTCTCTGCAACAATGAAATGTTTCAAACCAGTTCCAATTGTTCACTTAAGAAAGCCATATACACCCAAAGAGAGGGGATATGAAATGTGGACCCCAACATAACATTTTCATCCTCTCTATTGATGTTTGCTTGCATTGTGTTTCCTATCTCTGATTTTTTCCTTGTAGATAAGATTTCTCTTGCACAACAACGATAAGTGTGGAAATACGTATACATATATTCGATTTGTCAAGTATTTTAACATAATTAACATGTAGTGGATATCCTGCCATCTAGGGGAGAGGTGGGAAGTAGGGGGGAAAAATTTGTAACAGAAAGCTATGTAAGGGTTAATGTTGAAGAATTACCCATACATATGTTTTGCAAATAAAAAGTTTAAAAAAAAAAAAAAGAGCTAAAGTGGAGTAAAAGTTGTCACTGGAAAGATATGATTGTAAAGAAGGTGGGCTCCATGAAATGTCAAGAGATTGACCTGAACTTCTAAGGTCTCTTTCAGCTGTAGAGTTATAGATAATCCTATGGTCTAAAGGTAGGCCTCTAGGACAATGGATGGTTACCCTGTGCAGGACATGGCCAATACTGTTACGGAATGAGAAGGCATAGATGGCTTGTAATCTGGATTCACTGGAAGGATGAGATTAGAGATCCATGGAAGCATTTTCTTGAGTAGCACATAGTAGATATTTCATACAGTTATTAAATGAACTTCAACCAACTTATCTTATAAAGAAACTTTTCTATCTTTCTCTGTGGATTATAGCATTTGGGTGGCCTCTTCTCAGCTCCTGTCAGTCTATGGATAACACTTTCTCTTCCAAAGAGGCAAAACAGAAAATCTGACCTTTGTATAATGCTGGTTGAGTTATAGCTTTCCCTTGGCACCTCTAACTGAAATGGAAATTCCTTTAAAGTCAGGAAATTCATCACAGTAGTTTATGGTATTGATTTATTTTAAACGTCGTTGGCAGTTTTAAGACTTGCCTTGACTGAATGCTAGAAATGATGAAAGGCCTGCTGCCTTTGATTATGTAATGCTACCAAATAAACCACCAGGGGGCTGAAAGACAATCTGTAAGCAGAGAAAGATGCTTGAATACAAACTCCCTCAAATTCTTTGTCACTGAGACATGAATGCATCATCATTAGGATCTTTCACTAACCAAGAGCCCTGAACTCAACATGCATACAGCAGGTGAGGGAATCTGGTATAGTGAAGAAAGAACATTTGATAGAGAATCTAGAAATACCCATGCTTTAGTCTTTTGTTCTGTTAGTCTGGGAGAAAACCCTCTCCACACATCCCCTTAAACCTCTGGAGAACAAAAAGGTTATTCTAGAAAGTCCCTTTCCAGTACTGAAATTCTAGGATGCTCTGATCTGCTGGTATCCATGATTTAGTGTAGCAATCCAAACCAACAAACATTTTAAAGAACAATCTCCAAACCCCATCACAGCTACCTAAGTTAAGTGCTGGTCTCTCATACACAGAGACAATTTAATTTAAAAGGGACTCTGGTACTTTGGGGCTAATTGCCCCAAAATGTAAACTCCACTACCTTTACAGTTTCATACTTTAAATCTTTAGCCAAATGGAATAACAACAACAAAAAAAAGGTGGGCAAAGAATGAGGAGAAAGAAAGGATAGCTGATTGGGGAGGCAGAAGGACCTCCAAAGATTTTTACCTCCTACCCTCTTGTTTTACAGGAAAAAATAATATCTAGGTTATATGGAGCAAAAGATACAAATTGTAGAAGACTAAATATCGGAGCTGGAAGGAACCTTATTATGTTCATCTAATCCTAAGGATAAGTCTTAAGAGAAGGAAAAGACCTTGGAGACAATCTAAGCCCTTAATTTTACAGTAGCCTAGAGAAGAAAAGTGATGTACTCCAGATCCCACAATTAGGAGGAGACTAGACAGAACTCTAACCTTGGTGTCCAGACTGGGTCTGAGTTCTTTCCACTATAACACACAGTGTGCTCAGGAGAAAATATGAAGAGGCAGCAGGAGTTTTAAGTAAATAGCTGCAGGGCAGGACTGTCCCCTCCTGCTTTTGATTGTCCTGCACTTACTTTTCCATAGAGCAGCAGTGTGGATTTTCCCCAGAGGGCACCTCTCCTGTTACATAACTCAGCAGCATCACATTAGCACAGCACGAGTAATCACAGATGGCAACTGGAGAGGCCAAACACAGGCCACTTGGGAGCTCCCTGATGCCAGGCAGGGCCTCTGAAAATATCATTCTTACCCTAGAAAGGAAAAGGGCTCCCCAATTCTGCCATGTACAATGGCACCTAATGCTTTTAAGGAAGAATTTATTGCTGTCTCATTTTCCAGGAGAAAAAAAGGTCCATATTCATTGATATAGGACCTTGGATATGATAACCTGAGAGATCATTTTCTTCAACTATTAAGACAAGAAATGGCAGTATTTTTTTCTATTCTGCCCCACAGGGAAACTATGAAGAAAGTACTCTGAAAACCATAATGATGTAAATATGTTATTTTTTATCCTTTTTTGTTTCCCCTAAAGCTTACAAAAGGTGTACTCTGTTATTACAATAATTCATTGATGCAGAGAATCTTAGATCTGTCTTGCATCAGTCTTCTATCATGGGGTATACACATCTCCCTCCTTGTGACTGTCATGGTTCATTAGCAACTAAAAAAAAAAGGAGCTTTATTAGTACTATTGATAACACTTTGATTTCCAAATATATTTCTCTTTTATTTACTCAGCAAGGCATATAGGATTTTTTAAAAGGAATCTAATTAGTAGAATAACTGAATCTGACAGTATGTAATATCCCCATATCTATAACCTCCCAATCTGTAAGGAAGGGAAGGAGGTGCATTAACTTGCCCTTTCAATAGATCAAAAATAATCACAGATTCAAGAACCATATAATCTAGTGCAAACTGTCATCTTGTAGAATTAGCTTCTTATTTCATCCAAGTCTTTGAAAACACAGCAATGGAGTTCACTACTACGTTTAAGGCAGCCTATGTTACTGTATCACAGGACTACAGCTAGGAGTCTTTAAAGGTTATCTAATACAATTCCTCATCCTTACAGTTGAAATCTAGTGTCATCAAATGATTTGCTCAAATATCAAGTAGCAGAACCAAGATTTGGAAAAAGGCCCCTAGACTCCAAATCTAGCAATCTGTCCAATCTACCATGCTGCTGCCTCCAATCTTGGCAGAAATGGAAAACTATGGGTATGCAGTTTTGCACATACTTATCAGACACAAATGACGAGTCAATTGGTTTTGACATACCTTTTCCCTCTTTTATTCTTTGTTAGAAAATATGGCTTAAGGGCAGCTAGGTGGCGTAGTGGATAGAGCACCAGCCCTGAAGTCAGGAGGACCTCAAGACACTTAACACATCCTAGCTGTGTGACCCTAGGCAAGTTACTTAACCACAATTGCCTCAGCAAAAAAAAAAAAAAAGAAAAAAAAGAAAATATGGCTTAATGGATGGGAAGGGATATATTTAGAAATAAGATGATATGAAAATAAAAGATTTTTAAAAACATTTTAAAAATAATAAATTCAAGTCCACTGATCAGCAAGAGCTATAGGTACCACTTAGTGGTAACTACTGTAAACATGTATTTTTATTGTTCAGTCCTGTCTGACTTATGACCCAATCTGGGGTTTTCTTGATAAAGATACTGGAATGGTTTGCTATTTCCTTCTCCAGCTCATTTTACAGATGAGGAACTGAGGCAAAGTGGGTTAAGTGACTTGGAGTCATACAGCTAGTAAATGTCTGAGGCTAGATTTGAACTCATGAAGATAAATCTTCCTGTTTCCATGTCCAGTGCTCTGTTCACTGCACTACCTAGCTGTCCCTGTAAATCTGCATTACACAGACGGCAGACACAAAACAATTTCACTTTGCTCATGTCAGCTACATTACTAATAGGTGTGAAATATACAGGTATATTGAAGGTGGATCAATGTACCTCTCTTCACAACATACATTTCATAACCTGTTCCTATTTGCAATTTAATTAAATGCCTCAAAACACAGATTATGGGTGTGGCATCCTTTGGGAATAGAAAGGTAAAATCATATAAATGCCTTTTCCTTTGAGAAATTTGTAATCTAAGAGGAGGTAAACAGATGAGTGTGATATAAAGCAGAATGTGATTTAGTGCAAAGGAGAAGTCTAGGAAAAGTGTTAAGAGGAATTTGAGGCAGTAGAGATGACCGGAACTAAAGGTGAAAGGTTTAGACTGCCAGAATAAGAGTTAGATCATTTCAGGCATATGGGAATAATAGCTTGCCCAGGTAAACAAGCTGGATCAGTGAATTTAAAGCACAGTATTTAGGAGGTTATGGTAGAGACTCTCCCTTCTAGATTGAGATACACTGCTTACCTGACCTGCACTCCCACAAATGCCTGTTGTTGATCCTACATATCAGGACTACAAAAAAGACAAAAACAAAGTACAAGACTTGCTAAATGTGGTTTAGTAGCATCAAGTTCATAAAAAGTCCCCATAAACAATAAACATAGTATATGATGGCCCAGTGTTCAAATTGGAGGATTTGGGCCAACCTTCCCTATGAGAAATTCTTTTCTAATATCTATTCAATAGATATTGTTGCTTCCTAGACTGATGAGATAATCCATACCATTTCAATATACTGTCAAAAGAAAGAAAATATGGAGACTTACATAATTAACAAATAGTGGAATAACTTATTAGGGGCAGCTAGGTGGGGCAGTGGATAAAGCACCAGCCCTGAAGTCAGGAGGACCTGAGTTCAAATCTGGTCTCAGACACTTAACGTTCCCTAGCTGTGTGACCCTGGGTAAGTCACTTAACCCCAATTGCCTCAGCAAAAAGCAAAAAACAAAACAAAATAAAACAAAAAAATTTATTCAATCCCCAAGCCTAAAAATAAGAAATAAATTATGTGGCATTAAAATTAAAAGATCTATATATTTCTTATACTTCTAGTTAATGAACTTATTGACTGTTAAAGATCAGGAAATTGTGTAGGCCCAATGTTATCTTGCAGTGACCTCAGTTATCTTGTTCTCTCTTAGCCTCTAGTTCATCACATTTAAAAATGGGTATACCTAACCTGATCAGACTATTGTGAGGATCCCAGAATGATAGTTTTTTATCTGGATAAGACTAACACCCTTTATTCTACATCTAAGAAAAGTAAGGCCAAGAGACAAAAAAGTCTAAAATGGCAGAAGAAAGTGGGATATGGTACCTGGGAAAGAACACTGGGATTCGGGTGAGAAGGGCTAGAATTAAACCTCTAAATTCATGACTTTGGAGGAGCCACATCCCCTTTTACAACATGTCTCTAAACCTTGTCTTCATCTGTAAAATGGGCACGGCTGGAGCAGAACAGCTAGTAACCCTTAAAGCACTTGAGAAGTTTGTGTTTTACTACCACTACTATTATTAATAATGATTATCTGCAGCCCTTCAGAATTGTGAAGCTCAATGTATAGTGCTCTGTAAAAGCAAAAGTAAAGCACACTTAATTGTAAGCAGCTGTGGCTAGCCATGGAAACAAGTCAGTAGCAGGCCGGGCCCTGCAGGCCCTGCTGCCACTTTAGGCCGTTTCCCGCTCTCTTCTGTGGTGGCCTCACCAGTTTAAGTGGCAGCCATTCAAGACGAAACTCCCTTCCCTTCTGCTCTGGCTGCTCATGCAGAGCCTTTTTTTCTTGCCTTGAGCCAGTCCCTGGGACCAGTACACTGGAGGCTGTGCTGGGCCCTGGCTCCAGGGGCCCAAGCCCGGCTGTTTTTTTTGTGGAGGGCTGCCCCCTCCCCCAGAACACGCCCTCTTCTGACACCTAGAGCAACAGGCTGGCTGGCTTCACATTTGGACTTTAGGAGATAGCAGGGCAACTGCAGTAGCTGAGGCAAACAAATATGAAAGCAAGGACGCGGCCGCCTGGTATTGAGTAATGTGCAAAAATAGATGTTTTGGAACAGAGTGGTTTTTGAGATGAGTTTTTGTTCTTAAAGGTAAAATGATTCAGTAATATTCTAACTCAGAAGCAAGGTCTGCTCATTTAAATGGAATGGGGAGGCCAGCAGAAGCAAGGGGTTTCTACTTCAGTTAAATAAGCTCTACACCAATACTAAATTGAGATTTTGTTTATAAAACCCAACACCATGCTTTTTGCTTCCCTTACTAACAACCAAACTCCTGTATCCCTGACAAACTGTAACAAATTCATCCCAGCTGGCTGCATTGCAGAACCCTTTTATCATGCTCTTCCCACCTCTGAGACAGCTCTGTAACCAAAGTCTGCCTCATTCCCACTATGGGGTCCTCCCACCTCCACTTTCTCCCCACTTCAACCCTTCCTACCCACACCACCAAACTTATCTTTCTTATGCATGTATCTGGTCATATCACCACTGTTTAAATCACTTCAAGAGTTCCATAGTGCCATGGTTGGGATTTAGAATCCTTTGCCACACATGTACTGACTGACCTGCCAACCTTCTCCTGCCTCTCATTTATTCTAAGACTTAGCCAAACTCTACCTTGCCACCACTATACCCTCACTTTCTCAATTCTCTGCCATCTCCTCTGCCTGGAATACTCTCCTTACTGTCCCAACTCTGGTACTATCCTAGCCATGTTTTAAGACCAAGATTCAAGATCATTTCCTCTACGAAAATCTCATCTGATTCCCTTTGGGGATCCTAGGGGAGCCTCCAAGAACAAAACCATCTATTTGATTCTTCCTTACACACACTCTTTCCTTTGCCCAGAACTCAGTGGGATGTGGGCAGTAGGATGAGTGCTGAACTTGGGAGGCTTAGGACTGCAATCTGAATCTTAGCTGCCACCTGTGCCACCACGGGCAGGGCACCTAACCTCTCTGGGTCTATGTCCTCATCTAGAAAGGTCAGACCTCAGTTTACTCAATCTGTAAAACAGGGATATCATAATGACATGAATAAAATACTATGCCACTATGAAGCTCATGGACAAAAGATCATGGGATTACAACTGGAGAGCACCTTAGCAATCATCTGACCCAAAGCCTTCACTTTCCAAGTGAGGAAGAACATCAAGCTCAATGAAGAACAACATCATGTGTAAGATCACAAAGCTATTAAATAGCAGCACCAAGATCTGAAGCTAGGCCCTCTCCTTCTAAATCCAGGGCTCTTTTCTCTGTATCACGGGAGCTTGGTTTTAGGCCCACATTTTAGGTTAGATACTCCAATGCCAGCTGTATGGGATATAGGGATCTTCCTTTAAAGACCAGTTCAAATGGGCCCCAGAAGGTGGAAGCGACAGGACAGAAACTGAAAGAGTCCTGGTCAATAAGGAGGTCCATTTGATGTTTGTTTCTAGCACTGGATCCCTAAGCCCTGCCCAAGAAAGACAGCTGGATAAATTGGGGAGAAGCTGCTGGAGAAGCAGTTTGTCAGTGAGTCTGTATATAAAATAACTGCGCTGAGAAAATAACAAAGAGACTGTTGTGCTCTGGTATCCTAGCTGATAAATGGCTCCTAGCAGAGTGCTAGGACAGGGAAAGGAGGGCAGGGAAAGGAAAGAGAACTAGAGTCTTGAAGTCCTTCATTGCTAGTGACTACCTCATCCCAGAAGTGAGCCTGCTTCATCTGAGGAGGGAACATACTACCTAGCCACCCCCTTAAGGCAAGAGGGTGTGGCTGCCTGTTGCCACTAAGGCTTCTCCATGGATTAAAAATAGCTTCTTCCAAATGAGACACCTCATGAATTTTGTTTTTTGTGTCAAAATAAGAACTAAATATGGGGGAGAAAAGCAATGCTCTGGTCAGTAACTTGACTAGAAGCAGCTCTGGCTAGTTCATCACAACTTATTATCTTCCATAGGGTTTCTTTGGCCTAAACTACACTCTGCTTTCTTGTGGATTCTGCTGTAACTTTTGGACCCAAGAGCTGCCCAGCCCTTTCATGATTCCACCAGGAAATGGGGTTTCTCTTCCCCAAAGTCCAGAAATGGCTTTGGGATCTGTCCAGCTGCCAGAATATAGGACCCTAACCTTTCAACCTATTTTAAAATCCATGTCCCAACTTCAGACAATCTAAAATGGCCTTGGATGTCGGTGTTCCACCCATATTGGAAACTCAGTGACTACTTTATTGTCTCCTCTCCTAAGCAGACACAATTTATACTCAGAGATCATTAATAGCTAGACTTTAGTAGTACCTTTTTAGAGCTGGAGGATTGGGGTTCAAATCCTCACTCTGCTGCTCACTACCTCTGCCACACCTTGAGCAAGTAACTTCCTCTCTTGGGACAATATTTCAGTCTCATCTGTAAAGTTAAGGGATTACGCATATGATGTCTAAAGTCCTTGGAGACTAAATCTATGACAAGCAATAGCTTTGCTTATGAAGTTCTTTCTTTCAGTGTATACAACTTTATACATGTTATCTCACCTAATTTTTCCAAAAGCCTCAGGAGATAGTAAGTGACCATTCCCTTTGTGGAGATGAAAAACTGTGGATACAGAGATTGTGATTTGCCCCAAGGTCATACACCTATTAGTATCAGAACCAGGATTCAAATTTAGGTTTTTGAATGAAAATCCAGGGCTCCTTCCATTATATTTTATATAAGTATAAGCTATAAAGTTTCTAATGTAACCCCAAAGTGCCTCAGGATATCCTCTGGTTCTTCAGACTTCTGTGGGGAGAAAATAACCCAGCTCCAACTAAATACTCACCCAGTTATAAAACGCCCGGGATGCTTTGCCCTGAATTTTAAGCAGCACATGTGACTTGGTCCATTCTTGTTTCAAGCTCAAAGGCATCAGGTCGGTCTTGTGGGTTAGCAGCTAACATATCTTTCAAGAGCTGCTTGATCCCCTCAGACATGGAAGTCCTGCGTTTCTGGGGGATGTGCAACTCCATCTTTGGGTTTTCTAGCAGCGCTTCCCCTACGGGTACAATCTCTGTCCCCTGTTTGATGTAGGTCCCCAGCAGTTCCTTCTTGGTCTCGGAGTCAATGAACGTGATCCGTTCTATCATGGCCCAAATAATAATGCCGAGGGCAAAGATGTCCGCCTTAGCTGTGTAGTGCCCCTCCCAGACCTCAGGGGCCATGTAGAAGTCCGAGCCACAGGCTGAGGACAACCAGTATTTATTCACATTCACATTTTTGTTGTCCTGACTACCCTCTTTCCCTCGAGGTGCCAGCCCAGCACAGACTTTGCTGAGTCCAAAGTCAGCCACCTTAAGGACAGGAACCCCAGATCTCTCTGTGATGAGGATGTTGTCGGGCTTGAGGTCCCTGTGCACAATGTGGTTTTTGTGTAGGAAGGCGATGGCACTGGTAAGCTGTAGCATGAAGCTTCGGTTGGTGGCTGGGTCTGGCCGACGGGATAGCACATACTGATTCAGATCTCCCCCTTCACAGAACTCCATGACAAACCAGAGATAGCAGGGCTCCTCTGCATAACCCAGAATCCTTTCACCTGTGTGAAGAGGACAGGAAATAGCTTCAATTGTGTGAGATGGACTAACTCAGACTCTTTAGGCAATGACAATGAAAATGTGGCAAGAGCAACAGATTACAAATTTTTTAGTGAGAGCTTTGAAATGGACCTCTTAGATTAATTAGTCCAACTTTCTATTTTACGGATAAGAAAACTAATGTCCAGAGAGCTAGTTAACTTGCAGTCACACAGGTAGTACATAGCAGAGATAGAGTTGAACTTAGGTGTCTGGATCTAACTATCTATGCATATGTATTCACACACATCCATCCATCCATTAGCTACACTGCCACCCAAGTAATAATTCACATTTATAGATATTGCTTTAAAGTTTACAATCTCACAACCCTGTAAGGTAGGGATAGCAAATTTCATTATCCCCATAAGGTAGAGGTTCAAAAAGATTAAAGGAACTGCTCCCAACCCATGTCGCTTGTCTCAAACTCCAGTGTTTTTTCTACTTTAACATAATATTGATGTCTGATCTTCCCCAACTCTAAAATGTTTTACATGGTTTCTCATTCCCTATCTGAAGTTTAAACTCCATTTAAGATTCTTTATAACCTTGGTTGTACCTACCTGTCCCATCTCCTTTTACAAATGTTCTATTTGAACCAAACTAGAATATTTTCTATCCCTTGTTCTTGTTTTACTCTATAAGTGATGCTTACTCTGTAACCCATGCTTGGAATAACCTCCACCTTCATCTCCATTTATAGAAAACCATCTATATGGATCCAGGAACCATCTCTTCCTGGAAGCCTTCTTATTTGCCACTCCTCACTGCCTTCCGGCAATTGTAAGTACGCTATCTTTTTTGCTTAATCATTGTGCACCTCCCATCATACCTATTATTTGTCTAGGTTTAACCTCCTCTGCCCCTACTTCAGCCTATCCCCAATCCCTCCACCTCAAATAAATAAAACCAGTTCTTTAGGGCAGGGCTGTATCATTTTTCATCTTTGTATCTTTGGGGCCAAAAATGTGAGCTTTTACCAGAGAACATTAGTGAATGGACCTATTGCTGTAAGTCAAACTTGATTGTCTCAAGTATGATGTTTTTCAGAGAAGTATGGTAAGATTTAGAAAAGTTGGAGGCATTGTCACTCACTATGAAAAAGTTTACTTCCCTGGGCCTTGGTTTCTTCACATATAATTGAGACAATCGTTCCCTCAAGCAATTTAGTTTCATATTCTAATGAGTATCGTTTCATTAACTCAATGCTTTTCTTTGTGCAATTTGGAGGAAGCCCACCTACTCCACTGGAGTCTCGGGTCACGCTCTAATTCAGTAAGCATCACAATAGAGAGCTCCAGACCAGTACCCCAAGATCTGGATTCCAGCCCTGGCTCTTCCTTTAATTAGTCATGGGACCTGGGGCAAACCACTGTTCTTTGATGATTCTGCTTCCTCATATACAAAATGAGAGGGACTAGGAAGACAAGTGGTGATCTCAGGAAGAGGGCAGCACATCCTGATTGGCCCCTTGGCTCCCTCCTTCACAGAGATGTCAAAAGCACAAATATGACTCCGTCAGCCAAATACACATCAAGGCTTTTTATTCTTCTAGGGCCAAATGCAAACTTCTCTGTTTGTATCACAACTCTTTCAATCTTAACATTTTGTTTATGTATTTGACAGTCTCTACTAAACTGGCCACCTTATTGCTCTTCAGATATGACACTAGCATCTCCAGTCTCTGTGCCCTGAATCTCCGCCCCCCCCTTTAAAAAAATTAAAAAGTCTGATCTTAATGGCCTCTAAGGTCTACTTCAACTTGGGATCCCTCCCTACTACTGGGGATGAGACTCATGGACTGCTGTAATGGCCTAAAGCACATCAATGAGGTGTCCACAATATAGCTGGATGAGTCCCTGGGTGTGGGGAACCATCAGGCTGCCTAAGGAGAGTAAACCAACTCAGATAAGAGAAGGAACTGCCCAAAGCTACCATGTCAATTGGCCCACAAGTAGTCACTGCATTTCCAGCACAGGGGATAAGAGAAACCCTGCTTCAAAACGGATAAGATCAATGAATTCCTTTCCATCTCTTAATACTGTTTTTACAGTCTAATATCTCTCACTCTTTTAAATTTAATATACTATATTCTTTATTCTAAGAATTTTGAATTCCAAGTCCTGATGCTCTTTCAGTTATGTTAATTATTCTAAGACTCTTTTCAGTTAGAATGATGTTTAGTCTAAGATTAAATTATGCATAGTCTGGCATCCCAATAACATACTACTTAAAACAGGGCACATGACTGGAAAGACCATAGTGGATTTTGATTTTAAAATTCTACTGAGTAAGTCAAGAAGCAAGTTTACCCTCGGGTTTCTGTCTATGGTCCTACATATGACCTTCCTCAAAGCACAAATTTCCCTGCAATACCTCATTTCCCCTGTAATTATATAATTTGTTTACATTACTTTGGATCTTGATGTAATACAGGTAGAACCAGTTTAGGGAAGATGGATGTATTTTTAAAAATCTGTTAGTTCTCTCTATTAATTTATTTTCTAGGCCATCAACTCTGAATTATCATAGCTACCGTAGGGAAAAAAAAGTCAAGGCAAAACAGATTTTTCAAACCAATCAAATTTTAAAATTAATTCTCCTGGGAAAGAAAGCTTGATATTTTGAATCGTAGGTGGAACCAAAAGGAAAAGATTAAAAAGCCATCCAATTCTTTTCTCATAGGCCATGTCTGCAAACATCAGTGACATTTTGGGAAATGCTAGTTATTTTATATACAAAGTTGGTAACTATGGCTACAGGGATGGAAAAGCCAGTCTACAAAACAAAATCTTGCTCATAATTCTGAAGAGGGTAGGAAGAGAATTAGAGTGGGAGAAAAGCTTGAATTGCTACAAGGGGGAGTGAGACATTGTTGCTAGACCAGTGGAAATCAAGGAATTCTCCAAGAGTCCTCTGTTCCAAATTTCTCAGTTGGGAAGCCAAAGCTCCTGTTTAAGGTACAAGGTAGGAAAAGGAATTGGGGAAGGGGAGGGGGGAAGAGAAGCAGCAGCAGGCTAGAGGGGAGAGGAAGAGGGGGTGGGGCTGTTTTTGGAGATGAACACAGGGAACAGGAAGAGATGCTCCCAGTCTGAAGACGCCCATAGTAAGCTAAAGACAAGGCATGACAGAATGGAAAATAGAGAGCTATGCCTTGTTCCAGATATAAAAATGTTTATACAAATCCGGAACAGTGAAGTGTAGGAATTTGTCATTTCATTAGGGCAGCCTCAGCCCCAATCTCAAGTTGCTTGCAGGGAACGTTTTCTTTCATATTTTGTTATGAATGATAAAACATCAAAGTCTGACAAAAGGAGCACCAGATTAGAGTTCTAAGACCATCTCTGGGTCTCCATTGCACTGTAACACAACACCACTGGTTTTAACTTCCCCTCTTTCCTAGCCTCTTTCCTTGCTGCTCTCCACTTCATACATCGGCCCCCAGGCTAAATTCTTTCAACCTTGAAATTCTGCTCTGGCTGCTCCATAAGTGTACAATGTCTTCTAAGCCTTCAGGTGCTGATGTGCTTGCTACCTAATCAAGTGTCATTTCTCCCATCTCCCCAGCTGGAAAGGATCTCTTCTTTCTTGATATTCTCAGGAAAAAAACCTAATCATCTTTCAGGGTATATTATATATTTAAAAAAAAAAAAAGAGAGACTAAAACATTACTCTGGAAAGGGGTATATAGGCTTTAGCAGATTGTCAAAGAAGTCCATGACCCCCCAAAATTTGCTCCTAATTGGGATCAAATGAAATATTTTATGTGAATCACTTTGCAAGTTTTAAAAGCACTATATAAAGGGTAATTATTCCTGTTTTCTAGTATGACCTCCTCACTTTATAGAAGTAAATGTTAGGTTACACACTATGACAGTTAAGGGGAACAGCCAGGATGATTTTTACCTGCTGATCTGCCTGCTCAGTCCAGTGCTTTCTCCACTATAGGACACTGGCTCCATCTTACTGGTGCCTTTCTTATGAACTTCCTTCATTTTAGTTTTTATTACAGTTACTTGTTAACATGTGCTAGTTATTTCACACTCTCCCCCCACTAAAATGAAAGCTCCTTGAAGATGGGAATTACTTATTTTCCCCCCAGAAGAAACAAGTACATACAGTAGATATGGAATGTTTGTGGAATATTGAATAAAGGAGTTGGATTAGATATCTGTCTTCTTAAGGTCCCTTTTCATAATTTCTATGATTTGCCTAAATGGTTTCTATCCATTCTCGAATAAGTGGTCACAGATTCACCAGCCTTTCATTCACCTGCCAAATGAAGCAGAATTCTCTTTAGGTTTCTTCCCAGATCTTTTATTTCATAATCATATTCACATGGGAGATGTATAACATAAAGGACAGAACAGAGAACAGAAGGCCAGAGATGTGAACTATAATCCTGGCTTATACTACTCTTATCTAACAGGATTTTGTTGAGGAAAGCCTTTGTGTGAACCTAGATGAGTCACTTCTCTAGGCCCCAGCATCCCCCATCTCTCAGATGGGGATAATAATCATTAAGTGTCTAGGTTATCTAAGGCTGTGACAAAAACCAAATTAGAAAGTCCTCAGAAAAAGCTGAAAGGATGTTTGAACTCATTCTTACTAAAAAATACTAATGAGCCCACTGACTTTATCCTCGATCCTCAAGTGGCAGATTGCTACACATAACCTATCAATGTGGCAAAGCAAAAAAACAGAATTGTAAAAAATCACCAAAAGTTTTTGGCCCTTAAGAAACCATGAGAATTTTGGATGTTGTTACTATATAATAACGAAGTAGGAAAAATCTGGAACCCATATGGCCCAAGTTCTGCCAATAACTTCCTGTGTTAACTCCAGCAAGGAAAATAAGGGCAAGAGTCAGAGGGCTCTACTACTTACTACTGCTTTGGTGACTGTAGGTCAATCATCTAAGCTCTTTGGGTCTCAGTTCATCATTTGTAAAATGAGAGGGCTGGACTACATGTTTTCCTTCCAAATCTAAATATATAATCGGAGTGACAGACTCAGACTTGGAAGGACCTCAGAGGTCATCTACTTCAACCCCTTCCCAGAGCATGATCTGTGTCAATTACATATGTGGAAGACAAGTGGCCAAGTTACCGACTCGTTAATTGAGTCAGCCATCTATCTGATTTAAATTAGTTCATCTCTCTGGGGATATAAAAAACAAAGATGGTTCTTTTAACTCTAAATCCCAGATTTCTCTATCATTCATTTATTTAGTAGGCTCTACATTAAAAATTAATCAACATTGTCCCCATTGCATTTGAGTGCTTCCACTCTAAAGACGGGCAGATCGCTTCATGACATAATGTGTTTCCAGTGCTGGGAGATACTGCAGTGGAGGTGGCATGAACACTCGTTAGAGATATTATAGAATTAAATGTGAGCTCAGTGTTCTACTACCCTCAAGTTCCCTTCTAATTCTGAGACTGAAGATGAACCCATGTCATGTACCTTGGTTAACTCATTCTTTCCCCTAAATTCTAACATCTATGACCTTGGACCAAATTCTGTCTCTAAATGTCTTCTCCTACTATACATTGTAAAGTGATGAAATTATTCAGAATGAAATAGGTGTTGGCTGTTCTGTCTCTTTGTCCTGAATCCAATCTTCTTCCTGAATGTGCTGTCCAGTTAGCTTATGAATATACATGTGGGAATATTATTTGACCCTTGAATAATAAAGATCTTCAACTGTTACCACACAATATACTGTTACCAGTAAAATTAAACTGAAAAGACAAACAAAAAATCCCCATAATGTTGCTGTCCCATAAATTTAAAAAAGAAAAAACAAAACAAAACAACCCTTCGCTTTCATATTCGAGTCTCAGTGTCACAGAAATAGGTCTAGAACCCAGAACTTATTTCAAAAGGCAACAAATAGTGGTAGGAAGGGGACTAGACTGGAATTTGATGATCTGGGCTCACATTTTAGAGCTATCACTGACCATGCAAGTCTATGGGCAAATTGTTTGACCTGGCCTGTTTCTCCATGAGTAAAATTACAATGGGAAACAATAAAATGTTCCTTAAAAATTTACTATGATAACTGCATTCACCTGCCTTAAATTTTTTTGTGAGAAAGATCTTTTATAAATTTAGAATATCTCCATAAATGTAAGCTGTTATTGGATCTGCTACTGCCAATCCCAGGCTCAAGAAACCCATTGGCTACCTTTTATTTTATCCAAACCTTCATCAATATTAATGCAGATTAAGAACTCTTTAGCTTCTGGAGGTCTTGGGAGTTGTTCTGGGTCCTAGAGCTAGGATCACACAGCTACCATATTAAGTCTTGTATCTGAGTTTTCCTCAATCCAAGACAGGCTCTTCCTCTCTCTGCCACCCTGACTCTCCTTAAAATGACTATCCTGTTAAATTAGAAGTCTTTTCTGCCTGGCTTTCAAGAACTAACTCTAACCCCCATTCTGCTAATTCAACTTGATTTCCTATTTCTCTTGTGTGAAAGGTATGTCTGATCCAAGATTTCCTAGCTATGCTTTGAACAAAATAGGCTCATTTTTAGTGTGATGTGGTACAAAGAGCAATAACTTGGAGAACCTGGGGAAGGAGGAGAGAGATTTGCTTTGCAGATCTCCCACTGGTAAGGTATCAAAGCTCTGCTTCCCCCTTCAACCACTCCTGCCTTTTAGGATAGAGGGTTCTGTTTCCTGTTATGCCGAGTTCCTCACTGCCCCTCACCTGAAGGGCCCTATCAATTGCCAAATCTTATACTTTATCTTGGCAGCATCTTTCTTATCAGGCCGTTCACAGTTACTGACTTAAACAGAAAGCAGTGAAATGGCCTTTGTTCCTCTCCCAAGTTTTATCCATCCTTCATGGATGAATAGAGCTATCAAAGTGTCTTTCCTTCTATGCAGATCTGATTATTTTCAACACCTTTGTTTTTCCTGAAAGCCCCTTTTCACAACTTAGCCCCAAATTTTATGTCTAGCCTTGTTCTATGCCACTCCTTTTTCTATACTGATCCAGCCAAACTGTCCTTCTTGCTAACCCTCCAGCTCCCTCCTCTAGGACTCTGCCCTAACTGTCCTATGTTACCAGGTCACCAATACAAGTCAGAGTTTCAGACAATCTCTTCCTTTAAGATTAAATCCAAATACGACCTTCAAGAGGAAATGTTCCTCATTCCATCTTTCCCAACTGTTACAGTCCTCTCTAAAAAGCTTTATATTTATTTTGTAGAAATTGAGGCTATGGCTATGTCTTTCCTGGTAGAAAGTAAAGCTCCTTGAAAGCAGGGACTGTTTGGATTTTGTCTTTTTGATATCTACTCCCTAGCACAAAAAAGGCGCTTAATAATGAATTTGTTTATAGGCTTTAATTGGGAAAAACCAAATGGCATTTTTAATAGGAGAAAAGTGTGTGTGGGCGAAGTTATCCAAGAGTGGTAATGAAACAAGATTATCACAAAAGAAGTTTTGATGAGAAGGGACATATTCAGGAATGCATGTTATTATCACTAAATAATCATGTAATTATCACCAAATCCCCATTTAAAAAAAAGTTGCAGCAAGTCAAGTCTATTAGACAGCATATTTTATCTACCATGGCTAACAGGGCATTTGAGAGTCCATGAATCTAAAATTAGAGGTATGTGAATGAAGGTTTCTTGCACAACTATGGCTAAGGGGAGAATGGATGAAGATGAACATAGAAGATTAAAAAGGCCATTTTCTTTTTGCTGAGGCAATTGAGGTTAAGTGACTTGCCCAGGGTCACACAGCTAGGGAATATCAAGTGTCTGAGACCATATTTGAACTCAGGTCCTCCTGACTTTGGGGCTGGTGCTCTATCCACTTCGCCACCTAGCTGCCCCCAAAAGGCCATTTTCAATGATAAAACAAACTCTTTTGCAGGAACAAAATTAAAACTGCTACACTTAGGTGAAAAGCAGTTAAAAGAAAATTTTTATTGAACAAATAACTGATTTCTGAGGACTTGAATATAAAACAGGCCTCTTATTAGCAAATAAATACTATTTATAGCTGTAGAATAAGCTGTTTTCAGACATGGCCAATGTGTTCTTCTGTTTTGCTTGACTGTACACAAGTACTATAAGAGATGACTGATCACTAGAAGCAACAGTCATGAATAAAAATTTTAATTTTTAAGTCCCATTAAGCCTAAGGAACATGATGAATACTATCACATATGGACCACATGGAAGGTGTACTATTTCAAAAAGAATATCAAACAAGCAGTCACAGACTTCAGAGCTGAAAAGTATTTTAAAGGTTAATTAGTACAACAATGGGAACAGGAGGGAAAGCAGGTATTTTTCCCCCCTAATGTACTCAGGAGTCATGAAACTTGACTGCTCTGCCACAGTCACCTGGTGTGACCTTGAGCAATTCATTTAACTTCTCTAGGTCTGTTTCCTTATCTGTGATGTCCCTTCCTATTATTTTGGATAGTCATACTGAAATTTTTTTTAACCTATCTCCAGTGATGGAACCATCAAGGAAATTCATCCTATTGTTGCCATGTTCTGATTATTACAAGTTTTTTTATATTCAATTGAATCCTGCCTTCCTGTAACTTCCATCTACCCATAACTTTTGCCTTTGTAACCAAGGAGAACAAGTACATATTCCTCCACATAAGTTCTTGAGACACACAACATGAGGCTTTCAGTTTCCAAAAATTTGACAACTAGAAATTGACCAAGAATTTTAGGTGTGGTTCTGGAACAGAGAGCAGCTAAACACTAGACCAGATTCTCCTAGCACGAGGGAACAATGATTAAATTATGTTATTTCTAGCTTTTCTTCAGAAATGGATTAGTGATATTTTAGAATTTAGAATGCTCCTGGACTCCCATGCTGCAAATTTTAGTGACAAGCTGTATGTTTTCTTAGTTCTGACCACACAAGATTGCTATTAAGCAAGAGAACTCATTGGCAGCAAGGCCCAAGTTCTATCTCTAAACTTGCTCCTTAGGGGTAGTAGGTTTGGCTAGGAAAAAAAACCTGTTACCTACATAGTCTCAGCCTTACTTTAAGATGGACAATACTTGGTGCCAGGTCCACCTTGCCCAAAGTCTAATGTATTGCAAAGGTAAAACATGAAAGCTTTCAGACACTGTCGAGATTATACCCTGAGCTTCAATCTGTGGTCTGAAGCTACAATCACAGAATGGTACTCTAGAGGCCATGTGATGTAATGATTAGTGTACTGGGCTTGGAATCAGAGCTGGGTTTGAGTGCCAGCTTTGACCCTTACCAATTTGAGCTTCAGCAGTTTACTCATTCACATTGCTACTCTACCTTTAATGATATATTTAAAAGTATTGGATGTGGAGTCAAAGGAATGGGTTTCAAATATTAGCTCCTATATGTCTATAGGCCTCAGTTTTCACATTTTTAAAATGAGGGTATTAAATTTGATGATCTAAGGCCCTTCTCTGACACAGGAATTTATGACCAGCCAGGTGTTGGTTCAGGTAATTTGAGGTTCCTCTTAAACTTTTTAATAGTATTGTTATAGTTCCATGATCCTAAGTTTCCTTGTACATATTAGGTGACAAAGATCATCATCTAAGTTCAATTATTTGGTGATCTCAGTCAGTGCTCTATGGGTAGAACCAGTCTGAGAAGACGAAACAACTTCAGCTCACCCCACCCTGGCAAATCTCCCTCACTAACCAGTACGAGGCTCAGAATTGCATCTTGCTAATAATCTTCAGTGTCCACACCACTTATGTCTATCAGTGGAGGACTGCCCAGGAGCTGAGTTTTCAATACAAAGGACAACTCACCTCACTTTTCAAGGTCAACTCCCCAATTTAACAACGGCAGATCACAATATAGTTAAGAGGGATTTTTTTTCTTGCCCAACCTAGTATCAGAATATTACAACTCAAAGGGATCTAATAAGAACTTTTTCATGCAATAAAAAGAAGAAATTTCTAACCATCAGAACTATCCAACAATAGAATGGGATGCCTTGGGAATTAAACTGTGTACTATATGGCTTCAAGTCCCAAGATAAAAACATGGGAAATACACTAGAGTCAGAAAGCCTGGGTTAAAGGTTAACAACTTCCTGGGCCTCAGTCTCAGTAAAATGATGGAGTCTCAACAGGTGAACTCTTGGGTTCTTCTACTCTGTCATTTTGTGGAGAAAAAAGCTACTAAGGCAGGGAGGGATGCAGAACCAAGGTAGTAGAGGCTGGCGCTCTTTCGGCTACATTGTGCTGCCTGCCTATCCCCTTGTCCTCGGGAACACGGCATTCCCTAGGTATGTCCCTTCATCTCTTCAGGACTATGTTTCTGAACCATTTTCCCCTAATGGAAAGTATATTTCAACAATGACAACTAGGGAGAGATCTATAAAGCATAGTTCTCATTAGAAGAAGTTAGCAACTAATTCCCAAACACCACAAAAAATCCAAAACTTTAACTGAACCGAACCGAGCATAGACATGCTGACTGAGGGAAAAGAAAACAAGAATACTCATTATGGCAGAGGACAACTAGGGTAAGAGAGAACAGTAGAAGAGAGATGTTAAAAAACCTCTGGTAGTAAGAGGAGCCCTCCCCTTGGTAAAGATCCAGGTTCTGATGCCAGTTCTAACTCCTATTGATGGCTGGCTAGCTCTGAGACTTTAGGCTGCCCCTGGGCTTATTCTTCCCAAGGATAAAATGGGGGTGATGTTTAGCTCAGAGAGAAATGATTTGCCTTCACACACCAAGCTGGTGATGAGGCTGAGATGAGAAGTCCAGGGCAACACATTCTACCAAACTTTGACTTCTGATATCACAATATGGGATTCATATGAGATGATGCTGGTAATAATGCTGAGTAAGCACAAAGTTTCTCTCTCTCTCTCTCTCTCTCTCTCTCTCTCTCTCTCTCTCTTTTCTGAGGCAATTGGGGTTAAGTGACTTGCCTGGGGTCACACAGCTAGGGAATGTTAAGTGTCTGAGACCAAATTTGAACTCAGATCCTGCTGACTTCAGGGCTGGTGCTCTACCTACTGCACTACCTAGCTGCCCCCCTCTCTCTCTAGCAGTACATAAGTACTATATAAATGTCAGTTATCATTCTAAAGGTTTTTGAGTCAGTGAAAAGTTATTAGTTAAAAGGTTAAAAATCTTTGGTTAGAATATCGAGAAAGTACCTTTATATCTAATCTGACTATTATCTCATGGAAAACACTAAACTCAAATAATTCCCCTTCTAAAGTAGCACCTCAATTAATCAAACCTCTCAATTAAGTCAAGCTTTCTTCCATCTCCTGGGACTGTAATATGTTACCCCTGAAGCCCCCAAGCACAGTGCAGAGAGAGGCAGAAACTCAGTTCAAGTGTCGCTCAGGAGCAAGGGAGATTATGTCCTATGAGTGAATGAGGAGGATACCACCCTTGTGGATGATTCCCTGAGTGCTAGGCCGTGGTTCTCAATAGTAGAGGGCAGTGACGGAAAGCCTTGCCCCAGATGACAACCACAAAACCCAGTCCAGTTTACCACAAAATGAATTATAGAAATCCCTTGGGCCACCATGGTAGTCACCAAGATGATGCTGGTGACATAAGCTCATATTTTCGTAAAAACAAAAAACAAACAATAGCAACAACAAACCCTGTTCCCCCCCCAACAAAAAACAAACCCCCAAACAAAACAGAATCTGCAATCACAACACTTGAGTTAAATGGGCAAATTGGCCTAACAGGATACATGACATCTTAGCCACAGGGCCCTATTCAAATCAAGGACTTCGGATTTTAAGCTCTACATTATACTGACTCCTTTTCAGAGATCTTCAACTTTCTTCCCCTTTGGCCAAAGTCGACTGCCCCCAAACTAAAAGTAGTATCTTCTGATGTACTTCGCTTTACTAAAACCCCATAAACTAGACGGTTTCAAGTATTATTATCCCTAATCTGAAGAGGAGCAAAATGATACTCAAGTAACCTGCTTAAGACCACAGAGTTACCTTCTGGGAGGAAGGGGAGGGGAAAGGATGCTAACCTGGCTCAATATTCTGTGACCTTGGTCAAGCCCTGGGCTTTCTTTTCCCTTTAGAGAACTTCATCAGCTTAAGGGCTTACTTATTTTATCTTAAGGGCTTAATTGTTATATCTTTATGCAGATGACTCCCAGATCTACATATGGAGCTGTAGTCTTTCCTCAAGTTTCAGCCTCGTGTCATCAAATGTCTATTGAATGTTTCAAACTGGATGTCCAGATGTTAGATCAATTTGTCTAAAACTGAACTATTCTTGCTATGTTTTCCTTTCTCCAATCTGCTGTTTATGCTGAAGCTCCTTCCATAACTTCATCTCACATTGTCCTCAACAATTCCTTACTCCATAAAACTAATTAGATGCCGAGTCTTACAGTTCTACTGTCATAACATTTCTTCTGTCCAACACTCATCTCTGCCTTTGTAGTTACCACTTCTTAGTCTAAGCCACTATACTCCAGTTATTTTATATCCTGATGTTCAATAATTTTCCTTAAGCACACATCTGAGCCTGTGACTTTTTTACTCAACCAACCCCAGTGGCTTCCTATTGTCTCTAGAATATAATGAAGTTCTCTGCTTAGCTTTAAAAGCCGTACAAAGCTGGCTCCCCATCAATTTTGTTCAAGATATCTTTCCCTTTCTCATTCTTGGTGAATCCAGCCAAACTGGCCTCTTCTCTATTCTTTGCACATAACACTCCATTTCCCCTCACTGGGCCTTTGCACTGGCTGTCTCCATACTTGGAATGCCCTCTCTCTCCCCATTTGTACCTTAGGCATCATCATCTGTTGAAAGACTTTCTTCCTTCCAAATCTAGTAACCTCTCCCACATATTTAAACTACTTGGGTGTATTTATGGGTATGGGTGTATTTAATAACTTTATATTTATGCTGTATACACTTTTTATATGTACAAGTACATCCCACTGGAATGGAAGTTCAAGTGAGTATCATCTCATTCTTTGTATTTGTATCTCTAGCTCCTAACTAGTGCTTGGTCCTACAGCAGACATTTAAAAAATAGTTGTTGATTGAATGATGTTATCTACTTCCATCTTCCTGGGGCTTCTTTTTTCCCATCTGCAGAGATAGACACAATGATCTCTAAGGTCCTTTCCAGTTACAAACTGATACGCTAACATGGCAGAATTATAAAGTAGGAAGAGACTTCTAGAAGTCTCCTAGTGCTAACTTCCATTCCACACAGGACTTCCTGCAATGCTGTATTTTATCCTGGCATTCAACATGTCTGGGGAAGTTTCTATCCGAGCCTGACTCTCCAACTAAGGAAGATCAGGATCTCACCTGCAGGTCTGGTCTGGAGCGTAAAAAACAGTTTGGTTGGACTTACTAATTCCAAAGCTGGAGGAGTTGGGAACCAAACATCAAAAGACCTCTCTAGTAGAAGCAGTGGGCTACTCTCAGATGTGAAGGTCTAATGAATGATGCAGGAGCCTCAATGTAGAGCTGGACTGGACAGACTCTGGAAGCCATCTCATCTGACCCTTACAGGAGGAGGAAGCCAGCAGGGGCTTGTGACTGGCCCACGGTCATGCAGTCCCAGGGATGAAGCTGGAATTTGAACCCTGACCCTGTAACTCTGCCTTCAGTGTGATTTCCACTCTACTACTCCCACCTGGCCCCAGGCTGCAGCCAGCTTGTAAAAGGTTCTAAAAACCAGAAGATTGTTTTATCCCAAAGGTAATAAACCATTGGAGCTTTTTAAAAAAAAAAAAACTAGGGATATGGCATGCTTGGACCTGTGCTTTATTAAGTATCTTTTAGCAATTGGAGGACAGTTTAGAGAGGAAAGACTGGAAATATGCGGAACATTTGGGAGATTATTGCAAAACAGTCCTGTGAAGAAGTAATGAGGACAGGAGGAGATGATGTGAGAAAGGTTGTGAAGGCACAATCAACAAGACTTAGAAGCTGAAGGGAGATGTATAGGCAGGAACGAAGGCGAGAAGCAAAGAATGAGTCTGAGGTTGTGATAGTGCCTTTGCTAGAAATACAAAGATTCTTAAAAAGGGAGGATCAGGGAGAAAAGGAAAATGAATCATTTTGGACATTTTTGATTATGGAAAATCCAGTAGAGAAACTGTTCTGGTTAAAACTTTTTGGCCCATGGTCATGGTAGGAAAGGAAGATGGGATATAAGAGCAAAACGATTGCAGTTTTAACTTAGACCCAATCTGTAAAAGGAGGGGAATCTCCCCTTTTGCCATTCTAAAGTGATCATGTTCAAATAAAGCAAGACTCCCTCAGTGACCTCAAATTACACAAATCTTTTCTCTTTTTTGACTCTCTGTTACAACAATTAGTGAAAGTATCAAATTTATCAGGTACTTCCTTATGGTATCTCTTCTACTTTTGTCTTAAATTATGATTAAGCTTTAATTTCTTACATGTTTATGACTTGTCTATTCAAGCAGCTTCTTGAATGGTGACTTAATACTTTTTAAAAAATATTCTTCACAGCACCTTAATGTAGAAAGTATATAATTAATATTTGTTTTGAATCTATCAGGATAACTTCAATAATTAACAAACATCTATTCACATAATAATCAGTAAAGTTAGGAGAGATCTCACAAGTAACTTCTAAGACAAGAGTATGATATCTTGAGGAGTCTAAAAAAACCTGGGTTCGATCCTGTCATTGCTTGTCATTGTGACACTCCGCTTATCTAGTAAAGTCATATTTTCTTCCAAGCCTCTGTTTCCCCAGCTAAATTTGCTGCAAAATTACTGCCAAGCCATCATCATTCAAACCAACTTCTTTGTATGTATGTGTATGTTTAAATATATTTTTCTTCTGAAATTAAACACTAAATCAAATGGACATTTCCACAAACATAGAGCAGAAAGATTGTTCATGAAACTGCAGATCTGTATTATATACAGATTGCTTCTTTTAAATTATATAATAAATTCAACTGACAATTTTCAAAGATGTCCTGCTTGTTTGTAATTCTTTCTAGTCCTCCTTCCATTCTCTTCAACTTTCAATTTTTAGCAAAGGAAAATGAGTTGTCACTTGCTCAAGGTTTCACAGAGATCAGCATGTGTTCAAGACCAGAAGTAGTCTTCTGATGATTTTAATGCTCTTAATGCTTACTACTCCAGACTACCTACATTCCTTTTTAATCAATTCAACAAATCTACTCATTAACATATTACAAACCCAAATATTCTGGGCAATAGCTCCAAAGAAAGAGTCCACACCCAACAAAGGATATGCATAGACAACCCAAAACTCTTAGGAGAGCTTGAGAGACACCAGGATGCAGCTGGAAACTAGACGTGCTCTGTGTACGTAGCATACAGACCCATATGAGTACTGCTCATACAAACACAGCCTAGTAAATCTTCTCCCCATACCTACCCTACATGGTATATTTATCTTTCTGTAGCTCTAAGCACTTGGATTCATGCCACTGAATGAAAGTGGATCATCACATCTAAAAGTAATTTTACTAGTAATGAATAAGCTATCTAAAGATTTCCTATTACTGAAGATATTCAAAAAGCTTGTCAGGGATGTTTCAGAAAGGATTCCTGGCTCAGGTATAGGTTAGATTAACGAAAGAGAATTACAGGACCTTTTGACTTTTACAAGTTTTAAAATTTTCTCATACTCCAAACACACAACTCAATGTACACCAGCAGATATGCTCTTTCAGCATAGGCAAGTTGGTATAGTAAAATGGGAAAAACTCTAAATCCCAGTAGGAATTCAGGAACATGAGTTCATATTTGTGCTTTCAACAAATTTTAATCATTTAGCAAAAATCCTATTTCTGATTCCTGAGATCGTACATGTGGTCAAGAGGCTGGATAGGGACTCAAAGAAGTCAAAGTTTTATGATTCAAAGGTAGATGGGATCTTAGAGGTCTAATCCTATTTCCCAGGAAACTAGAGGCCAGAAGAAAATCATGTAGAAGTTACCAAGAAGCTAAGCCATTTCATGATTGGTAATAAACTTAAAGAGGAATATGTTTTGAACAAAGGCAATCTTTTAAGGCGCTCTCCTATATTCAACACAACTCTAAAGTGCAGAAACACACCAAAAGTATATGTTGCAGATGAAAAATGTAGGTGGATTTATAAGAATGAGAACAAAAAGGTGAAGAATTTAATGGGAAACAGTTCAGGTGAGAAAAGGGCCAGAATCTAGTTGATCTATAGCTAAAATACATGATAAAGAGTTCCTGGGAAGAGTCTATATCTAAATGGTAGGTAAAAATTTTTCAATTATGGAAGGAGAAAACTGAGGGTTTAATAAACCTTTGGTGCATAATTAAAAGTCAGTGCTCTAACCAGGACATCATACAGAGGAAATACAAAACCATAGGGCTTTAGGGAGTTTATCTCCCTTCCTCTGAGAACAGTTGAAACTACAGAAATAGTCTAAACCGGGAAATAAAAGGTTTCAAAATCCCTGTCAGTTTTACTCTACTGGGGTGAGAGGAAGAGTTAGGAGTCAAAGTAAGCAGAAAGAGTAGTGATCCTACCAATCAGTAACTCACATCCTTGATTTGCAACTCTTCCTCATCCCACTTATCTAGTCGGTTGTCAATTCTTCCTCCACATCAAGTACTTCTCTAACTTTCCCAACCACTATTCTAGTGCAGGCCCTCATCTCTCCTCCATCCTACACAGCTGCCAAAGTTATATTCCTGAATCGCAAAAGTTGGCTAATGTCCAGGGCACTCCTGCTCAAACTGTCTCTGGAATCAAGTCCCTCATAATCTGTCCACTTACCCTTCCAGAATGCATTCTTGGGGTCCAACCAAAGTAACCTACTTCCTGTAAATGACATCCAGTCTTCTACCTTTGCAAGGCTCTCCTAACCTTCCATTCTTTCCCTCCAGCCATCTCCTTCTTGGAATCCTTAATTTTCCAAGTTCAGCTCAAGTCCTACTCCCCCTCAACAAATGGCCTTTTCCAGATCCCACTCTAGCTGCTACAGACTCCTCATCCCCAATACCTGAAATTACAAAAAAAATTTGATTGTACACATCCTGTTCCACTGACAGAATGTAAACTCCTTAGGGGCTCTCTCCCTCCTCGGGTGCCAAACGCACACAGTGCCCGGCACAAGTACCCTTTAACAAGCTGCTTGTGGATAAAAAGTGCTGAGTCTGAAAATCTAGGTTCCAGCACAGACTTCTCCAACCAACCACCAACAAAGCCACAGGATTAAGTAAATTCACTTGGGAGAATTTACTAAGTACCGAGAAACAATGCTTGTGTTATTTACTTGGTGAATATAAATGCAAACTATAATGGATTATTCGTATTCTTGTTAAGCACATTGGGGCATAATGAATGGAGATAGGAAGGTTTGTGAGACTGATACTGGCAAGAGTAAGCTTAGGAGAGCCGGGGAGTCAGGATCCTGGGAAGCAGAGACTGTTTGTAAGAAAGGGGAAGGGAGCAGTTTGGGGATACCCCGGAGAAGGGCTGTAGGGAGGACTCAGCAGAACAGGTGTGAAGACCAGGGTGGTGGTTTACACGGCCTGGGGGCCATAACACAAAAGGGCATTTGGAGGGTCCCTTCCCGGGGAGGTGGGTAAAGAAATGAATGACACTGGACCGGGACCCGGAGGGCCCGGGCAGCAGCGGGTTGCCCAGGGGGGCTCTGTCAGCGGCCTTACCTTTGAGCGAGGTCTCCACCAGGCGCAGGTACAGCTGCGAGCTCTTGTTGCCGTGGCTCATGCGCTGGGCCAGCCCGTTGCGTTGCAGGACGCACTCCTCGAACTGCACCACGTTCTGGTGGCGCCGCTTGAGGCTGGTCAGGGCCCAGAACTCGGCCAGCGCCAGCTCCACGTTCTCAGGCGCGTCGCAGCGGATCTTCTTCACAGCCACCCGGGCCCCACTGCGCCCAGCCACGGCCTCATACACCACGCCGTAGCTGCCGCGCCCGATCTCTGCCAGCAAACTGTACCGAGGCCGCGCCGCCGCCTCCCGCCGCCTTAGCGCCGCCGCCAGGTAGGCCTTGCTCGCAGCCGCCTCCTCTTCCGCGGCTGCCTCCATGGCCTGGGCCTGGGCCTGGGCCTGAGCTTGGGCCTGGGCCGCTGCCGCCGGCCTCAGCTTTGCGCTGGGCGCCCGAAGCCCTGGGCTTCGCCTTTTCCGCTCACTGCTTTGTGTCCCTCGGCGAACACCGTCCTCCTCGCCCGTTTCCATGGCTGCGGGCGGCGGGGGGAGCAGCAACGGCGCTGCTGAGGTCCCCCTTTCTTCATCCCTCCGTCCGGCCCCGAGACGCGGCGGAGCGGGACTTCGGGCTGGGACCTGCAAGCAAAAGAATCGGTTAGGCTAGGAGGCCGGGTGGAGGAGAGGGGGGGAGTGGGGGGAGGGCGGGGATCGCAGGCCGTACTGCTTACCTTTACCCTTAACCACTACCACCACCACCACTACTATTACCACCACCACCACCACTATTATTACCACCACCACTACTACTATTACCACCACCACCTCCACCACCACCACTTCCACCTCCACCTCCTCCTCCTACAGCCGCGGCCCCTTTAAGACTGAAGCAGCGGCCGCCGCTTGAATGGGGGGGGGGGGAAGCGGGAAGGTCGAAACCATTGAGCCGTTGTATGGGGGGAATGAAAGAGGATCGTAAAGCACTTGTCTTGATATTCAATCTAACTTAATAGATAGAGAAAAGGTATGGCGAGCACTCTAAAAAAAGAGAGGCAGTACATCTGATCATACGATTTTATTTCATCTTACTCTCACATTCCTCCGGCCCTGTCCCTCCCGATCTTCCCCCCACACCTTTCGCCGCGATGGATTCTCCCTAGTGTAAACAGTCCATTGAATTAAGCCGGAGTGGAATCTAGAGGACCATCCCAACTGGAGGTGGGTGGGGGCGGGATGTGGGGTCTCATTCCGCCGAGGCTCTCGGGTCTGGGGCGCCCTAGAGGCGGCGCCGATACTCAAAGCCATGCCTCCACCAACGGAACCTCGGTTCGTATCCTTACCTGGCTCAAGCCCTGCCGTCCCTGAGTTGCTCTCTTCCTCTTTTTCCCCCTCGGAGGGTGATGGTCCACTCTCTCTTGGGGATGCCCGGGGGACTGGGCTGCCCTAGCCGCCCAGAGCGGCCGCGGCGGGGCCGGGGCTGCAGGTACGGTGTCCGTGGTGAAGATCGGGCACCTGCAACTCTTGGGCCCGCTGCCCCTTCTGCACCTCCTCTCGCTACAGCCCATGTGGCCGCGCCGGCTGAGCCCTTTATATAAGCCCTTTATGTAACTGGCGTGGCCTGCCTCGGGCGTCGGGGGCAGGGTCGGCTCGGGGTGCCCCATCCCCCGGGGTCTTTCGGGCTGGCTCAGCCTCAGTGCCTGCCCAGGGCCCCAGCTGCAGCTGCCAGACCAATGTACTTTCGAGTCTTGCCGGAGCAGAGCAAAACCCGCCTCCTAGGCTAGGACGCGCGAAATCCCAGCGAGCCCCTGGTCGGCCCCGCCCTCCCTCCTCTAGTCGAGTCCCCTCCCACCCTGCAGCCTCGGGATTGCACCGCTAAACCCCGGGTCCGGCCCCACCTCCATCCAATCAGTGTCGTTCTAATGCTTTCCTCTCAGCTGAGGAGCTCATCCTTACCCCTCCTAATCTGTCGCTGACACCCCAACCTCCTTCCCCTCCTGAATTTGATGGTGAGGGGCTCTTAATACTATAGTTCAAAATTCATGGTTTAACAGATCATCGTTTTGCTTTGGGTTCTGCAGTGACCTTGGGCCTCAATTTCCCCCTTAAGAACTAAGGATAGTCACTCATATTTTTTTTTTTTTGCTGAGGCAATTGGGGTTAAGTGACTTGCCCAGGGTCACACAGCTGTTACATGTCTGAGACCAGATTTGAACTCAGGTCCTCCTGACTTCAGGGCTGGTGCTCTATCCACTGAGCCACCTAGCTGCCCCATCACTCATATGTTTTGCAAATAAAAAGCTTTATAAAAAAAAAAAAGAAAAGAAAAATCACTCATATGTTTTGTAAATAAAAAGCTTTTAATAAAAAAAATAATCTAAATCAAAAAAAAAGAAAATATTTGGTAAATGCTTATTATGTAAAGAGGATTGTGCTAGGTTAAGTGCATTTAACATTTTACTGTTTCACTTTCAAAGAGGATGATTTTATCGAAATTGTGATAAATTTGTTACTAAGTTAGAAAAATTTGAAATCCTTTTTGCATTTAACCCATGTCATCTCAGTTGTATTCAGAATGAAACAATCCCAGAAGAATATCAAAAAGATCATGTAAGCAAGAATACATGCAATTTGGTCAAATAATTTATTTTATTATCCCCCACAATCCTTTGCCCCCCTTCTGTTTGAATGATTTTATAAGTTAGGTTAATGAATTAATTAATTTAGAAATCAGCTCTCTGTTTTTTAGTATTCTACAGATAGACATTTCTTTTCTTTTACAATATAATAACATTTTTTCCCTCTTTTCTTTGGTGATTGCCAGGCCTAGTAAATTGCCATTACTATCTCTTCATTAAAAAATGTTCCAGATTTTAGGCTTAAGCCTATAAGCCTTTGACCGCTTTCTATCATTGCCCTTGAAATGTCTATTCTTTTTCTCTTGTGGCCATCTTTGTATAGGTAAAACTAAGCTCTAAAGTATATGCTTATTAAATTTGTAGTGTCTCATCAAGTATGGAATTTACGGAATTTACCTACTTCCTAACATTTTTCTATAGTTTTCATTAAGTGATCTCCAGCTGTCTCTATGGGGGTAATTTTTGGAAACACTTTGAATAGTGAAAATGTGAGATGATCAGAAATAAGAAATGATTAGCAAATAACAAATTACTTTATTAAAGTAATAGATTATAAGACAAAGCCACCAAATTCATCCATGTTTTCATATCCTGAAAATAAAGATGAAGAACTAAAACAATGGACATATTAATATTAAAAATAAGAATGTCATAATTTTTATTATGAAGTACATGATGCTTTATAAAGATCAATATGAAAAGACTATAATAAAAGTAAAAATAATAAAAAAAAAAGAACTAAGGATATTGGACTAGATGGTTTTTAAAATTCTCTGCAGCTCCGATGTAGGTCACAGAATCTTATATTTAGAGCTAGAAGGCACTTGAGGGGCCATTTAGCCCAAACCGTTATTTGGTTGGTAAGGAGTTAAGTGACTTGTCCAGGGTGACACGAGTAGTCAGAATTGGAAGGAAGTCTTTGATTCCAAATCTTTCTGACTCCAGGTCCAGTGCAGCATGTCATTTTGCTATGTTTCATCTTAAAATCTTTTGATTCAGTAAGAGATTCCTCTAGTTTTTATATTTGTAATTATAAAATGGAGCCAGGAAGCATAGTGTGCCTTTGAAACAAAGAATACCTGGGTTCAAGTTTGATTTACAGCCCTGGCCAACCAAGAAATACCAAATCTAATCATTCAGTCAACTGGTATTAAGTGCCTGCTAAGCATCAGGCTCTGTGCTTAGGGCTGAAGTTTTAAAAAGTTTGCTCCATGTACTTACATTGTAATGGAGAAGAGAAACTCACAAATATATTTCTATATGAGCTATGTACAAACAAAAAATGAGGGAGCCTTGAAAGAAGAAACCCCGGAGAGGCTGCTAGAGTACATGTGCATGGGGACAGTGCTTTTTCCAGGCACTGTGAAGAACACCAAGGATGCCAATTGAGTTGGACCTCAGACCATGGAGAGGAATAACATGTAAGAAGAATGGAAAGGCAGAAAGAGCTTTAAATGACAAACACAGAAGTTTATATTGGATTCTAGAGCTGATAAAAAGCTGCTGGTTTTGTTGCATAAAGCAGTAATATCACCAGAACTTTAGCAAAAATCACTGTGGCAGCTGAGTATATATACATGTATATATTTATATATGTATATGTGTTTATATGCACATGCATATGTATGATCATAGCCCAAGATGGCTATGAATTGCCCAGAATGACAGAATTGGAGGCAACATTTGAATTTGGTTTTCTGATTCCAAGGCCAATCCACACAGTCAGTGCAGCCTCTCATTTTGGCTGTTTGTTCTGTTCCATCTTTAAAAGCCTTATTCAGGGACTATGGCTTTCAGCTTTAATAATTGTGAATAGAGTCAGGAAACATAATGTGAGTATGTAAAGAAGGTAGGCCTTGAATTGAACAATTGGTTAAAGTTTGGTCTACAGCCTAGGCTATAGGGAAATACCAAGTTTAATCATTCAATTAATATTAAATGATATATCACATATATCTATATAAAATACATATGTTTATATAAGTATATACATGTATATGTGTGTATGGAAAGAAGAGAAAGGGAACTAAACTTCCCTATTTGAAGGGACCTAGTTTCCCAAATTCATAACCTTGACACTAACCTCACCTTTCCTCATTACACAAACTCAGTTGCAAATTTTGACATTTCTACCTTCACAATATCTTTTCATCTCATGATTCCTCCATTCAACCAATTAGTAATCAATCAGTCAACTTATTAAGCACCTACTCTGTGCCAAGCCCTCTGCTAATAGCTGGATATACAATAAGAGGCAAAAGACAGTCCATACTCTCAAGAAATTTACAACTGAATGGAGGAGATAATGTGCAAACAATTACAAAACAAGCTATGTGCATGATAAATAGGAGATAAAAAGAGGAAAAGCCCTGGAAATTAAGAGGGACTAGGGAAGACATCCTACAGAAGGTAGGATTTTAGTTGGAATTTAAAGGAAGCCATGGAGATTGATAGTTGGGATGGACAATGGGGGACAAGCAGAGAAAATGGCCAGAGCAGAGAAATGTCTTGTCTATGGAACAACCAGGATCATTGGATTGAAGAATACTTGTTTAGGGAGTAAAATGCAAGAAGACTGGAAAGTTGGGAGGAACCTAAATTAGGAAGGGCTTTAAATGTCAAATAGCATTTTGTATTTGCTCCTATAGGCAGTAGAACGCCACTGGAATTTGTTGATTGAGGAGGGCAGAGTGTAACATGATCAAACTTGTGCTTTAGGAAAATTATTTGAATGACTGAATAGAGGATGGATTGGAGTAGGGAGAGACTTGATGCAGGAGACCCATCAGTAGATTATTGTAGCAATCCCAGTATGAGGTGATAAGGACTCCCCTAAAGTGGGAACAGTGTAAGAGGAGAGATGAGGGTATATTTGAGAAATGTTACAAAGGTAAAATTGGCAGATCTTGGCAACAGTTTAATTATAGGAAGTGAAAGAGAGGAACCCAGGATGACTTCCAGGTTGTGAACTTGAGGGAGTGGGAGGATGGTCTTGCCTTCTAGCACCTGGTACATAGGTGTTTATTGAAGAAAGAGAGAAGGGGAGGAGAGTTTAGGAGTAAAGATAATGATTTCTGTTTTGGACATAATTGAATTTAAGATGTCTACTGAACATCCAATTTAAGGCAGTTCTTGATGTAAGATTGGAAGTCATCAGAGGGATTGGAGCAGAGAAGGTAGATTTGAGAATCAGCATGAAAGTGGTAATTAAGTCCATGGAAGCTGAGATCATCACCAAGTGAGATAATATAGAGGGAGAAAAGAAGAGGACCTCAGGACCAAGACACCTAATTATAGAAGGAGCCAACAAAGGAGACTGAAAAGGACAAGTCAAAGAGAACGAGGAAAGAGAGTGGTGTCCCGAAAACTTAGAAGAGAGTCTCCAGGAGAGAGTGATTGGCAGTGTCAGAAACCGAAGAGAGGTCAAGGAGCATGGGGACTGAGAAAAGGCCATTGAATTTGATGCCTTAGAGATGATTAGTGACTAGAGAGAAAAATTTCAGTGAAATGAAGATATCAAAAGTCAGATTGTAAAGAGTTAGGCAGAGAGGGAGAGGAGAAAAAGGCAAGACACTATCATGGAGGGCCTTTTAAAGTTGCTTAGCCCCAAAGGACAGAAGAAATGCCTTGAAAGTGCTTCCTTCTGATTCCAGGGTAATCTTGTTTCCTCTAAGTATGCTTAACTGCCTTCTAGTTTCATCTCCCTGAAATGACTATTTTGTTTGTGTTTTGTATTTGGGCAGTGAGGTGGCACAGTAGATAGAGCCTTGGGCTTGGAATGAGAAAGACTCATCTTCAATTCAAATCTAACCTCTGACATTTACTAGCTGTGTTACCCTGGGCAAGTCAGTTAAGCCTGTTTACCTGTTTCCCCATTTGTAAAATAAGTTGGAGAAGGAAATGGCAAACCAGTCCAGTATCTTTGCCAAGAAAACCCAAATGGGGTCATGAAAAGTCAGCTGTGACTAAACTACAACAAAATTTTATATTTATCTGTTTCATGCTTTTCCCTTGAATAGAATGTAAGCTCCTTGAAGGTGCTATTTCATGTATATATCCCCAGCATCTAGCTTGGTACCTGGTACATAAATATTTATTGAATTAATGAAGGAATGAGTTTGTGAGCTGTTGATCTAACTCTTGAAGTCCTGTATGAATAGCTAGGCCACTGTTCTGGAGTCTGATTCATGAGTACCACATTATCCACAAACAAAAATAGTCTATCTCTCTTCTCAGGTAGTATTTCACTGGACATCTTTGGCAATCATATGTCTTTGATGTCTCATCTGATATTAATAATCATAGGCTACAAAGGACCTTTAAGATCACCTAGTCTAACTCCCTCATTTTTCTGAAGGAAACTAAAGGCTAGGAAAATTAAATGGCTTGTTCAAAGTCACACAGCTAGTGAATGCCATCAGGACCAGGTTCTGAACCTGAGTCCTCAAGTTCCAAATCCATTGTTCTTTTCACTTCATTGTGCTGCCTCTTAGAGGATCACTAAACAAAATTCTCTTGTATCTTTCAAGGTAGCATTTTAACTTATTCTAACATGTAGAATATAAACAATAAATCTTGCAGAATTGGCAACATGTTGGCAATATAAACTAAGAGCAGTGGAATCTTGCATTCTGTACACTTTTCAGTCAATTATTAATTAAAGATGTGGTCTGCTATTAAGTATTACTTGAAAAGCCTACCTGTCCAATTATTATATCTTTATCAAGGATGCCTTCAATATCTATTTAGGATATTCTTATCCTAATGCCTTCCAGATCAATATTTATTGATATCTTTTTGTTAATACTAAAAGATATGTGTATATATATATATATGCACATATATATATATTAGCATCTTATTGGTATCAGTGGAAGGAGTGTTCATACTATGAGTTTACCACATAAGTCAAATTTTAAGCCTAAACTAAAAAAAAATGTCTTATTTTCTTTAAGCATTTAGTATCCTTTTTGCTTTTAGATATCTTGAGAATTGGCTTTCACTACTTACAGAAGCTTGATTCCTCCAGCATAAGACCCCTTGTAAATGCTTAATCTAGTCCAGATGCTTCTTCTGTCTTTGTTTTCTAAAGGATTATCTTTACTTTCTTGTTCATCATATCAGGAAATGCAAAGTTAGATTCCACATGTCATAGTGCCCATAGTTTCATTGTTAAAAATGGAGTTGGTTTACTTTATTTTGGTCCATCTTTTCTGTTTGCATTTGTTGTTCTCCTACTTTCTTCCTTAAATGAACTAGGCATCCCACATTGATCTACCTCAATCATCTCTTGCCAGATTCTTCTGATTTATTTTTTCCTCTATTTTTCTTTGGTGGATAGTGTGGCCAAGTGAACAAAACACTGGGCTTAATGTCAGAAAATTTTGGGTTTGAATCTTTAGATATTTACTAGCTGTGTTACCTTGGACAAATCACTCTATCTCTCTGAACCTCAGTTTCCCCTTCTGTAAAATGATGATAATTATGTAACCTCCCTCATAGAGTTGTTATGAGGATCAAAAACATGATGCAAGGTGTTTTGGAAACCTTAAAGTGATACATAAATGTGAGCTATTATTATTATTATTATTGTAATACAGTTCAGTACTGCTCATGATCTTCTACTATCTTCCTCCGTGAGATTTTACAGAATATAATTTATATTTTAAACCAGTATCTGCTGTATGTTTTCACTGTATCTTTTCATCTTGGCTTCCAAGCTTCCTGAATTCAAATTCCAGGTCAAATCCCAACTTCTGCAAAAAGCCTTTCCCAGTCTTCCTTATACTTTGTGCCTTTTCTTTGAAATTAACTACAAAATTATCTTGTTTGCATATCTTGTTTCTCACATTAAACTGTAAGCCTTGAGAACAGAGACTAGGGTTTTGTTTTTTTGTTTTGTTTTTTTTTAGCCTTTCTTTGTACCCGAGTTCTTAGCCCTGTTCCTTACACATAATAGATGTTTAATAAATTTGAATTAACTGACTGTCTAGCAAGGAGAGGTGATTTCTAGCTTATTTTTTGTCTTTATGGCCCCTGTTTTACATTGTTTAGACTGTCTTTGGAAATCATGTATGTCAAAAAATCATCTATGTCAATATCTGGCTTGGTTTTTACCCATATCTCACCCATTCATTCGTAAACTTATTTATTTTTTAAAGATTTATTGATGGGACAACTAAGTGACACAGTGTATGATAGAGTACCTGCCCTGGAGTCAGGAGGGTCTGAGTTCAAATATGACCTTAAATATGAGGACTGGGCAAGTATAACTCTGGACAAGTCACTTATTCCTTATTGCCTCCCCTCCCACCCCTGCCAAAGGGGGGGGAAAATATTGATGTCTTTCACTTTTATATCAACCACAACAACAACAGTTCAGCAAAGCCAATCAAAGAATTAATTTGTTTTTCAAGTTTGGCAGTTTACATTTTTAAAAAAGGGTTTGTGTTTTTTGTTATGTCAAGGTTGTTGAGAGAGAGGGAAGAGAGGAGGAGGGAAGAGAGGGGAGAGAAGAAAGAGAGAAAAGAGTAAAATTGGAGGGGGAGAAAGAGAGAAGAAGAAGAAAAAGAAGAAAGAGGAGGAGGAGGAGGAGGAAAAAGAGAACAAGTATTTGTTAAACACAGTTAGCTATGTTTTAGTCACTGAGCTGAATGTTAGAAAGACAAATACAAGCAAGCATGACTTTCAGAGAAACTTGCTACAAAGATTTTCCTTCAGTAACCCGTTTCCCTTCTCGTTTTAATTTCATTAGTTTTGTTTGTGCAAAATCTTTCTAATTTGTGATCATAATTGTCCATTTTATCTAATATGATCCTCTCTTTCCCCATTTGCTTCATGGAGCAGTTTACATTTTTATCCCAGGAGCAATTAGGAAAGCAGTGTCATTGGTCGAGTAAGGGAATCCCATGGTCAGGTCTGTGTTGTAGGAAAACCCGTTTGGCATTGGTGTGTGGCCTGGAGTAGGAAAAGATGAGGCAGGAATGTCGGGGAGGTTGCTGTAATAACCTAGATAATAACACTAATCAGACTTTCAAAGGAACATTTTATAGGGCGAGAAAAAATAATGAAATTCCTGTGGAAGAACAAAGCAATCAAGAATCTAAAGAGAAATAATAACAAAAAGTGAAAAGGAAAGAAGACTGACAATATCAGATCTAAAACTATCCTAAAAAGCAGTAATCATTAAAATGATTGATACTGGTTAAAAAAAATAGAGGTTGATTGGTGAAATAGATTAGGCACACTAATATATATATAAAATAAAGCTAACAAACTTAGTCATCTAGTGCTTGACAAACCCAAAGGACCCAAATACTGGGGGAAGGACTCATTCTTTGACAAAACTTGCTGGAAAAAACTGGAATGTTAATCTGGTAGTACTTAGATTTAGAACAACAATTCACACTATATGCCAAAATAAGCTCTACATAGATAAGTGACTTAGCTATAAAAAGTCACAACATAAATTGGAGGAGTATCAAGAACTTGCCTTTCAGATCTATAGATAGGGTGATGCTCCATGAAACAAATGGGGAAAGAGAGGATCATATTAGATAAAATGGACAATTGTGATAATAAATTAAGAAGATTTTGCACAAACAAGACTGATGAAGTTATATTTATAAGAATAAGAGCCATAGTATAACAACAGCATGATTCAAATAAACAATTGTGATTCTAGAGAACTGATGATAAAGAATGCTGCTTACTTTCTGATAGAAAGGTGATGGACTAAATATAGAAAGAGACATATTTTTGGACATGGGTGATGTGTGTATTTGTTTTACTTAACAATAGGCACATTTATTATAAGTTTTATTTTTTAAATAGGAGTAGGGGAAGAGAGGAAACAAATATTTAATTGAAAAAATGAAATTTAATTAACAACAAAACAAAACCTAAGTATAAGATGATGAGGTCTTAACTAAGGTAATAGCTTTTCCCAACTCTTAATTCTAATTCCTTCCCTTCTGTTAAGTACTTCCCATTTATTTTGTATAATGTAGTGCCTGGCACATAATAGGTACTTAATACATATTTATTTGATTGATTACTAATTGTTTATTGTGTGAGTGGAGAGATCTCATCAGATGAAAAAGATATTGTGAAAGTGGAAATGTCTAAATTTGGCAATGGATTGAGTTTGTAGAGTTAGGAAAGATAAAAAAAAATTTAAGATGGTATCAAGGTTATAAATCTGGGCAACTTACAAGGATGGTAGTCCCTTCAATAGAAATAGAAATGTTTAGCTGAGGGGAGGTTGGGGAGTAAAGATAATAAATTCAGTTTTGAACATGTTCAATTAAAGATATTTTCAGGGCATCTGAGTGAAATGACCAATAGGCAATTGGTGATGCAGAACTGCAGCTCAGAAGAGAAAGGAGCTGGAGGTATAGAGCATGAAGTCATTTGCATAAAGATGATAGTTAAACCTGTGGGAGCTGATGATTTCACCAGAAACAGAGATGAAAAAGTATAGAGGGAGAAGAGAAGAAAGGGGGCTAAAGACAGGTAGAAGGTACACGGATCATGATCCAGCAAAGGTAGCAGAACATGGTCAGACAGGAGAAGAACCAGGAGAGAGAAGAGCCCCGAAAACCTACAGAGGAGAGTGTCCAGGTGCACCAGACAGTCTAAGGGTCACACCCAGCTCACTCAGCACCCCTTGTGATCGGGGCAAGGGAGCCCCAGGCTTTGCAGGAGCATGAGCCCACCATGGGCTGGTGATGCAGCTCAGTCCTGTCCCTACCCCGTGCCTCTAGATGCCTCTCTGCTCTGGCTGGGTCAGCAGTGGGCTCTGTGGCAGTGGAGCTCAGCCATCAGTCAAGAACAGAGAGGCTGCAGGAAGTTGCCAAGTGTGTAGCTCCACCAGGCCTGAATACAAGATGACTGGTGTCCAGCTGTGCCCAGTTGTATCCCCCAGAAATCACTTGGGGCAGAGACCAAGGCTTATGACATGTGAATGCCCCACTCCCAGCTTTGGAGTGGAGCCCAAAGGAAAACTTCTACCAAAAGAGAATATGCCAGGAGTAAGAAGACTCACTTCAAGACTTTGAGTGCAAGCAGATAAGACATGTCAACTGGAGGGGACCTACCTCCAACCTATGGGTGGCTGGAGCTAAACAGAGCCAGCTAGAGGCAGGAGAAATTGAATGGGAAATGGTTTGCCAGCAGCATGCTGCCAGGGCCCTCCCTTAGTGGGGGAAGCCATGCTAGTGCAGCCAGATTTCTATACTTAGACCATTGGCTGTGCTGTGAACTAAAGCCTGACAATGAGGGCTACCAGCAACAAGGGGACAAGTTGGATCACAGCAGGACTTATGACCAGAACGGATACAGCAGGAGCTTGTCTGAGCTCGGAGAACACCTGGGGCTGCTCAAGCAAAACAGTAATTATATGAAACAAGTCTGGGACTTTGCTGTGGCTGAGATCATCCAGAGGGTGAGCCCGAAGGATTCTTGTTAGGCCAAGCTCAGGGCGCCTTGCCTCTGGAAAACAGGGCATCTCCTAACATTTTGACAGTCAGTGGGGAAGATATTAATATCAGAAAGGGATATGGTCTTCAGGTCATCTAAACCAGTCCAGATATCTGTGAATTAACATAGTAATACATAGATGAAACATAAGAGAGAAGATCTATGCATTCCCAAGAAAACATGGAACTACAGCAGAATATTCCCAAGTGGTTTAAGAGAGAAATAAAAATTGTGAAAGTAGAATTTATGGTCCTGCACAGTAGGGAAAAAAATGGCAAAATAGAAAAAACTTGAATCTACAGAGGCAAATGTCACCCCCCAAAAAATAAATAAATAAAAGAAAGAACAATTGATTGGGAATCTAAATATAAAGAAGTAAAGGACAATTTTGAGGAAGAGAAGTAAAAAATATTAATGTTAATATAAATGTTAAAAGGAAACATGCTTTTTTAACAATCAAAATGCTAATTTACAAGATAGGATGTGTAGAGATAATTAAGGATTATAGGTTTCTCAGAAAAACATAAGTTAAAGAACCTAAACATCATAACATAAGAAACAGTACAAGGAAACACCTAGAACTTTTGGACACAGAAAAAAAAATCAATTGAAAGAATTCAGATTTCTTCTTAGAAGTAAACTCTATGATGCTACAAACTCTTAAGACGCGAGTTTGTTAAATGTACAATTCTAATGACAATGAATTCTGCAAGCAACCAGGAGAAAGACTTTAAAATTATGAAAGAAAGGAAATTTGAATAACACAAGATTATTCTGTACTCAATAGAAACTGTAAAAGGGAATGGAATATTGTGCTCCAAAGAGCAAAGAAGGTCATGATATATCACCAAGTGACATGAATCTTGAACCCAATTATCAGTGATAAGAGAAGTTCAATAAAAAAGAGGCATTTGAAGTATTCTAATAAAGAAAATCAAACCTGAGCATATATATTACTTACTTTGAAAACAACCCAGGCAATTGAAAACAAGAAATGCAGACAAATACAGTAACCAAGGAGAGCACAGGTAACAAAATAAAAAGAAGAAAAGTATTAAAAAGAAGAGGGTACTTGTGTGATCAGTAAAAACAACCACCACAATAAAATAACAATAGAGAAAACATTATGTTCTTTCTAAAAATTACAGAAGAATACAAGAGAGAAAATAGAAATCAAACAGTAGAAATAATAGTGGAATACCAGTCCTGAAATATTAACTATTAAATTTCACAATACTCTGCCTGTAGATCAGTCAGTTGTATGTGAATGTGTGTGTGTGGGGGGGGGGGAGGGCTACTAAACTGCAGAAGGGAAAAGTGAATAAAAGGTGAAAGAGGTTATGAAGATGATAGAAGGAAATATGTGTTGTACTCTATGTCATAAATTAACAGTGAAGGGAAAATAAATCATATAGTCTTAGGAAGAAGACATCTTAGAGGAGATGTTTGGAAGGACAAATGGAAGGATTGAAACATGGACAAAATGCTGAAATTTCATTTCAGTTTTGAGAAGAGGTCCCGTGCAAGGAAGCTCCTATTGTGAGAGATATTTTCTACAATGGGAAATGGGGAACCTTACAATGTATATAATCTGCAGGGATTTGGAGAAAACATTTATTCTGCCTCAGAAGAAGGGGAATCAGAGCTCCTGGAGGCATTTGACACCCCAAAGAATGGGAGGGTATAGATCCAGAAAGATTTCATGATAAATAGGGAAATAAATTGCCATGGGTGAGGGCAAAGTATAGTGTTGAATTGTACAATCAGTGACATAGGAAAATACCACAGTTTAATACTTCCATCCTTGCTATAACAAAGGCATGCACAGAATAAAAACAAAAATAAAAATAAAATGAGAGGCTGTACCAAGCAAATAAAAAATTATTCTGTTAGACAAAGCTAAAAATTCATAACAATAAAGAGATAAGCAAAAGAAATTCATTCTGCTGAAAGAAATCATAGACAATCAAAACCAATATTAAACTTACATGCTCCAAATATCTTAGCATTTAAATTCATAAAGAAAAAATTAGCTCAGTTATAAGAAAATTTAATGGCAGCAGATTCTAATGATTCTCTCAGTTTTGAACAGCTCTAATTGAAAGACAAAAAGGAAAATAACAAAATTGTTGGAAAAACTAGTTGGCATCATCTAGATGGAACTGTTAAAATATGCATGTATTTCTTAGTACCACATGAAACTTAAAAAAAAATTGGCCATGTATTAGGTCACAGAGACATAGAGAAAAATTGTGAAAAAAACCCAAATAGTAAATATATAAATATATCCTTTATAAACATAAAACAATAAAAATAATAATCAGTTTTAAGAAGTACAAACAAAAACCAGACTCAAATAGAGACAATGAAATCCTAAATAATGACTGGGTCAAAGAAAAAGACCATATAAGTGATAGAACTAAGACATCACATTTGGCAATTAAGCGATTATATAATTTTTTTTTTTTTTACTTGTAGCCCCTTAGTGAGCCCTTCCTTGTTATAAAACAGTTAGGCAAAATCAGTCAATACTTTGCTGCATCTAAAAGCATTTGTGACATTTTTGGTCATCATAATTGTAGAACATTCAAATTTTTTTTCATTTTGTTTAAAATTCTTGTTACATTTCAATGGCTTGCTTAAATAGGTCAGTTTGGAATTGTCTTAATTTCCTGCCATATATTTTCATTTTTATTCTGCTAGTTGGTAATGATTTCAGTCTTTACTATTCAGTATTGTGACTATATAGACAGCTGATTTGTAAATAATTCCTCTACTGGTAACCAGTCATTTTGTCTCTCTTTAGACATTATTATTATTATTATTATTATTATTATTATTATTATTATTATTATTATTATTTGTAATTGGACTCATCTGGTCTATATTCCAACTTTGTCTTTTTAAATTTTTAAAAAATTTATTTAGTATTTAATTTCCCCCCAAATTACACGTAGAAACAGTTTTTAATGTTTGTTTTTAAATTTTTGAGTTTTGAATTCTCTTCCTCCCTTTTTCCTTCCCTCCCCTTCCCCCATTGAGAAGGCAGGCAATTTGATACACATTATACATGTGAAGTCATGCAAAACATTCCCATAACTGTCATGTTCTGAAAGAAAATATAGACCAAAAAAGAAAAACCCTCAAGAAAAATAAAGTTTAAAAAGTATCCTTTAATCTGTATTCAGATACCATCAGTTTTTTTCCCCCCTCTGGGGATGGATAGCATTTTTCATCATAAGTCTTTCTTATGAAGAGTTGTTTTGAATCATGCTATTGTTGAGAATAGCTAAGACATTCACAGCTGATCATCTTACAATATTGCTGGTACATAGTACATTTCCCTTTGCATAAGTTCATGGAAGTATTTCCAGATTTCTTTGAGAGCATCCTCATTTCTTTTTTTTTTTTTTTAAGCTTTTTATTTGTATAACATATGTATGGGTAGTTCCCCAACATTGATCTTTACAAAGCTTTCCAATACAAATTTTACCCCCAGTCCCCTCCCCTCCCCTAGATGGCAGGAAGTCCACTACATGTTAATAATGTTGAAATGCTTGAGAAGTTATGCAAGAAAAATCCTATCTACAAGAAAAAAAAAAAGAATCAGAGAAAGGCAACACAATACAAGCAAATGTCAATAGAGATCATGAAAATGTTACGTTGTGGTCCATATTTCATGTCCCTCTTTCTGGGTGTATATGGTTTTCTTCTGTGAACAATTGGAACTGGTTTGAGACAATTCTTTATTGCAGAGAGCCATGTCCATCAGAATTGATCATCATGTAATACTGTTGTTGCTGTGCATGATGATCTCCTGGTTCTGCTCGTTTCACTCAGCATCAGTTCATGCAAGTCTCTCCAGGCCTCTCTGAAATCGTCCTGTTGGTCGTTTCTTATAGAGCAATAATATTCCATAACATTCATATACCATAATTTATTCAGCCACTCTCCAATTGATGGGCATCCCTTCAGTTTCCAGTTTCTAGCCACTACAAAAAGGGCTGCCACAAACATTCTTGCACATGTGGGTCCCTTTCCCTCCTCTAAGATCTCTTTGGGATATAGGCCCAGTAGAAACACTGCTGGGTCAAAGGGTATGCACAGTTTGACAACTTTTTGAGCATAGCTCCAAATTGCTCTCCAGAATGGTTGGATCCGTTCACAGTTCCACCAACAATGTATCAGTGTCCCAGTTTTCCCACATCCCCTCCAACAGCTATCATTATCATTTCCTGTCATTTTAGCCAATCTGACAGGTGTGTAGTGGTACCTCAGAGTTGTCTTAATTTGCATTTCTCTGATCAATAGTGATTTCGAGCAACTTTTCATATGACTAGAGATGGTTTTAATTTCATCATCTGAAAATTGTTCATATCCCTTGACCACTTATCTATTGAAGAGTGGCTTGAATTCTTATAAATATGAGACAATTCTCTATATATTTTAGAAATGAGGCCTTTATCAGAACCATTAAATGTAAAGAGAGCATCCTCATTTCTTGTAGCATCATAATCACATACCACAATTTGTTCAGCCATTCCCCAACTGATGGGCATCCCTTCAATTTCTAATTCTGTGCCCCCAGAAAAGAGCTCCTATAAATATTTTTGTGATAAAGGTCCTTTTCCTTTTTGTTTATATTTAATCTTTTTTGTGATACAAATCTAATCCAACTCTCTTTTTGAAGAAAGAATGAGGCTTCTATGTAGTCTTCAAACCTTTAGCCTCTTTCATTTCTAATTCCTGATCAATATTTTTCCACATATATCTTTGCCATGCTCCCTTTTACCCACATTTGATTTTAATTCACTGAGTATTAAAATATGTTGATTTGATTCAGAACATTTTATTGAGTTCTTTAAAAAAATTTCTCTACTTCCTCATCATCTACAACAGATGTTGGCTCATTAAGTTGAAATTATCTTTGCATTGGTCTTTTGCAAATATTCATCATGAGCACTGCAATGCAACACGCCCAATTAGACCATGAATTTTTTGGTTGTTTTTGTTGCCTTTGGATTAAAATAAAACCAACTTTACCAATGCTGTTATCTACCTCCTTAAGAAGAACCTGGGAATTCTTCTTTCCATTAGGTGCAACTTCTTCTTACATCCAAATTTAATTTGCAAAGAGAATATAAAAATTGATATGATAACTTTTCCAGTAGTCACTATTAATGTTGATCGACAACTCAAAAACTTATTTTTGGCACCTTTTGCCCTTTCTGCCAACATTATAAAAATAGAAATAGCCCTATATATATATAGGACTAAGAACCAGTGAGGATTATTAAGGACTTGAGATCCTATGAGCTTTGCTTGAAGAAACAGGAGATATTTAATCTCGAAATAAGAGAATGCTGGGGATAGGGAGAGGTGTAGGAAGTAGATGAGATGACTATCTTTAAGAGAAGAAAGATTAATTAGACTTCTTTTACTTGATTCCAAAGAGCAGAACCAGGAGAAATGAGTGGGAGTTGAAGAAAGACATTTTTAGGAAAAACTGTCTAATGAATCCACAGGTCTTTAAGGAGAGGCTGGATAACCATTTGTTAAGGATATTGTTGTGGCAGTTCTTTTTCAGATATGATCTTGACATCATGGATGCCCACTGAGGATCCAACAATTTATATTTTGAGATTCTGCAATTCTGAAACATGGCTGGGGTATGATGGGGAATAGTTATACACACAAGATTTTTTGGGGGGAGAGGCATGGGCAGATAAAAATAATAAGCTGTTTTATTTTTTCACATCCTCCTCATTCCAGCAAGCATATTATTAATATTAAGTACCTGCTACATGCCAGATTGGGTGCTGAAGACAATACAGAGATGAATAAAATGAAGTCCCTCACTTCAAGAAACTGATATTGTAGTTGGAGAATTCCATCAAGGCATAATAGAGATACAAATCAGGTGCTATATGGAAAGGATTTCATTAGAAGGAGATGGGGAAGGGATCCATTCCAAGTATGTGGGAAATGATACAGCTTCTTTATTAATCTTTCTGTTTCCTGAGTTTAGGGCAAAATAGACAATGAGAAGACTTGACAGCTGCCATTTTAAGGAAGAGGAGAGTTTATAATGCCATATTCCAGAAAAGAGAAATATTAACAACCAAGAATAACTTATCTGGCAATGCTAAGTGTAATTCTACAGGAGATGGCCCTCTATTGAACAAAGGCCTTCCAAGCATTTCTAATGAAAAGACCAAAATTAAGCAGAATTTGCTGAATAAAGAAGTCAAAAGACAGAACAGTAATACAGAAAACAGTGACTACATTTTGAGCTGTTACATTGTAATAGGGGGATAAAAAACAAAGGTTCTCTAAGAATTCTAATGTCTTCTGGGAGGTAATTCTTTTATGATAGTTTTAGGGGAAGAAGGAAATAGGGAGAATAGAGAAATATACTTGGAGGACAGAAGGAAGGAAGGGGATTGTAACAGGAGTATATGAGAGGAAGAGTATATGAACGTGGAGGAAGGAATTGGGAGGAATGGGTATCCCATAAACTTCATTTTCATCTGAACTGGGCAGAAGGGTGAACACGTTCATACATACAAAGAATTAATCTCAACAGGGAAATAGGAAAGGAAGAGTGGAGAAATGAGGATTTTTAAAAAGTATAAGAGGAATGAAGGAAAATCATGAACAAAACAAATGTTAGAAGGGGGACAGTGAAAGGGAAGACTAAAACCAAAGAGTAAAAACATATGATGGAGAAAGGCCAAAGGGAAGAGAAGAAAGGAAACAGAAACTAATCACTTCAATTATAGACCCCTAGTATTAAGCAAACTCCTCTTTTACCATCTTCTTTGTAAAGAGAAGAGTGGGTGGGAAAGAAAGTAAAAAATACTAGAGGACAGGGAAGAGGGTAACTACACAATTAACAATCATAGCCATACAATGAGAAGGCAGTAAAATGGATTAGAAAGCAGAATTCAACATGTTGTTTATAGGAAACACATTTCAAACAAAGTCTCACACAGAGTTAAAATCTATTATGTTTAAGGTGAACTCAAAAATAATAAGAGTAACAACCATGATTTCAGAGATGGAGATGGTAGGAGTCTTAACAGAACTCGAGACCAATTCATATCAATGATCTCATTTAATCCTTGTAGCAGCCCTGTGAAATGGCAGAAAATATTGTCGTATTACAGATAATGTAGTCCATATAAATCCTTTCTAGAGTTAAGATAATAGGATTAAGCTACTTAAAACTTTGGAAAACTTTAATTTTTAGAGCTAGAATTAGACCTTGTGATCATATAGTCCCACTTCCTCAATTTACAGATGAAGGAACTGACATCCCAACAGGTTATATGACTTTCCCAAGGTCACATAGCTAGAAAGTGGCAAAGTTGAGATTGAAAATAAGATCTAGCAACTCTTTTAAAAAGCACTTATTTTCCATGTTCCTCTTACTATTATTCATCCTTCATATCAAAAAGGGCCAAAATGACATCAAGATGTTGGAATCAGTGTACAATGTTTGAATGGCTGATCAGTCCAATATGAGGTTGGAAGACTCTACCACAGTTCAGGCACAAATAGTCCATTTGAACATTTGGGATAGAGATGGCTCTGGATTTATGCATCTCATGTTTCCTTGGAGCTACTTCGATTCTGCTTTGCTCAAAGAGCACAGCAACTTCTTTGATGCAAGCATACACTCCATGTTGGGCAGTCCTGTACCAGTAGTTCCCCTTTCTCACATTCAATAACCAAAGTTCTTGAGAGTGTCCTAGAACAGCGTCTTCTGATTTTTAGGTAAACATACTTTTGGCATTCAGACGAAGTGGCCACACATTGTGCTCTCTGCTGCAGACAATTCAGCTTAAGAGAGAATTTCAGTGTCTGGTACCTTAATTTAGTTGGTGACCCTCAGAATCTTCCTAAGACAATTCAAATGGAAGCGATTCCTGGCATGTGCTGGCAGACTTTTAGGCACAGTTTGGTATGCCACCTAATTCTTCTCTCTTGTACTTGCTTTTGAGGAGCCTCTCCAATGCTGAGCAAGCTCTGGCAATATGTGGGTCAACTTCACCATTTATGGACTTCCCTGGAAGTTATACTGCTAAGGTAAGTGAACTTATCCACAGCATTCAAAATTTCTCCATTTGCTGTAACCATGGTTATAGGTATGGAACCTGCACACTCTTTTTGTAGCCTTCTAAAATGAGGTGTGAAATTATCTAGATCAAGGCAATTCTTTGGAAAAATATAAATTCCCCTGTTCATTGTTACTTCACTGATGAAATCATTGTTTTAACATTGATCAAATATCCTTATGTTCTTGAAAAAGGGACTTGCTTCTTGGATACTTGTCCAAGTAATGATTTTGGTTGATTGAAGATTTGTTTCTCCTCTTCTTCCTTTTCCTCCTCCTATAACACATACCTGAAATACCTTCTTGGCTTGGTATTTGAAAAGGAGATATATGTATATATATATATAGACTCTAGAGACTAGAGGAAGGAGGGGAGGGGAAGGAAAAGGAGGAAAGGGGAGAGAGACAGAGAAATGGTTGTAGGTGGGGTCAATGAATGGAGGGCTAGGTACCTGTGAGGTCCTGTCAGTGAACCCTGTGACCTCTCCAGGGTAATCAGAGTCATTAAGGAACCAATGCCAGATGGAGAAGATAAAACTGAGGAACTTCTATACCAACTTTAGCACAACTTCCATGGCAATAGAGGAATTGACAGAAGCTTTGCTGAAAAGGGAAAAAAGACACAAGGTGGCATAACCCAACAAGCCTTTTGGCATTAGTGCTGTGAATTAGACAGATGCGCATGTTTAGGGGAATGGAATTGCCTCCCTGTTGGTTCTGAGTGCTTTTCTCTTACATGCTTTGGTGTTTAAAGCCCTCCACAATATGATTCCTACCTACTGTTTCACATACTACTCTTCACTGTGGTCAGCCTTGCCTGCTAACTGTTGCCTAGGATATTTCCCTTTATCCATGTGTGTTTTTGCACAGCTGAGCCCCCATTTCCCCAGATCTGAAATATATAGGTGGTTGGTAGGTGAAGACCTAATGGAGAGGGAAGGATAATTATCATGCCTGTTTATGGACTCAGATGTGAGTCCTTTTTATTTTTCATTGAGTTCAACAAACCTGGTTTTTTATCCCAAGGATTTGCTTGAGGGATGAAGTCTGTTTTCCATTTTTTGTAGAAACTTAGACATGATTTAACATATATTGGATTACTTGCTACCTAGGGGAGGGGATGGAGGGAAGGAGGGGAAAATTTGGAACACAAGGTTTTGCTAGGGTCAATGTTGAAAAATTATCCATGTGGGGCAGCTAGGTGGTGCAGTGGATAGAGCACCAGCCCTGAAGTCAGGAGGACCTGAGTTCAAATCTGGTCTTACACTTAACATTCCCTAGCTGTGTGACCCTGGGCAAGTCACTTAACCTCAATTGCCTTAGCAAAAAGCCAAAAAAAATTATCCATGCATATGTTTTGAAAATAAAAAGTCTAAAAAACTTAGACATGAGTCAAATGTAAACCTTGGATGGGAGGGAACACAATTCTGACAAAGTTTAGAGCTCTGTTGATAAGTCCAGATCCTCCAGCCCTTGTAGCATTCATTACTATAATAATACCAATAGTATTTGCTGACATTTACATTCCACTTTAATTATTATATAAAGTTCTTTACAGATGATCCCATTTGTTCCCCACAACAACTCTGGGAGAAGATACTAGATGTGCTTTCCTAAAATCACATAGTAGCAGAGCTGGGATTAAAGTCTGTCTTGTCTTTCCTTTGCAGGCTGCACTGCAGATTTCTTCTACAGTGTCCCAGCTCTTTATCCTGAAGTCTCACTCTAGCCCTGTATTTCACATATTGGAAGTACCCTCTGTGCCAGACTGGTCCTTTTGGTTCCATGGCTTTTTCCAGGATCCCCATTTAAGGAGCACTCTCAAGTCAACCATATCTCATCTCTCTATGGGCTGGACTCAGGACTGTACCATTCCCCTGGGACTATCTTTGCCCCTTCTTCCACCAATCCCCACCCCCTACTTTTCAACTGTCAGTGCCAGGTGTGTAATAAGAGCTTAATAAATACTTCTTATCATTGACTCTGCCTTTAAACCTAGTATTCATTCCATTATCCCTTAAGAATGCAACAAGAAGAGAAAAGGAAGAGATACACTAAGGCACTGAGAGGGCTGGTGGTACCAATGGTATGCTGGTAAATGTTTAACAACCAGTTCTCTGTGGAGATAATGTGCCCATGATATACTTTTAAGATTAACTTATATAATTAGTATTTTCTCCAGCACTTTCTTAAGTCTAGACAATCAAAAAAATAAACTAAGCCTTAATTTGTAGTTTGCCTGTTTCTGAGGTATAAGTGCTTATACTGAAAATTTGGCAATCAGCTCAGACAAATCAGCTAAGCTGACTGGAGCACATGCCCTGGGTGGGAATGAACCTAGGGAGGGTTGGAGGGATGGGAGAAAGACAAAAGGTAATAGAGGGTGTGTGTGTGTGTGTGTGTGTGTGTGTGTGTGTGTGTGTGTGTGTGTGTGTGTGCTTGAGTGCTGGGAGTTGGGAATGAAGAGGGAGAGACATAACAGCAAAGCTCAAAAGTATTTTGCCTCAGGAGAGAATGTATTTATAAATGAAGGGTCTTAAAGAAAGGGATTTATGATGATTGTCAAGAATGCTGTTTAGGGGATTCCTGCTAGAGTATTAGAATATTATTAGAATAACTGTGGGACCCCTGAGATCCTTTCCAATGGGGAAGTTCTTTGATTTTATTATTACTGTCATTGGACACATGTAATTTGCCTCTAACCAACTAGTTCAATGACCTTTAAAATTCATGTTTCTTTAGATAGAGAATACCAGGTTCTCTTTCCCTTTATATCTGTTTTATTGGCAAAGCTAGTGTGAGGAAAGTACTTTGTAAATCTTAAAGTGTCATAGAAATAAATATGGGTTATTGTGATAATGGATGGGCCACCAAGATCTGGTATAACCTATGTTAATTGTCATCTAGGGATTGTGGTCTTTATATGTATGTATAAGAGGCATACCTACTTGTCACCTCGGGATTGTGGTCTTTATATATATGTATAAGAGACATATTTACTTGTTATTTCATTTATTATAGAATCCCACAACTTAAAAAACATAGTTCTTGAATGCTCACAGATGTCTGATAGTTCACCATTAGGGATTGTTTTCTTTAACTTAAAATTTAATGTTTGTTAACATGTAGACATCTCTCATTAATCATTTTCAAATTAGAATAAATGAACCTATCAGAATTTCATCTTGCGTGCTTGAGTAGGGGAAGGGAAGGAAGAGTCACTAGAATGCTGGACATTAAGAAGGGGAACCTGAGTTCAAATCCTACTACTGACAATTGTGTATCACTGGTAAGTCAATTAATATTGAGTCTCAGTTTCCTTATCTGTAAAAATCTGTAAACAGGATTGTTTAAGAAACTCAAATAAGTATGTATTGTTAAGTATTTTGCAAACATGGAAATGCTATGTGACTATCAGATAGTTTTTTTATATTAAAGCCATATTGAATATTGTGCACACAATTGGGCAATTAGCTAAATTACTATTTTCAGTCTATTGGATAGGATATGTGGTAGCAGGGCCAATCCTAAAGCCCTGGTGCCAAGGCAGTGGAAAAAGAAGCAGGAGCCTAGGATTCTATTTCCATCTTTGCTATGAAGTTATGATGTGACCCCAGTCTCACTGGAGAGGAAGGCTCGCACATGGGATTCAGAAGAGATATATTGTCCAAGAGGGTGGAGATGGATGATGGAGAATCCTAAATGCCATGAGATTTTTCTTTTCTTTCAGATTCAGTTTCATCTTCTCTAAAAATGATGGCTTTGATAGTCTTTATGTTCCTTCTAGCTCTGATATTTTATATCCTAAAATATTTCTCTCATTTTGTGTTCTATAATTTTATATTTTTCTCATATTCTATGTTTGAAGGTCTGTTCTAAAATTCTATATTCTAGAGTCTGTCCCACTTTTCATATTTTATATTATGGGCTCAAATGATGTAGACTTGGAAAGGGTTCAGAGATTATATAATCTAAACCTCCTAATTTTGTGGATGAGGAAACTGAAGGCCATAGATATTTGCCCAATGTCATTTAGATCATAATTAACAATCAAGATTCAAACCTAGAGCATCTGGATCCAAATCCAATACCCTTCCTACTATGCTAAAGTCACTCATTCAAACACTGAAATGAATCTGCTATGTCATTGATGTGGGTACTTTCTTTAGGCTTGCAGATAGCAATCCACCCACGCCTGCCTATTGTGTGTAATTCTTGTCCATATCATCCTCTAGGTTCCCCACAGGATGTGTGTGCATTGAACACGCTGGAGATTAGCCTTACTTATCTTGGTATCACAAAGATATCAATGGAAAACATAGATTGTCCCTTGGCCATCCTCCTTCCTGTCATGTGACTATTCCATGTTCTTTTTGATGGCATCCATTCCATTGCTTCTCCTTTTCTGTACTGTTTGTAATAAGCAAATGGCAGACTATTCCCTCCCACCATGCATATCTCTATTACTTTTTAGGTGATTCTCACCCTAATGTGCTATTTATTTGCAGTCATGCAAGATGAATTACAGAATCGCAGAAATAATTTATCTCCTTCTTCTTTTCCTCCCATATCATACCACTCCCCTCCCATACTCTTCCATATCAATAGGGAGCTCTCAGCTCACTTTGACTTCTTTTGAGCCTTCAAGTACTTTAGAAAATGCTGGATTGATTTATTCCGGAGTCCTTACCCAGCAGAGCTGTCAGACCAATTAAAAAAGGATGCTTTTAGCTTAATCTTCGTATTAGGAAGACCTTGATTAAAATGGATTACAGATACTCTGAGCCTACTCAATACTAGTGTTTGACCAGAAGTGAAAAAAACTTGGGTTTTTCTAACTCTCAACATCACTGTCCAAAGATTTTTCCTTCTATAGGAGAGGATAAAGATTGTCCTAGCCCAGAAAGCCAAGAGCTTCCTCATTATCCTAACTCCAGGAGCTGAAAGCCCTAGAACAAACTGAGCAAGCTTTGCACTCTCTTGATCTTTGATGTACCCGAGAAATTTCACTGTGTGAACACCAGGGTGTTAGAAGAGCAGGAAATTGGAAAGTTTGCAGAATTAGAGGGCTATGGAAGAGGCCTCAGGAGATCATACAGTCTTAGCCCTCTGTTCCCTGACAGATCTGTTCCCAGACTCACCACTCTATGTACTCACTTTTCTTTCTTACTCTTCATTCTTTAGTATTTTTACTGTTTACATGTTTGATTAAGTCACTATACTCTATGGACCTCAGTTTCGTTCTCTGCAAAATGAGGTGGGTGGGTTCTGAAAAAAAAAATTTAGAAGAGTGCAAAGAAGTTACTAAATCATTTATATCCTGTGCTCCTGAGTAACCACTACTGGGATTATACCCAAAGATAGTCAAAAACAGAAAGAAAAGATTCATATTAACAAAATCTCAGTAGCAGTCTATGTTATAAGAACTAGAACTGCAATATGTGATCAGCAGCTGTGGGAATAGCCAAACAGACTGAAGTATGTTAGTATAGGGAAATGTTATTGTGAGGAAAGGAAGGAAGGGAGAGAGGAAGGGAAGGAAGAAAGAGAAAGACAAAGAAAGAGAGGAAGGAAGGAAAGAATTAAAAAGGGAAGAAAGGAAGCAAGGAAAGAATTAAAGAGGGAAGAAAGGAAGGAAGGAACTAAGGAAGAAAGGAAGGAAACAAACATTAAGCACTTTCTATGTGCCAGACCCTGTACTAAGTACTTTATATTATTAACTCATTCAGTCCTCACAACAACTCTGGGAGGAAGGTACTGTTATTCTCATTTAATAGTTGAGAAATATAAAGCAGACAGAAGCCAAGTAACTGAACCAAAGTCACACAACTAGGGAATGTCTGAAAAGGGATTTGAACTCAGGTCCTTACTGTTCCTCTAATTACCCAGGAATGATGAATTCAAAAAAATAAAGGAAGATATGAGATATGGGAGGTGATATAGGATATGAATAAAATAAAACAGAAGAACATTATACCTACTACAAGTCAACAGGCATTTATTATGTGCTTTCTATGTGCTAGGCATTGTGCTAAATGCTGAAAATTAAAACAAAACAAAAAGCAAAAATAGCCTTTATTCTCAAGGAACTCACAAACTAATGGAGGAAACAACATGCAAATTGTGTATATGCAAGATAAACCGGGGAAATTGGAGACAATATCAAAGGGAAAGCATTATTATTAAGGGGAACCTGGAAAGCCTTCTTAAAGAAGGTGCTATTTTAGTTTAAAGGAAGCCTAGGGAAGGCAGGAAATAGGGACAAGGAAAGAGTTCAACGTAGGGGAAAAGACTGTAGGGAATAGAGGAACAATATAGAGGCCAGTGTTGCAGAGTAGTTGAGTACATGGAGAGGAATCAAGTCCAGAGAGACTGGAGAAATAGGCAGGGTCCGGGTTATGAAGGGATTTAAAAGTTAAATATAGGATTGTATGTTTGATTCTGAAGGTGCTAGGAAGACACTGGAATTTACTGCATAAGCAAATGACATGAACAGACTTGTGATTTAGGAAGAGCCTTTTTAATTGATTCACTGTCCTACTCTCCAGCAAAGCTTTCTTCTATCTTTAAGCCTTCCAGCATAATCTCTTCCCAACACCAGTGCAGTCAAGGACTTTGCCTCATATCTCACCAGATAAATTGAGAACACCCATAGAGAGCTCTCTCTTCTCCCTTCTTCCTAATTTCACATTGCTCAGGCATCTTCCTTGAACATCTCCACCACTAATTGTAAACTGATTCAACCATTCTGGAAAGAAATTTGGAACTATGCCCAAAGGGTTATAAAACTATACCCTTTGACCCAGAAATATCACTACCTAGGTCTGTATCAAAAAAAAAAAATTAAAAAGGGATTGGGATGGGAGATAATCTATATGTACAAAAATATTTGTAACAGTTTGTGTATGTGTGTGTATGTTGACAAAGAATTGGAAATTGAAGTGATGCCCATCAACTGGAGATTAGATGGACAAGTTGTGGTATGTGATTGTGATGGAATATTATTGTACTATAAGAAATAACTAGCAGAATGATTACAGAAAGATCTGGAAAGAATTATGTGAACTGATACAAAGTAAAGTGAGCAGAACCAGGAGAATATTGTTCATAGTAGCAGCAGTATTGTATGATGATCACTTAGGAATGATTTAGCTCTTCTCAGCAATATAATGATCCAAGGCAGTTTCAAAAGACTCATGATAAAAAATGTCATCCTCATCCATTTGTTGGATACAACTGATAAGAGTCTGAATGCTGATCAAAGCACACTATTTTTCACTTTCTATATTTTTTAATGGATTTTAAAAATCTGTTTTCTTTCACAGCATGACTACTATGGAAATATGTTTTGCATGATTGCACATATATAACATCAAATTGCCTATTGTGTCAATCAGAAGGGAGGGGAGGAAGGGAGGGAATTTGGAATTCAAAAAAATTTTAATAGTTTTTAATTTTTTAAAAATACATGCAAAGATAATTTTCAACATTGAACTTTGCAAAACCTTGCATTCCAAATTTTTCTCCCTCTCTTCCCCTCTTCTTCTCTAATATAGCAAGCAATCCAGTATAGATTAAATATGTGCAATTCTTCTAAACATATTTCCATATTTATCATGTTGTACAAAAAAAAGATCAAAAGGGAAAAAAAACAAAAAAAGGGGGAAAACCAAGCAAACAACAACAAAAAGTGAAAATATTATGCTTTGATCCACATTCAGTCTCCATAGTTCTCTTTTTGAATGACACTTTCCATCACAAGTCTATTGGAATTGCTTTAAATCACCTTATTGTTGAAAAGAGCCAAGTCCCATCACAATCGATCATCACATAATCTTGTAACTCTGTACCATATTCTTTTAGTTCTACTCACTTCACTTGGCATTAGTTCATCTAAGTTTTTTCAGGCCTTTTTGAAATCAACCTGCTCGTCATTTCTTATAGAGCAATAATATTCCATTCATATACCATAACATTTACTTATTCCTCAACTGAGGGGCATCTGCTCAATTTTGAGGAACTCAAAATTTTAAAAAATGAATGTTAAAAATTATTTTTACAGGTAATTGTAAAAACTAAAATGTTATTTAAAAAAGAAAAAAGAAAAGAAACTCCACTCAACTCTCAGAGAGATTCTCTTTTTTATTAAAGCTGTTTATTTTCAAAACATGCATAGATAATTTTCAACATCAACCTTTGCAAAACCTTTGTTCCAAATTTTTTTCCTTCTTTTCCCCCCACCCCCTCTCCTAGATGGCAAATGATCCAATATGTTAAACATGTGTAATTCTTCTATACGTATTTCCACAGTTATCATGAGACACAAGAAAAATCAGATCGAAAGAAAAAAAAATGAAAAAGAAAACAAAACGCAAGCAAACAACAATGAAAAAGGTGAAAATACTATGTTGTGATCCATATTCTGTCCCCACAGTCCTCTGGCTCTCTCCATCACAAGACCATTGGAACTGGTCTGAATCACCTCATTGTTGAGAAGAGCCAGAGAGAGATTTTTCTTATTAAGGAAAATCCCTCTACATTTATTCTTAATTCTATCCCTCCCTTTGTTCTCTACCCCCTGCCCCACCACTCTCCATTTCCTGGTTCTTTCCTAGATGCCTACAAACACATTCATACTCTCCCATCCTTAAAATAACAACAACTAAAACCAAAACCAAACCAAACCAAACCAAACCAAAACAAAACAAAAAAAACAAAAAACCAAAAAACCAAAAACCAAAAAACTCCTTACTTGATTTGGTTATTCCTGCTAACTATTGTAATATACTTCTCCTTCCCTCACTAACTAAATTCCTCGAGAAAGCCATATGCAACAGATACCTTTACTTCCTTTCCTCTCTTTCCTTTTTAAACCTTCTGCAATTTGGCTTCTATCTTCATCATTCAATTGAAGTTCCTTCTGTGTCTCTCTCTTTTTCCTTTCATGAGATAATTGGGGTTAAGTGACTTTTTCAGGTTATACAGCTAGGACCTATTAAAGTGTCTGAGGCCCTGATCCCAGGGCTGGTGCTCCATCCACTGTACTATATAATTGTCCTCTGAATCAAAGCTACCAGTGATCTCTTAATTGCCAAATCTAGTGACTTTATCCCAATTCAAATCCTCCCAGACTTCTCTGCAGCCTTTGACATAGTTTGTAATCTTCTCTGTCTGTGTATTCTTTCCCCTTTAGATTTTTTTCTGACATATTCTCTCCCCTGGTGGGAGAGATTGGCCTGATGCTCCTCAGTGTTCTTTGCTGGCTCTTAATCCATGTAGCACCCTCTAAACGTGGCTGTACTTCAAAGTTCTGTCCTTGTTTCTTCTCTTTTGATTATATACCATCTCACTTGGTGATCCTATTTTCTTCTACACATTCAATTATCCTCTTTATGCAAATACTTCCCTCAATCTATTTATCCAGCCCAGAGTAAACTACAGTCAGGCATCTTCAGCTACCTCTTGGACATCTTAAACTTATATCCTATAGGCATCTATCTCAAACTCAGTATGTCCAAAATAGAATTCATTATTTAAAAATTTTTTTTCAGTTAAAAACACTGTTTCCTTCTCATTCTTTCCCACCCAATATAACAACAACAACAAAAAGAAATATAAGGCTCTCATAATGGAGAAGAATAGTCAATTAAAAATAAATGTCCATATTGTCCATGGCTGAAAATATATGTCTGGTTTTAAGTTTATCACCTCTCTCAAAGGAGGGAAGTGTATTTCATCTGTGATTCTCTGGAATGATGATTTGTCACTGAATTGAGCAAAAGAACTCATATCTTTTCCCCCAGCCTTCCTCCTTTTCAGATTTACTCATCACTGTCAAAAGCACCCCCATTGTCCTAGGGGTGAAACCTCAGTATCAACCTCCATTTCCCACTTGATCCCCACACACATATCCAGACCATCTCCCCAGAATTGTCATTTCTACCTTCACACTATCTCTTGTAGATGTTCCCTTCTCTCTCCTCCACAGCTAACTCACTGGTCTCCCCATCACAAGTTTCCCCTTACCCTAATCCAACCTTTACTCAGCTGCCAAGATGATTTTTTCCAAATCGGAGGGCTGCCCATTCCAACTCCCTGTCCACCTCCGCTCGACCCCAACTTAGGTGGCTCCTTATGCCCTCTAGAATAGAATGCAAAGTCTTCTTTTAGAGCCTGCTGCCTTCCTCCCTTTTCAGCCATTCTACATCTTAGTCCTCAGTTTAGCATGGTGCCTTACTTAATAAATGCTTATAGACTGAGAGGCCTAAAGCCATATGGACATGAAGACACAACATCATTGGATTTCTTTGGTTTTGCTTTTTTTTTTTTTTTTTTCCCTCTGTGTGTTGATTCTTTACTTATCTTAGGTGAATGAATACCAGAGATGGAATACATCAAGTTATATCCTTGTGAGCTTCAAAAGCTCAGGAGAATCATCAGAGATCCAAAAAGGGAGCCCATAATTAAGCTACACCATGACTAAAGGAAACTTCATAAGGACTTAGAAAAGGGCAGAAAAATTCTAGCAGTTGAGCATGGTGACATGTATTTGCCATATGTATTCCCTTATATTGGACATATTTTTCTCTGGTCTCTATATGCACTTGTGTATAGTTGGAGAAATTTGTTTGTATTAAGTATACTTAATGTAACACCTTAATAAATACCCATTTCTTAAAGTTAATTAAATATGGTTGGCTAAAAGGCCAACCAGACCAACCAAACAGATGAAGCATATTGATAGGGATGAGGTTATGAGTCATAAAGACCCTAAACTACTCCCAACTGCTCAGTGTTATCCCTAGAACTTTGAAGGGAGAAGAAGCTAGTTGCCCTCTGGGGAGCAAGCCTGCCAGTGCTAATGGGATTTTGGAGTGGCAGGTCTAGTATGTAGACTATGTACAAAAGGGGAAAATGATATATAATTAAGTTATTAGGATGGTTTTGCTTAACTGTTTTCAGGGAATGTAGAAGAAGTGGGGGTTACTTCAATGTTTCTTGGTAAATATATGTTGTGTCAAAATGAAATATATCAATGAAAAAAATAAATGTAGTTGTGGAATTAGGTGATTTCTAAAGCCCCTTTTAGCTCTAACATTCTATGATCTAAAGCCCCTTCCATTTCTTCTAGTTTGTGTTTTACTTTCTGGGGTTTCATCCAACCATGGCATTTTATACTCTAAGGTCCCTTTCAATTCTGATATACTCTGTTCTATCTTTTGGGATTCTTTCTAACTCTGGCCTTCTAGGATTTGTCTAGCTCCATATTCTACTGCATTTCAAGGGCAAAAGAAAATTGAGTGACTATGTCAGTTCAGCAATTTTGAGAGCCTCTTGGGGCCCTTTTTATGTGTCCATTAAAATTAAGCATTTAAGCCTTATGTTTATAGATACAGTCTTTATCATCCTTTTTATTAGATGATGGGAGGAGTTATATGGCCATAAGGCAGAAGAATAATTTTAGATTCATAAGTATTAATTACTTATTACTAATTAATTACATAAGTAATTAATTAATTCATAAGTATTTAACATAATATAAAGATCATACATTATTATATAAAGAAAATAGTGTACAATTTACCCTAATGACTATCATAAGGCACTGGCAAGTATAGTCTAATTTATTTGTGGTAAGGGATGTTAGGGATATACCACATAAAAACACAGGTCATAGGCATAGTAATTTGAAAACCTCACTTAGTGAACACAGAGTCATAAAATGTTAGAGCTAAAAGGGCCCTGATACTGTACATAGAATATATAGCATGTCAGAGCTAGAAGGGACCTTACAAAAGAGATAATTAAGAGTTAGAAGGAGCATTAGAACCTAGGATATATTAGATCATAAAATACTTAGAGCTAGAAGAAGGCTTTACATATTGGATGCCAGAGCTGGAAGGCACCTTAGAGGAATCTAGTTCAACTACCTAATTTCAGAAAAGAAGGAATGTATGAAGCAGTTAGCTAGGTGACTCTGAATACAGAGTGCCAGACCTGGAGTCAGGAATATTGCCTACCATAGATACTGTTTCCTCTCATCTATAAAATGGGGCTATATAACTACTACCTCTCCCCGTTGTTGTGAGGATGAAATGATAATTTCATAATAAAATAAATGTGCTGGCACATAGTAGGTTCTATATAAATGCTAGCTATTATTATTCTTCCTCTACCCTGAAAGAAAGAAAAAAAAAAAGAAAAAAAGGAAGGAAGGAAGGAAGAAAAAAAGAAAGAAAGTTATTGGTATTTCTTTGGTCTCTATTTTATATTTATTTCCATATTGTTTCCACCAATAGAATGTAAATTCTTTGAAGGTAGGGGTTATTTAATTTTTGTCTTTATGTCCTAGGTACCTTCCACAGCACCTGGCACATAGTAAGTGCTTAATATGCTTGCTGAATGATTTTTTATTACTCTATTCATTAAGTAGATTCAGACTCTTCTGCACCAAAGTTTTCACCAAACCCTGCTGTGATATTTTTGCAGTTACAAAGTGCTTTCCTAATAAGTCATGTGAAGTACACAGTACTAATGTTATTATCATCCCCATTTTATAGATGAGGAAATTAAGGTTTGCATGGTTATTGAGGAATTAGTATTCTTTCCACAGCTTCATGATGTAGAACTATAGCTTCTGTTTTCCAGGTCAGGCTTCATTAGCTTCTCCCACAGCTTGGCATTCCAGGGTGCTGATGACTCCCAGCACTGGCAGAGCTAATGAGGTTGCCCTGAAAATTCCTTTTATTGAACCAAGTTTACTGAGCCCAGATTGACTTATTGTCTCATCCTCCCAGAAACATAACCTTTCTTTGCTTTGTGAGATGGATGGACATGTTGTTTCATCCCATGGCTGTGTGTATTCCATGGATGCCTATGTAAACTCTTTGGAGTAAATACTATAATCTCATTTTCAGATGTCATTTGCAGCTGAGTTACAGAGCCCTTTGCTTCTAGCTGTTATAGTGGTTTATTAAAAGAACTCTTGTTCTTCCATCTGGGAGGCTTGGAAGGCTATAATAATAAATTTTAATGACCTATGTAGGTAAGAAAGGGGGACATTAGAGAGGAAGGAAAAGAAGAAGGGAGAGAGGAAGGAAAAAAGGAGGAAAGGAAGGAAAGAAGGAAGGAAGGTGGTGGGAGGGAAGAAAGGGAAGGAAGGAAGGAAGGAAGGAAGGGAAGGAAGGAAAGGAAGGAAGAAAAGGAAGGAAGGAAGGAAGGGAAGGAAGGGAAGGAAGAAAGAAAGGAAGGAGAGACAGAAGCACAGAGAGAGAGAGAGACTTTTTATAAAAGGATTCAGAAGAGAGGCAGTTATCTTCCCTGGGAAACTAGACATCCAAGGTCCAACCCTTAATTTTATAGAGCCAGAAAATAGATTTTATCTGTTCTTTTTAATTAGCCTGGTAGGTAAAGGGTAATTTGGGGTACCCAAACTCACAAGAGACTTTGACAAATCATAGTGGAAATAGATTAATTTGTTCTCAAAAATACAAATGTAAGAGGACAAAAACATGTTTGTGAGTCTATCAATATACTCTTCACTATGAAAAGGAAGAGGAGGTTCCATGTGAGACCAATCTCTCTGTCTCCTGCATTTAGGACTCTTTGGAATGAACTACTTTAAACTCAACAATAATCACCATTCTATTCTTCCCCCTTTACCTTCATCCTACTGTTATTGAACCAAGAACCATGATAGAATCAACTCTGCCATTGAGCCTGGATAGAATATGCCAGTATACTCAAGGAACTACTAGTCATTTCTGGATCAGTGTCCCTTCTTATCCACCACCCCCTTTGTATGCTATCTTCCACCATTAAAATGTAAGCTCCTGCCCATTTAAAAATGGGCAGGAACTGCTTTTATTTGTGCTATCACTTAGCACACAGTTTAGAATTAAGTAAATGCTTAATGAATATTTTTCATTTGTAAACTCATTCCCCTCCACTTAGCAAAAGTAGTTGTTATTCAGTTTATCTAACTCTTCTATGACCCTGTCCTTAGTGTTTTCTTGGCAAAGATACTGGAGAGGGTTTGCCATTTCCTTCTTCAGTGAATTAAGGCAAACAAGTTAAGTGACTTGCCCAGACACAGTGTCTGAGGCTCGATTTGAATCTGGGTCTTTTCTGACTCCAGGCTCAGCTCACTGTTCACTTGCTGCCTCCTCCTTAGCAAAAAGTAGAGAGTTAAAAGAAATGTTTGATGTTTTGAACTTGTTTAAAATGACATGATCTAAATTTAAATCCAGAATTCTGTGTGGTTTTAGAACAAGTCATTTCTCTAATTTCTTCATATTGTTGTTTGGCCTTTGTTTTTAAAGGACCATTAACATTACAGGTGATGTCTTGACTCCCAAGTGAATTGGATTTAAGTGAGGCAAAGTTGCACAACATTATCATCTTCAATCTCTTCCAGAATCCTCGAGGTCCAGTGGCAGGACAAAAGTCAGAATGACTGTGGCTTGATGGAGGGCCTTGGCATCTTGGGATCCAAGTGCAGCCATTGGAACAAATTGTTCTCATTTGCTCATTCTGTTGGAGGATGTCTTGACGTGCTTGGTGCAGATGTCCTCCTAGTTCAGTGACAGATTTGGGGCCTGTCAATTACCTTCCAACATTCCACCTGGTTTAGCCTGTTGGCCAAGATGGTTTTACCAGGGTGTGGCCACTGCCCACAGGTGAGAGTTGGATGACAAATGGACACCAAAAGTGGAGGAGCAGCCCTGAAAAGAGCTTGGCAAGCTCTCACAAAAGATAAGCTGGTGCTTCCTGAATACCTCATACCCCCAGTTTTTTATAATAATAATTATAATGTCTATAATATATCATATATAACATAATATTTATATGTAATATAAAGGCAATATATCTATAATACTATTTGATATTAAAATAATGATTTTTAAGGTTTTCAAAGCACTTTAGATATGCAGTGATCTACCTGTGAGGTAGATATTATTATTATCCCCTCTTTATAGATGAGGAAACATAGGCAAAGATTAGGTGACTTGCCCAGGATCATACCTGGTAAATGTCTGACATAGGATTTGAACTCCTCTCTCTCTGACTCTGTGCCCAGTGCTCTTATTTCATTTGGTCCTCACAGAGACCATAGAAAATATTATTATCATAATATGCTATTCCTATTTTGTAGTTAAAAAAACTGAGGGTAAGTGACTTGCTCCGCACCAAACAGTGAGTGTCCGGCCCAGTGCTCCATCCTCTGGGCCGTGATCAAGAAAGGTATTTCGTGTATTTGTGCTAAACGGCCTAGGAAGCCAGGGAGCAAGAAAGGTGCAGGTGAAGGAGGAGGACGTTCCAGGCCTGGGCTAGGCCTGAGGATCAGGTAGAGGCCAGGGGACCCTGCGGAGATCATCCCTGTGAGCCGGGGTCACTGGCTGGGGCCTCGATTTACACGGACTCCTTGAGGCGGGAAGCTCCTCTTCCCCCTCCTCTGTTTCCCCTCCCCCCATCAGTGCGGGCTCAGCCTGCTGAAGGAAGGCCCAGACCGCAGCCATCTGACATAGGGCTTCGACCTTCCAAGTGCAAGCACTCTTCTCACTCCAGCTTTCTTTGTCTCACCCCCCTGCCCATGCCAGTGACTGATTAGTAAAGGTGAACTGTCATTAGTTTTATTGTCAATAAATAATTATCATCACCCTCAAGGATGTGTGGAGTCCAAGTTCTTCCAGGGCCTCTCTGCAGTGGGTCGAGTCTTCAAGGAGCATTTGTAATCTGTGCCAGGAGGGGGCACACTCACACCGATGAGATCACTGAGCCAGGGAAGTAATTCTACTGCTAGCTACGTGATGGCTTATTTCGCTGATAATAACGCTCTAGATTATGTTTGATGAAAGTCAAACTAAATTCCAGGGTTTATTAAGCCAAGCATTATGCTAGGTATACAATTTTCACAGATGCGTAAATATCCGCTAAGACTCACATATATACATACATATAGAAAACATATACATAAAACATATACTATATAAAACATTAGACCCCCCCACACATGTACACATGTAAAGCATATATGCAGAATTATAGATATGCGATGCAGCACACTACAACACACACACACACATGAAACATGTACAAAATTATACATGCTATATAGCATATACAGACATATACATATATGAAACATAAAACATTGTTATATAACTATTAAATACATATAGAAAACATATATACAAATTTTAAAATATATAACACATTATATACATACATACAAATGTGTATACATATGTGTATACATACAAATATATATAAGTCATATAAAAACAAAAAAAAATAGTCCATCAATCTATAATCTATAATTACTAATCTCCCACTATATGCCCAGCAAACTGAAGTCTGTTAGAGACTAGCTTATAAAGCCCAAGGAGTCCCACTGCATCCAAGGCCATCTCCAGTCATCCTGATCTATATCTGGTTCCTGGACCCAGATGTTTCTGGAGGACAAAGTGAGGTAGGTGACCTTGCACAGCCCTCCCTCTGTTAAATTCAATTCACTTTAAGTCATGATATCACCTCTCTCATGCCATGGCCTTCTTCAAGAATGAGGGACAAACAATAAACAAACAATATGCCAGGCTTTGTTTTAGGTGCTTAGATATTATGATAAAAATGAAAATGGTCCTTGTCCTCAGTGAGCTCACATTTGCTTAAAGGAAAAAGGATGGTCATGTGTAAATAGGTGCAGATTATCTACAAGGCAATTTTAGGGGGATTGGTCCAGAGAAATGATAGTAATGGAAAGTTGAAAAACCCCATATGTAGGGATTGGCACTGGAGATGAGCTTTGAAAAAGGGTTGAGGGAGAGTATTCCAGGTAGGAGAAACAGCCTTGGCAAAGATACAGAGATGGAGATGCAGTGTCTTGTGAGAACAGCAAGGAAAATGTTTTGGTTGGGTCACAGAGTTGATGAAGTGGACTAAAGTATTGTAATCTTGGAAAGCAGGCTGCAGCCAGGTTGTAAGGAGCTTTAATTTTTAGACAGAGAGTTTATATTTAATGCTGGAAGTAATAGTGAACCACTAGTACTTATAGCTCTCAAATAACATATTCTACTAAAACAGGGATTCTGAATTTTTTGTATTATGGATCCTTCTGATAGTTTTGATAAGCCAATGAACCTCTTCTCAGAATACTGCTCTTAAATGCGTAAAATATCTAGGCTGACAAAAGGAAGCAATTATACTGAAAAATAGTTATCAAAATATCAAAAATAGGAATTTACAGATTGGCCCCCTGAAATATATCTATGAACCCCAAGTTGGGAACCCATGTACAGGGGGTTAAATGTACATAAATAGTGAAAATGGAATAATATGAATGGGAAGAGGTAGTGGCAGAGTCAGAGAAGGAAAAAGAGGGGTGGAGGGGGGAAAGAGAAAGAGAGGGAGGGGGACAGAAAAAAAGGAGAAGGAGAGAAAGACAGAGGGGAGAAAGAGAGAGAGAGAGAGAGAGAGAGAGAGAGAGAGAGAGAGAGAGAGAGAGAGAGCACACAATAACAATTTAGAGGAATCAAGAAAGATTTTCTATGGGAGATAGTCTCACACATGAAGGAAAGTGATGATTCTAAGAAGAAGATAATGTATCCCAAGCATAGTGGAGAGCCTTTTAAAGACCTTTAGGTAGTAGATAAGATGCTGAATTCTGGGATCACTGAGTAGGTTAGTTGGTTGGAGCATGGCAATTCTCAAAGAAGAAGAATGTAAAATAAGTTTAGGAGTTTACATGTCAAGCTATTTTATCCTAGACATAATAGGAAGTCATTGAAGATTCTTGAAGTGATTATATCTGTGCTTTAGGAAATAGAGTTTAGCAGCTGTGTGGACTGGAGAGACTGCTGATATGCGATTGGATTCTAGGAGACTACTTGGTGTATTCTGCTTTTAAAAATTCTCCCTCTGGTCAGGGGCAGAGCCAAGATGGTGGAGTGAAGACCCAACTCTCTGTGATCTTTGACCTTCTCTCAAACCGACAGCAGATTAAGCCTCTAAACTGGTTCTGGAGTCAAAGGACCCCCAAATACCTGGAGTACGACACATTCCCAGAAGAAATTATCTTTTTTTTTTTTAAACTTTTTTTTTTTTTGCTTTTTGCTGAGGCAATTGGGGTTAAGTGACTTGCCCAGAGTCACACAGCTAGGAAGTGTTAAGTGTCTGAGACCAGATTTGAACTCAGGTCTTCCTGACTTCAGGGCTGGTGCTCTATCCACTGCGCCACCTAGCTGCCCCAAGAAATTATCTTGAAAGAGCTTCAGAACAGGTCTGTTTCAGTCAGGCAGGGGTTCAGTTTGCCGATCTCAGACAGCAGCTCTGGGAGAGGCAGGAAACCGGGCCAGACTCAGATTCTAAGCACTGGGAAGTTTCTGTGAGGCTCTGCCCTACTTGCAGGCAGGTGCTTTGGCAGATCTGCCTTTTGTAAAAGGTAGATTGTAAAAAACACTGAGGACATAGCTCCTATACCCCAGCACCGGAAGTCAATCAGCAGAATTGTCCCAGGGAAAATTAAAGCAGCTGTCACTTCTCTGCTTTAAACAGACCTCAAGCTTTTTAAAAAAATGAATAAAAAAACAAAAAAGAACTCTCACCATAGACAGCTTTTATGGAGAGCAAGAAGAACAGACCCCAGATCCTGAGGTTCATAAAGATAAAGCAATTCCAAAGGAAGCCAAAAAGGGAGACATGAGCTGGTCCCCATTTCGCAAGGCTTTCCTGGAAGATTGCATAAAGAATCTCAAAAAAGAGAGAAGAAAAATGGGGAAATGAATTGAGATCATTGCAAGAAGGATATAATGCCCTACAAAAGAGATATGAAAAAGACACCAATTCACTGAAAAAAAAAATTGGTGAAATGGAAAAAGACTGCAATGAACAAAAAAATTCAATTGCCCAATTACAAAAAGGGCTAAAAAAGGTAACTGAAGAAAATAATACATTAAAAATTAGAATTGAACAAATGGAAGTGAATGACTCCATAAGACTTCAAGAATCAATCAAACCAAAACAAAAAAAAATGAAAAAATAGAAGAAAATATGAAATATCTTCTAGGAAAAACAACTGACCTGGAAAATAGATCTAGGAGAGACAATCTAAGAATTATTGGACTTCCTGAAAGCCATGATGAAAAAAAGAACCTAGACACTATTTTCTAGGAAATCATGAAAGAAAACTGCCCTGATGTTTTAGAATCAGAAGGTAAAATTGCCATGGAAAGAATTCACCGATAACCTCCTGAAAGAGACCCCAAAATTAAATCCCCAAAGAATATTGTGACTAAATTTCTGGATTATTGCACCAAGGAAAAGATATTGCAAGCAGCTAGAAAGAAACAATTCAAATACTGAGGAACTGTAATTAGAATCATCCAAGATCTGTCAGCTTTCACATTAAAAGATTGAAGGACCTGGAATCAGATATTCTGAAAGGCAAAGGAACTTGGATTACAGCCAAGAATAAGGTATCTAGCTAGAATGAACATTATCTTCCAGGGAAGAAGATGGAAATTTAATGATATAGATGAATTTCACCTATTTCTAATGAAAAGACCAGATCTGAACAAAAAATTCGACCTCCAAATAGAACTCAAGAGAAGCATAAAAAGGTAAAAAAGAAAGAACTCTTGAGAACTATTTTTCTTCTATGGGTATACTTAAAGAATGGGGGTATAATTTGATTTTACTTTGATAATATGAAAAATAAATTAGAGGTGGAAGGGGTATCATACTGGAAAAAGAGGGAAAAGGAAGTAAAATAAGATTTTAAAAAGGTAAAAATAAGGTAAAATCTCATGAAGAGGCAAAGAAAACCTAATATAATTGAGGGAAAGAAGGGAGGAGAATGAGCATTGTCTGACTCTTACTCTCATCAGATTGGGCTCTAAAAGAGTATATCAGACACATTCAGTTTTACAGAGAAACTTTTCCCTCCTTATAGGGAAGTGGGAGGGAAAGGAGGAAAAGAAAGGGATAGACTAGTAGAAGGGAAATTAGAAGAATCAGGAGAAAGGAGTAAAAAAGGGGGAGGGGTTCTAAAGAACTGTTTGAGGGAGGTGGTCATCAAAAGCAAAATACTGGGGAGAGGGGAAGGGAGAAAGGTGAGAAGAAAGAGAAAAACATAACTTTGGGTAAATAAGATGGCAGGAAATGCAGAATTAATTATTTTAACTGTGAATGTGAATGGGATGAAGTCTCCCATAAAACGGAAGCAGAGAGCAGACTGGATTAAAAGCCAGAATCCAACAATATGTTGTTTACAAGAAATACATCTAAAGCATAGAAATACATACAGAGTGAAGGTAAAGGGCTAGAGCAGAATCTACTATGCTTCAGGTGAACAAAAAAAAGCAGGAGTAGTAATCCTAATCTCAAATCAAGTAAAAGCAAAGATAGATCTAATTAAAAGAGATAAGGAAGGAAACTATATTTTACTAAAGGGTACCATAGATAATGAAGCAATATCAATGCTAAACATTTATGCACCAAGTGGTACAGCATTCAAATTCCTAGAGGAAAAGTTCAGAGAGATGCAAGAAGAAATAGACAGCAAAGCTATACTAGTGAGGGATCTCAACCTTGCTCTCTCAGAATTAGTTACATGAAACCACAAAATAAATAAGAAAGAAGTTAGGGAGGTAAACAAAATGTTAGAAAAGTTAGGTATGAGATAGATCTTTGGAGAAAATTCAATGGAGACAGAAGGGAGTTTACTTTTTTTCTCAGTGGTTCATGGAATTTATACAAAAATTAACCATGTGTTAGGGCATAAAACCCTCCAAATCAAATGCAGAAAGGCAGAAATAGTAAATTCATTTTTTCAGACCATGATGTAATAAAAATCACATGCAATATAAGGCCAGGAGAAAATAGACCAAAAGTTAATTGGAAATGAAATACTCTAATCCTAAAGAATGAATCGGTGAAAGAGCAAATCATAGACACAATCAATAATTTCATCCAGGAGAATGACAATAATGAGACAACATACCAAAATTTGTGGGATATGGCCAAAGTGATTATAAGGGGTAATTTTATGTCTCTAGATTCTTACTTGCATAAAATAGAGAAAGAGCCCTTTAACCCAGCAGTGTTTCTACTGGGCCTATATCCCAAAGAGATCTTAGAAGAGGGAAAGGGACACACATGTACAAGAATGTTTGTGGCAGCCCTTTTTGTAGTGGCTAGAAACTGGAAACTGAATGGATGCCCATCAATTGGAGAGTGGTTGAATAAATTATGGTATATGAATGTTATGGAATATTATTACTCTGTAAGAAACGATCAGAAGGACGATTTCAGAGAGGCCTGGAGAGACTTGCATGAACTGATGCTGAGTGAAATGAGCAGAACCAGGAGATCATCATACACAGCAACAACAGTATTATATTACATGATGATCAATTCTGATGGACATGGCTCTCTGCAACAAAGAATTGTCTCAAACCAGTTCCAATTGTTCACTGAAGAAAACCATATACAGCCAGAGAGAGGGATATGAAATATGGACCACGACATAATATTTTCATGATCTCTATTGATATTTGCTTGCATTGTGTTGCCTTTCTCTGATTTTCTTTTTTTTT
>JAJPUD010000554.1:7122-22471 GCA_023553655.1 Myrmecobius fasciatus
TTTTTTTTTTTTATTAAAGCTTTTTATTTGCTCCCCATTTCACAAGGCTTTCTTGGAAGATTTCAAAAAGAATCTTAAAAGAGAGAAGAAAAATGGGTAAAGGAAATGAGATCTTTACAAGAGTGTATGGAAAAGGAAACAGAATTTTCTGGAGTTAGCTAGGCTGATAGTTGGAAAATAAAGATCTAGTCTGTACTTGGGAATATATTAAAAATCTTTTAGCCTCACACGATTCATTAGAAATTGTATCGCAACTGTCATAATTTTCAAGAACTCAAGGGCACATCAATCTCATGATGACGCAATAGAATGACCTTTTTGGAGCAGAGAAATAGCTGGCTTATATTTACATAGTAATCTAGGGATCAATCAAGAAATAAAAACAATATTATTATTATTGTAATAATTGATATTACAAAAAAGTTAATTGTAACCCTCAAATAGCTTTGTATTTGCTTCATACATATTTCGCGTTTACTGAGATGTGTGTTGTTGCTGCAAAAGTAACAGAAGTTCCAAGTGGCCAGGAACAGGTTCCATTCTGTCTTTGTAAACACAGTGTCTGACTTACAAGAGATGCTTAATAAATTCTTGATGAATGAAAAAAAAAAAAAGCTTTTTATTTGCAAAACATATGTATGGGTAATTCTTCAACATTGACCCTTACAAAGCTTTCCATTATAAATTTCCCCCCCTAGTCCCCATCCCTCCCCTAGATGGCAGGAAGTCCACTACATGTTATGTTAAAGTACTTGACAAATCCGCAGGATACAAAATAAATCCACATAAATCATCAGCATTTTTATATATTACTAATAAAGTTCAGCAGCAAGAAATACAAAAAGAAATTCCATTCAAAATAACTGTTGATAGTATAAAATATTTGGGAATCTATCTGCCAAGGGAAAGTCAGGAACTATATGAACTAAACTACAAAACACTTTCCACACAAATCAAATCAGACCTAGTCAATTGGAAAAATATTAAGTGCTCATGGGTAGGCTAAGTGAATATAATAAAAATGACAATACTACCCAAACTAATTTACTTATTTAATGCCATACCAATCAAACTCCCAAGAAATTATTTTACAGATCTAGAAAAAGTAGTAGCAAAATTCATTTTGAAGGACAAAAGACCAAGAATTTCAAGGGAATTAATGAAAAAAAAAAGGCAGATGAAAGTGGCCTTGCTATACTAGATCTAAAACTATATTATAAAGCAGCGGTCATCAAAACCATTTGATACTGGCTAAGAAATAGAGCAGTCAATCAGTGGCATAGGATAGAATCACAGGACAAACTAGGCAATAACGATAGCAATTTAGTCTTTGATAAACCCAAAGACCCCAGCTTCTGGGATAAGTACTATTTGACAAAAACTGCTGGGAAAATTGGAAACTAGTGTGGAAGAAATTAGGGCTTGACCCACATCTAACACCACATACTAAGATAAGATCTAAATGGGTTCATGATCTGGATATAAAGAGTGATACTATAAGTAAATTAGAGGAACATAATATAGTTTACCTCTCAGACCTATGGAGATGGAATAAATTTATGTCCAAAGAAGAACTGGAACTCTTAATTGAAAACCAAATAGATAACTTTGACTATATTAAGTTAAAAAGTTTTTGTACAAACAAAACCAATGCAGTCAAGATTAGGAGGGAAGCAATAAATTGGGAAATCATCTTTACATTTAAGGGTTCTGATAAAGGTCTCATCTCTAAAATATATAGAGTTGTCTCATATTTATAAGAATTCAAGCCATTCTCCAATCAATAAGTGGTCAAAGAATATGAACAGACAATTTTCAGAGGATGAAATTAAAACCATTTCCAGTCATATGAAAAGGTGCTCCAAATCACTATTAATCAGAGAAATTCAAATTAAGACAACTCTGAGATACCACTACATACCTGTCAGATTGGATAAAATGACAGGAAAAGATAATGATGAATGTTGGAGAGGATGTGGGAAAACTGGGACACTACTACATTGTTGGTGGAGCTGTGAACGGATCCAGCCATTCTGGAGAGCAATTTGGAACTATGCTCAAAAGTTATCAAACTGTGCATACCCTTTGACCCAGCAGTGTTTCTACTGGGCCTATATGCCAAAGAGATCTTAGAGGAGGGAAAGGAACCCACATGTGCAAGAATATTTGTGGCAGCCCTTTTTGTAGTGGCTAGAAACTGGAAACTGAAGGGATGCCCATCAATTGGAGAGTGGCTGAATAAATTATGGTATATGAATGTTATGGAATATTATTGTTCTGTAAGAAATGACCAGCAGGACGATTTCAGAGAGGCCTGGAGAGACTTGCATGAACTGATGCTGAGTGAAACGAGCAGAACTAGGAGATCATTATACACGGCAACAACAATATTATATGATGATCAATTCTGATGGACATGGCTCTCTTCAACAATGAAATGCTTCAAACCACTTCCAATTGTTCACTGAAGAAAGCCATATACACCCAGAGAGAGGGATGTGAAATGTGGACCACAACATAACATTTTCATGCTCTCGATTGATGTTTGCTTGCAGTGTTTCCTTTATCTGATTTTTCTTTCTTGTAGATGCGATTTTTTTTGCACAACAATGATAAGTGTGGAAATATGTATACATATATTTGAACTGTCAAGTATTTTAACATAATTGACATGTAGTGGACTTCCTGCCATCTAGGGGAAGGGTGGGGACTGGGGGTAAAATTTGTAATGGAAAGCTTTGTAAAGATCAATGCTGAGGAACTACTCAATCATATGTTATGCAAATAAAAAAAAGTACTTGACAAATCGAATATATGTATACATATTTCCATACTTATCTTGCTGTGCAAGAAAAATATCTACAAGAAAAAAAATCAGAGAAAGGAAACAATGCAAGCACACATCAATCAAGAGTATGAGAATGTTATGTTGTGGTCCACATTTGACATCCCTCTCTCTGGGTGTATATGGCTTTCTTCACTGAACAATTGGAAGTAGTTTGAAATATTTCATTGTTGAAGAGAGCCATGTCCAACAGGATTGATTATCATATAGTATTGTTGTTGCCGTGTATAATGATCTCCTGGTTCTGCTCATTTCACTCAGCATCAGTTCATGCAAGTCTCTCCAGGCCTCTCTGAAATCGTCCTGCGTCGTTTCTTACAGAACAATAATATTCCATAACATTCATATACCATAATTTATTCAGCCACTCTCCAATTGATGGGCATCCACTCAGTTTCCAGTTTCTAGCCACTACAAAAAGGGCTGCCACAAATATTCTTGTACATGTGGGTCCCTTTCCCTCCTCTAAGATCTCTTTCGGATGTAAGCCCAATAGAAACACTGCTGGGTCAAAGGATACGCACAGTTTGATAATTTTTTGAGCATAGTTTAAAGGTCTCATTTCTAAAGAATATAAAGACCTGTGTCAAATTTATAAGAATACAAGTCATTCCCCAAATGATAAATTGTCAAAGGATACAAATAGACAATTTTCAGATGATGAAATTAAAGCCATCTATAATTATATGAAAAAAATGTTCTAAATCACTATTGATTAGAAATATGCAAATTAAAATAACTCTGAAGTACCACCCCTTGCCTCTCAGATTGGCTAAGATAACAGGAAAAGATAACAAACGTTGGAGGGGATGTGGGGAAACTGAAACACTAATGCATTATTGGTGGAGTTGCAAAATGATCCAATCATTCTGGAGAGCAATTTGGAACTATGCCCAAAGGACTCTGAAACTGTGCATATGCTTTGACCCAGCAGTGAGTCATAAAGGAGGGAAAAGAACCCTCATGTGCAAAAATGTTTGTAGCAGCTCTTTTTGTGGTAGCAAAGAATTGGAAAATGAATACATGCCCCTCAGTTGAGGAATGGCTCAACAAGTTGTGGCATATGAAGGTAATGGAATGTTATTGTTCTATAAAAATTAATGAACAAGCTGATTTTTAGAAAGGCCTGGAAAGATTTACATGAACTGATGCTGAGCAAAACAAGCAGAACCAGAAGTAAATTGTATACAGTAACAGCAAGAATGTGCGATGATCAACTATGAAAGACTTGGTTCTTCTACGTGGTTCAGTTACCCAAGGCAATCCCAATAGACTTTGGACAGAAAATGCTATCTGATTCCAGAAAAAGAACTAAGGAAACTGAATGTAAATCAATACATGCTCCTTCACTTCTTTTTTTCTGTTGGTTTTTTTTTTCTTCTCTCCTATGGTTTTTCTCTTTTGCTCTGATTTTTCTCTCCCAACATGATTCACAAAGCAATGTGTATTAAAAATAAATTAGGAAAAAAAAGAAAATATAGGGAGATGGAGTATTTTATTGGAGGCACAGTAAAGAAAGCCATGTCACTAAATAGTAGAGTATGTGGCCAGGCATAAGGGGCAATTAAGTTGGAGTATAGGGAGTGAGGGTATGAATAGTTATAAGTCAAATCTCAGAGGACTTCAAAAAAATTCGATCCTAATAATAGACAAGATGCACAACTTTTCACTGGATCCAAACTCAGAGATTTTCCAGTTTCATCAGATCTACCAGAATTTTTGCTATAGTAACTCAAACATCAGGAGTCCAGGGTTACCCTGATGACATCATTATCATCACCATCACCATCATCATCACAATATAGCACCTCCTAAATATCAGCCATTGTGTTCAGTGCTTTTATAAACATTACCGTATTTTATCCTCACAACAACCCTGCAAGATAGGTTGAGAAAAAATATAGTTGAGGAAGCAGAAACAGATATTAGGTGACTTATCCAGGGTCACACTGCTGGATGTGAACTCAGGTGTTCCTGATGCCAGGCCTAGTGCTCTAATCACTGCATCACCTAGTTGTCTAGAAGATGACCAATGGAGATTCAAATGTATGGATCACCCCAAACAGTATTTTAGCAACACTAAAGAAAAATCACACAGCAAGGTGACTTCTCTCTGATGTTTAAAACAAGTTCCACAGGTGATTTTTTACACCAAATTTAAAATTCATAGTTGCTATCAGCTATTAACTTAGAGACAACTGTGTGGGAAGAAAACAAAGCAGCCTCAAACAGTGACTGATAAAGTGACAGGAAGGGAAGTGGCATAAGAGGTGGCAACAGCTCAAGAAAACAAGGGTACTTTTTGACCCTATATTTTCCCAGAACTTCCGGCTGTTTACCTCCACTCAAGTTCATCCCACACTTTCCTGCCTAATCTGGCAGAAGATAAATGTGAACCTGTCCCCTAGGTCCCAGCCCCAATGGCCCCCCTCTAGGAAACATTCCAGACCCAGGTACTTAGAGCCACCTACTGTCTCTTCCCTCCCCAATTCCCACTCCTCTTTCCTTCTCCTTCTCTCATGTGTCTTCCTTTGTCTCTGTCCCTCCCCCATTCCCAGCACACTAGGGTCTACTACCCAATATACATGCATGTGCACCCTTGAGCATCCAGAGAAAAGGATCTATGTTTTATTCCCATGCAAATCCATTCTCCATCATTTTTCTGTCCCCCTCTCAAGCAGAGTGTAGGCACTATTATTAATAATAAATATGCTTAACAACTGCATCTTAGTTATTTCCCAATCCTGTTATTTCATCAGGGACTTTGCCTGGATTTGTGGGAGGACAAATAAACCTAAACTCTCAATCACAAATCACTCATCTAAAACCTGAAGGTTCCTCTAGCTCATTCTCCTCATTTTAGGTAGGAAGAGTTTGCAGGCATGGAGAAATTCAGTAATTTGTCCCCCAAAAATACAGCTAAGATTCAAATCCAAGTCTTCTGATTCAAAATCCAGTGCTCTTGCCTTTTTAATACCACTTCAAAAGGGGCCAGTTATCCCCAACTGCCAACCACCTGACACCTATGGGACAGGTAAGTGAGGTGAGCTTCAAGGTGACTAAGGGAGAGAAAAAGGCAGCAGAAGCCCCATGAGTCAAATCACAGTCACCAACCCTACCATTAACCAAGTGCCCTGAACAAAAAGCACTGGAGCCAAACAGGATGTAAATTAGCCTAATTGAGGCATAGAGGTGGCAGAGGGGATTGAGAGTTGGGCTCTGTTTGAATTCCAAAAGACTTGAATTAAAATCTGGTCGCAGGCACTTGCTGGCAGTGTAAACTTATCCTCTGCCTCAGTTTCCTCAATTGGAAAAAAGGGATTACAGAAACACCTCCTTAAAAGAGTTGTTGTACATATGGAAACATGTTTAAAAGAATTGCATGTATTTAACATACGTCAGAAGGCTTGCTGTCTTGGGAAGGGAGGATATAAGGGAGAAATGGAGAAAAAGTTTCTTACTCCAAACTTTATTATTCCAAAGTCTTTCAAGGATGAATGTTGAAAACTATCTGTACATGTATTTAGTAAAAATAAAATACTATTGATTGGGGGGAAATGGTTATTGTGAGGATTAAATAAAATAACTGAAGTTTCTAGGCCAGTGCCTACCATATAGTAGGTAGTTAACGTTTATTCCTTTCCTTTAATGAATAATACAAATCCCTGAAAATAAATCTATTAATTATCTGGAATAGATCAGCTAGAAAGCATAACAGAAGGGGGGCAGCTAGATGTCCTAGTAGATAGAGTACCAGCTCTAAGGCCAGGAGGACCCCAGTTCAAATCTAGTCTCAGACACTAACACTTCCTAGCTGTGGGATCCTGGGCAAATCACTTAATTCCAACTTTCTTGTAAAAAAAAAAAAATACAAAAACTCATAACCCAAAACCAAAACCAAGGAGATGGCACAATGTATAGAGTATGTAGTGTCAGGAAGATTCCTTTTCCGAGTTAAAATCTGGCCTCAGAGACTTAGTACTCCTGTGATCCTGCTCAGTCACTTAATCCTGCTTGCCTCAGCATCCTTCTCTCTAAAATGATACAATACTACAACATTTAAAACAAATAAAAACTTCAAAAGATTAAAGTGGCTTGTCCATGATCATAACACGGGTAAATTTCAGAGCCAGGATTCAAACTCAGACCTTTTCCTGTCCACTACTCTTTCCACCAAATCTACCAGATATATAACTGCTAATGTGACCAAATGGTGTAACTGGATTTTATGGAGTGCCATATGGCTCCTTAGCCAGAGAGCATCAACTCTGCATTAGCATCTAAAAGCAGGGATTAACTTGACTAGTTAGAAACAGAAGAGTACACCTACAGAATACAAAGGTTTGGAGCAAGAAAGTCACAGACTGTTTGGCTGGGCAGGACTGTAACGAGAAGACAAAGGCAATACTATTCTATGAATGATGGTTAGGGTGGCCCTAAAATGTATACCGATAGGTTTAAATTTAAGCGGACACCGCTAAGAATAATAACAAGGAAAGGAACAAGCATTTATTAAGTCCTTCCTGTGTGCCAGGCACTGGGCTGAACACTTTACAAAAATAACTGGTAGGACTATGGGAGTTAGGAGCGAGGAGGAATCCCATTTTAGTTAAGGAAACCAAGGCGGGCAGCGCTTAAAAGTCGCATCATTAGTGTCTGTGGTGGGATTTAAATACGGTCGGGATCTCAGTGTCTCGGTCCCCCGGCCTTCCACTGGAGAATAACCCACAGTCCCTACCAAGAGCGCCATGGAACGAGTTTGTGCGAAGCCCGAGTACCCCTCTCAAAAGAACGGATGTTCGTGGGTAGGAACTCGTGAAAAATAGGGGTCCTTTGCTTCTGCCACTGTCCAGGGACAATTAAGTCCATGGGGGGGAGGAGACTCGGGATCCGGTCGCCGTCGGCCCCCCGTGCCCGGTGCAGTTTCTTTCACGAGCTCTCGGGAAGGAGGCTGCCCAGCACCACCGAGCCCCCGGACGCAGGCCGGCACCAGGAGCAGCCATGGGCCCGGCCCCTCCCCTAGTCACGGCGCCCACCCTCTCCTCCCGCCCCGCCGGCGGACTTCCGCAGCCTCTGGTCCTTCGGCCCCCCCTTCTAAGGCTAAGGGAACCCTGTCCCGATGAACCCCGACCCTCCGCCACACCCAAACCCCGGGGTTGCAAGCTCCAGGGTTGAGGCAGAACCAGACCCCACCACCAGCCGCATTTCCAGGGACTGACTACAAACCTAGGTCTCTTGGCGATCAGGCGATGCAGCAGACGGCCCTTCGCACGTGGGCTTCCGTAGCGCGTCAGTGTTGTGTGACGGTGACGTCACTGCGCGCGCGTCGTCTTGTATACTCCGGTGGCTGCAATGCCGTTATGGCGCTCCCGCCCCCTGCTCTCAGGTGGCTACTGCTTTTGCCCGGACCTGGAGTGCTCAGCCGGGGCCTGGCCTCGGAGGGGCCTCGGGAACCGCTGCCCGTGATCCGAGTCCCGCAGCTTCTAAAGCTGCGGCGCGGGAAGGGGGCCCGAGGCGATGCCGCTCCGCGAGTTACAGTACAACGGCCCGGGCCGTTGCTGATCGCTGCACGGAGGCCGGAGTTCAATCAGCCGGCGCGTCTCACAGTGGGCCGTTGGCAGAGCGCACCGCTGGCCTCGCGCGGGTGGAAGCACCGGCGTTCGCGTGGCGACCATTTCTCCATAGAGCGCACTGCCCGCCAGGTGCCCGCATTTCCCACTGAGCCTGAGGCCGAGAAAGCCGCAGAAGCTGAGGCCGGCGCTGGCTTTGCCGGCCTGGGTCTGCAGCCCCGTGTGCTGGAGGCCCTGCAGCAGGCAGCGCCCGCCATCGTGCGGCCCACGTGGGTGCAGCTCCGGGCCGTACCCCAGCTGCTGCGCGGTCGCCATTTGCTCTGTGCTGCCGAGACGGGCAGTGGCAAGACCCTGAGCTACTTGCTCCCCTTGTTGCAGCGCCTGCTGGGCCAGCCCATGCTGGCCACCTCCTGCCCTGCCCCTCATGGCCTGGTACTTGTTCCCTCCCGGGAGCTGGCCGAGCAGGTGCGGGCAGTGGCGGGGCCCCTAGGTCAGGCCCTGCAGCTGTGTGTGCGGGAGATCGGTGGGGGTCGGGGTATGGGCAGTGTGCGGCGGCAGCTGGCCCTCCAGCCTCCAGCCAACGTGCTGGTGGCCACACCAGGAGCCCTGTGGAAGGCACTGAAGGGGCAGCTGCTGAGCCTGGAGCATCTCCGCTTCCTGGTGCTGGATGAAGCAGACACCCTGCTGGACGAGAGCTTCCTGGAGCTAGTGCAGTACATCGTGGACAAGAGCCCTGTGGCCGAAGACCCGGCCGAGCTGGAGGACCCTTTCAATCCCAAGACCCAGCTGGTGCTGGTGGGCGCCACATTTCCCAAGGGTGTGGGAGAGCTACTGAGCAGAGTCACACCCCTGAGCCACCTCAGCACAGTCACCAGCCCCAAGCTGCACTGCCTCCTGCCCCACGTGGAACAGCGCTTCCTGCGGCTCAAGGGAGTCGAGAAGGTGACAGAGCTGATAGAAGCCCTCAAGCTCCACGCAGAGGCTGGGCCAGGGCACGCAGAGGCTGGGCCAGGGCTCGCAGGGGCCGTTCTGGTTTTCTGTAATAGTTCCAGCACTGTGAACTGGCTGGGCTACATCCTGGACGACCACAAAATCCCGCACTTGAGGCTCCAGGGACAAATGCCAGCCGCCATGAGAGCGGGCATCTTCCGGTCCTTCCAGAATGGCTTCAGGGATGTTCTCCTCTGTACAGACATAGCCTCTCGGGGCCTAGACAGCACACGGGTGCAGCTGGTGATCAATTACGACTTTCCGCCAACCTTGCAGGACTATATTCACAGAGCCGGCAGAGTGGGCCGAGTTGGCAGTGAGCAGCCGGGGTCTGTGATTAGTTTTGTAACTCATCCTTGGGATGTAGAACTGGTCCAGAAAATTGAGTTGGCTGCTCGAAGGCGGAGAAACCTCCCAGGGATCAAGAAAACTGTTCCAATTGAATTGACTGGTTAGCCGATGACACTAAAAATACCGTTATTTATGGCTGTGAACAAAGGACACTTCTGGTTGTCCAAGGATGTAAAAGGGAGGGAGAGGAGGATTAAAGAGCTACAGGAAAAGTCTTGGAGCTTCTGAAGTACCAGTGTTTCTCTGTAGGAGGGTTGCCAAACTTCAGTATTGGATTTTGTGTAGCTCTGCATATTAGTGTGAACTTTTGTACAATAAAATCTAATTTAACTTTTTCATTTAGTGTATCACCTGCTCTTTTTGTATAGGGGGGATGTCCAAAGTTTTTTAATATGCAATACATGAATAAATATGCAGGCCATATGAATTTTCTATATGGCAAAATATAGCCTACTTTCAGTTTTCATTAGGTTTTTTTTTTCCATATCGCAATCATTTCTTTATATATTCTTTATCCTTCCTCTTGTAATAAATACTTTAGGCAATAGAGCACCTATGTCAATCTTGGTCTTCCCCATTCAGCCCTGTAGTCATGTAAATTCTGGTTCTGCTTACTATACTCTATATTTTTCTCCCTCATATTTCTTAAGATATTTTTTTTATTTCTTGGTATCTAGACCAGTGATTTTTGTGGGTGTAGGCAACTCTCTATGATTGCAGATCTTTAATGCTTAGCAACTTTTGGTCTTGATGGCTAGTTGCTTTAGGTAGTAAAAAATCCTGCCCTTGCTCATTCTGAAGCCTGTTCTTGTCCTGCACTTGCCACATTATCTTACAGAAAGATATGTTATATTTATATACCATAATTTGCTCCATTGCCCCATCAATTGAAGTGTTCATATGCTTGGACCCAAAAATGTTACTGCTATATATATCCCAAGATGGTCAGTCAAAAAGAAATGTATACCCTAAAATATTTTTGTGGTAACTGGAAACATTCATTCATTAGGGAATGACTAAACAAATTGTGATATGTGCATGTAAATGGAATATTATGACACAAGCTGTATATATAGTAGCTTGGAAAGTTATAGGAAGTGATACAAAGTGAAATAAGCAGTGAATAGAGGGCTGGATGTCCTGCTGACTCCTCTGAGAGCTTGCTCCTTCCCTCATCCCCTTTTCCTAAATGTCAATCTTGTCCACTGCCTCCTTTCTTCAAACATGACTATATCTCTTCTTCCCAAAGCTCAGATCTGATCAAATTCCTAGGCACCCTATTAAATAATAGGGTCAAGTGAAAACTATTTAGCATGTAAAGCCTTAGATAAAATGGATGAAGTGCAAGGTTTAGAGTCAGGAGGAATTGTGTTCACATCCCATCTTTTGTACTAAATTCTATGACTGGGAAAGTCCTTTCACTCTATTTCATCTTTTAAATGAGGGGTTTGGACAAAATAGCCTATTTTATCCTTTGCAATCAGGTTCCACCCTCCCTTTCCAGCCTTACTATACTTGACTGACTGTCTTTCATCCATCTTGAAGTCCAATCAAGTTTGCCTTATTGCATAGCAACTAAGTATGCAGCTGGGCAGCTCAGTGACTGTCCCGGAATCAGGAGAATTTGAATTCAAATCCTCAGATACTAGCTAGCTTTGTGACTGGGTAAGTCACTTCATCCTGTTTGCCACAGTTTTCTTACCTGCAAAATGAGTTGAAGGAGGAAATGCCACACCATTGCAGTATCTTTGCCAAGAAACCCCAAATGTAGTCATAAAGAGGCACAGCTGAAATGACTGAACCACAATCTAATCCTGTGTCTTTGCATGTTTTCCCTCATAACAAATTCATTCGCTCCTCACTCCCGGCTCTTTGCATCCTTAGTTCCCTTCAAAGTTTAGCAAATACCACTTTCTATTTTGGGTCTTTGCTGATCCTCAAACCTAATTTTCCTCAAAACCCACCTTTTCAAATGAACATATGTACTAGTGTCAAAAGGGCAGCAACATTTCCCCAATTTCCAGGGAACTTAACCCTGACATTACCCTTGAGTTCTTATGCTTCCCTGTCATGGGTATTTAATCATTTGTCAAATCTTGCCATTTTAATCCCAACAATATCATTTCATCTCTCTATAAACACAGCTACCCATTTTAGCTCAGGACCTCATCCTGTCTCATCTAGATTATTGCTACAGCCTCCTAATTGATCTTTATTCCTCTCCAGTCTGTCCACACAGCTGCCAGAATGATTTTCCCAAAGCCCAGATATCAGATAATTCCAGTGGTTCCCTATTATCTCTAGGAACTTTGCATACATTGTTTAGCTATTAAACACCTATCCAACCTAGCCCCTATCTTTCCAGTCTTATTGGTCATGACTTCCCCTCCTACAGTCTCGATTCCAGTCTGACTGGCCTTCTCTCTCACATCCATACTCTTGTATTGATTGTCCTCCATTCCTGGAATTCACTCCCTCTTCACTTCTGCTTCATAGAATCCCTCTTTGCAAGACATAGTTCAAACATCATCTATATGAAGTGTCAACTGGACCAGAACCAGCCTCTAATCTTTGGGTGTCTGGAGCCAAAACAGAGCAGACTAGAGATGGGAGAGAAAGGACAGAAATGTAATTTCAGGTGGAATTCCCCTCAATAGGAGAACTTCATGCTGAACCAAAGGCAACTCTTCTATACCACAAGTAGGCTGGATTATGGCATAATTTTTAGATCTTGAGTTATTGTTTCCATGGGCCTTGCGGGAGCAGTATTGTCTCAAGTCTTTGTCTCATGGTCACTTTTGCAGGGTACAGAATCAAATTCTGCGACAGAAAAAGGAGTATAATATCTGTCAGTGACAAGGAACAGAGATTGTGAATATGTGATGGACAGCCCTGGGTAATAAGAGCTAAATATCTCAGTGAACACCTGGTGCTAGTTCGAGCAATACACTTTGCTAGAGGTGATATCTTGAGTGCAAAGAATTGTTTTTTTTTTTAATTAAAACTTTTTGTTTTCAGTTGTCTTCTCCCTCAAAATTACTTTCCATTCACTTTGCATACATTGTACACACATCCATAGAATGTGGAATTTTCCCTATTTGTATTTTCCAAGGTCCAACAAAATAAGCTGTTTTTCTCCTTCACATGATACCCCCTTCAGATTCTTGAAGAAATCAAGTATGTGTACCTCCATGAGTGTTTTCCTCTCTAAGCTAAATGCTTCAACTCATTGATTCTAAAAGTGTGGTCTGGAGATCCTTGAGAGATGTCCAAGACCCTTCAAGGGGTCTGCTAGGTCAAAACCATTTTCATAAAGATATTTTAATTTAAAATACAGTAAATACCAATATACATAATCCACATAGTCAAAAGCTTTTGGGTGAAGTGTCTTACATATTTTTAAGAGTATAAAGGGGTCCTCGGACCAAAAAGTTTAAGAACTACTGCTTTAGCCAACTTTTATGTGACATGATTCTTCTCAGAATATTCTCCAGGTTATGAACATCTTGCTTAAACTTACACCTTGTATTGAACACAATAGATACCTAATAAGGGTAAAGTACAGTGTTCTTGTTTCCTTCAATAGAATGTGTACTGTGTTAAGATAGGCACTATTTGATTTTTGTCACTGTTGTTGTTTGCCCTTCCATTCTCAGAAAGGAACAATAACATCAGGAGGAGGTCTTGACTTGCAAGTGAATTGGATTTAAGTGAGGCAAGGCTGCACTAAGGCTTCAGCCTTTCACTTCCAGAATCATGGGGTCCAATGGCAAGACAACACTTAAGAGGACTATCGATGACCTAGTTTTTGTCTCTCTATCTCCAACAACAACAAACATATACTCAGTGTTTAATAAATGCTTGCTGATTGATTGATCTTTAAAAAACTTTGACTTGATCCTATCTCCTTAATCCTCTACTTTTTTTCTTCCTTTAACAGTCAAACATCTAGAGAAAAAAACCTCTATGTCTCCTAAAATGTCTCCTTTGGTTTGCCTCTGCTTTGTAATCCCTTGCAAACTGCTTCCCTTTTGATCACTCAACTAAAATTGTTCTCTCCAAGATCACAAATAAATTTTTTATTTCTTAATCTAATGGGATTTTCTCAGGACTGTTGGCCATCCTCTTTCTGGATACTTCTTTCTCTTGAGTTTTAGTCACATTGCTCTCTCCTGGCTCGCTTTTTACCTATTTGATAAATCCTTTTTCATCTCTTTTGCAGGATTAGCATCCTTATTCTATCCCCTATTCCTGGGTGTGCCTGGGCCCTTTCCTCTTACTGAAAGTCTGACCATGTCGATCCCTATTCAACAAATTCTAGTCACTCCCTATTGCCTCTAGGATCAAACCCAAAATCCTTTATTTGGTGTTCAAAGTCCTTTATAAATTAGTACTTTCCTTCCTTTTTAGTCTTCTCACATCAAATTCAGCCTATTTGTTCATAACACCCCATCTCCATATTCCTATCCAGTGATACTGAATGGTCTCCCCAGTAAACACTTCATATCCTACTCTAAGGTATTGTTACTAGCTCTCTCCCATGCCTGGAATTCTCTTCCTCCTAATCTCTACCTCCTGGCTTCCTGGATTTCTTTAAGTCTTAACTAAAGTCCCACCTTCTGAAAGAAGCCTTTCCTAGTCCTCCTTAATTTGACTATCATCCCTCTGAGATTATCTCCAATGTATCTTTCTATCTGGTTTCTCCCATTAGACTGTGAGCTCTTGGAGAGTAGGGTCTTGTCTTTTGCCTTTCTTTATGTCTCCAGGGATTAGCACAATGTCTAAAGGCCCAATATAGAAAGTAGTATTTGCTAAGCTTTGAAGGAAATTGGGGATGCTAAGAGGCAAGATGCTTAATAAATGCTGTGATTGAGTCTTGATAATTTCATCAGTTCCCCTAGGTTCAATTATGCAAATGACTCCCAAATTTCATCTTCCTCCTGAACTCTAATTACACAACTATAACTTCTTGCTGGATGTCCCTTGGATAACCAACAGGCAATTCAAATTCAACATGATTCCCCCCCCAAAAAAAATCAAATTCATTTTCCTTTTCTTTAAGATTATCCCTTTCTCGATCCACATGTGCAAGGATGTTTGTGGCAGCTCTTTTTGTAGTGGCTAGAAAATGGAAACTGAATGGATGACCTTCAACTGGAGAATGGCTGAATAAATTATGGTATATGAATGTTATGGAATATCATTATTCTGTAAGAAATGACCAGCAGGGTTCAATATTAAGAAAACTATTAGCATAATCAATTATATTAATAACCAAATTAATAAAAACCATATGATTAGCTCAATAGATGCAGAAAAAGCCTTTGATAAAATCCAACACCCATTCCTATTAAAAACACTGGAGAGTATAGGAATAAATGGGCTTTTCCTTAAAATGATTAGTAGTATCTACTTAAAACCTTCAGCAAGCATCATATGTAATGGAGTCAAACTAGAACCATTCCCAATAAGATCAGGAGTGAAACAAGGCTGCCCACTGTCACCATTATTATTTAATATTGTCTTAGAAATGTTAGCTTTGGCAGTAAGAGAAGAAAAAGAGATTAAAGGAATTAGAGTAGGTAATGAGGAA
>JAJPUD010000554.1:32272-52714 GCA_023553655.1 Myrmecobius fasciatus
GAGGCAGAAGGAAGATGTCTTTTTTATTTTAGAAGAATAATTGTTTTATTCATTTTGATTTATTAAAAAAAAACCTAAGCCTGAATCATCTCATTGTTTAAAAGAGCTAAGTCCCTCACAGTTTATCATCACATAATCTTGTTGTTGCTGTGTATAATGATCTCCTGGTTCTACTTATTTTACTTAGCATCAGTTCATGTAAGTCTCTCCAGACCTTTCTGGAATCAGAATATTGTTCTTATAGAACAATAATATTCCATGACATTCATATATCATAACATATTCAACCATTCTCCATCTGATGGGTATCCACTCAGTTTCCAGTTCCTTGCCACAATAAAAAGGGTTGCTACCAACATTTTTGCACACATAGGTCCTTTTCTCTTTTTTATGATCTCTTTGGGATACAGACCCAGCAGATATATTGCTGGATCAAAGGATATGCAGTTTTATAGCCCTTTGAACATAGTTCCAAATTGTTCTCCAGAATGGTTGGATCAGTTCACAACTCCACCAACAATGTATTGGTGTCCCAGTTTTCCCATATCCCCTTGCAACATTTATCATCTTTTCCAGTCATCTTAGCCAATCTGAGAAGTGTATAGTGGTACCTTGGTGTTGTCTTAATTTGCACTTCCCTGATCAATAATGATTTAGAGCATTTTTTCATTTGACTATAAATGATTTTGATTTATAAGGAAGACTTTAATCCTTCATTATGAGCTATGTGGTCAAAGATAAGTCATTTAACCTCTCTCAAACTCAATTTTTTTTTCTATAAAATGAGTATAAAATATCTTTAGTCTCTGCCTCACAGGATTATTTCACAGCTCAAATTAGCTATTAATAAACAAAAATAACTTTGCAAAGGTTGAAGTATTATGAAAATGTCATCAATGTGAGCTTTAACATCTGATTAGATGAGTCAGGCCTTAGAAGAACTTTTTTGTTGTTTGCTGTTCAGACTTCAGAGAGCCCTCTAAATTTCCAATTTGAGAAGTATCATTACAGGTCCAAGGGCTTTATTTTATAAATGTTTTCTGATTCTGCTTAGTTCAGCATATTTAGATTCCCCTAGTTATGATGCCCTTTCTCTCCTCAGATTATCATCTATGAGACCATTAGACTGTTAAGCTCCATAAGGGCAGGGACTTTGTCTTTGCATCCTCAGTGTCTAGCATGGTTCTTTGCACACAGTGATACTGAGTAATTCTCTGATTAAAGACTGTATTGCTGGCGCAGTAATGCCCACATAGTAGATTTAGGGGTAAATGTTTGCTATTTTAAAGTAACAGAGCTAGAATCCAGGTGCCCCATTTGCAAAGCCAATGTTCTTTCCCCAGTGTCTTTCCATGCTGTCTTCCCTTTGTTTAAGGGAGCAGCATCTTGGTGAATTATCAGTGAGTTCACTAAATCACTAGATGCAGTGTTCATCATGCTAACTCAAGTCCAAGGACCCATGGGCTAATAAGCACCATCTATTCAGGGTTCCCCAACATATGGCCCCAGGTCTCACTTGCTGGGTGCATTCTCAGTGCTCTATTTCTGCTCATAGTTGATTCAACCTTCCTTTAGCATCGCTACCTGAAATGTCTTCCCCTTCCTCCTAGGTCACTTCCTTTGGGAGTTCTACTTCTGTCTCCGAAGCCCTCCCTGGCCGGCCAGCCCACAGACATTTTCCTTTTAGGAATGTTGCCAACACCTAATACCTTGCAGTTTAGCAGGCTAATTTTTTCATGCATGTTCGTTTTGTCTCCAAGAGACAGAAAATGTGGTTAATAAATGAGCTAACTCTAGTGTCAGGAAGACTTTTGTGTGGGGCCCATCCTAGGTCTGAGACATCCATGACCAATTACTTAACCTCCTCATCCCCTAGCCCCTTTCTGAGGCTTTAAATTACAGATAGTTGCAAATGTGGAGAGATGGAGGAAGGTCCTCCATTCAATTAAATTACAAATCTGGACTCCCTTCTCCCCACCAAAAAGTCATCTCTCCAAAATCTTCCCAGAGAGAAACTTCTTAATATCTCTGACCCTACCTAGGATAATGCTAGGTATAAAAGTACTTGGTGTTTGCTTGGGAGGGGACCAAGGAATGCTAGTCCCCTCCATCCTACTGCTTAAAACCCAGTTTTATCATCAGAGTTTTCACCATCCCCAAGTGAAAACTCTGAGACTGAGACTCTTGCTGTCCTAAGGCAAGTTCCTTATGTGATCTCATGGTGGCAGTGATGACCTCACAGGGCAGTGACTACCTCACAGGCCCACCCCTACCCAACAGTTTCCATGGTGGGGTAAGCACACAAACGGGTCACTCCGGGGGAATCTTTCCCTACCATTTCTCAAAGAGAAACCAATCTGTTTGGTTAGCCGAGTGAGAATGTCTGACCGGATCTTCTATATACACTCCAACTTGTCCTTTGTTCCCTGGGAGGGCAGTACAGCAGGTAGGCTTGATGTACAGAGGAAGTCACTATACAACAGCATCTGCCTGTGGGGGTATAGCTAGATGCACAACGGGTCATTCCCCATGTGAGAAGATCCTTCACAAAAGTCCTCCCCCAGTGCCTTGTGCCTCGGAACTGCCCTTGGTTCTCAAAACCTATTGCCAATAGAGGCCAAGTTCTGGCCCATCCCACCCACCTGAGAAGACAGGAGAGGGGGGCCAATGATAGTCTGTCAATCAAGAACCAGATTAAGGAAGTTTAGAAAGGCTCATCAAAGGCTGACTCCAAGCTCATTTTTTTCAGCCACATTAACTCATCAAAGACTATCCATCTAAGGAATTGTGGAGGGTTTGTGATCAGTAGAGGTAGGATACATAATGATGAGAGCATTGATATTTGAATTAGTGGATCAATTATTGGAAGTATTATGTTATACATTGATGCTACAGATATTTCCCCAGGTCAGTCTTTAAAGCAAAATAATTTTGGTCTTGTTGATCAGCAGTAAGGGATGGATAGAGTGGATTGGATTGGGGGGGGCTGATGAATTTGTGAAGTTTGGAGGTGTTGTAAAAACCATCTTGGACCACCATGATTAGGGGCTGAATACTTGAAGGAGGAAGTGGTAGCACTAGGAAGAGCAGACCCCCACCAGAGGGAGAACTAAAGTGATGCTGATAGATGGGGTACAGGAGGCCAGAGGAATCTGCTCTTGGAGATTTGGCTTAGTTCAACAAATATTAGGTGCCTATCACATATAAAATTCAATGGAGGTGCAAAAATAAAATCAGAATTGTCTCTGCTCTTAAGGAGATTACATTCCTTCTTAGTGATAGATACTAAACACACAAGGGGAAACTACTAAGTGATCTCAAGAGAGTGGGAACTCTTAACAGCAGGGAGATAGAGCAGGAAAAATCTGAAGGAAAAGGTGGTCCCAAAGGGGAGGAGGTACTACATTCCAGACGTGAGGGATTGCCTGCGAAAAGGCATTGGGACAAGACACAGAATCTTGTGGATGGGAATAATTACTGTGCCACTTTAGAATGGAGAATTGTAGGAAGGAGGGTTAATAAAAAGATAGGTGAGACTAACAGCTTTGGATACTTGTATTTTATCTGGGAAATAGGGAGCTTTATACAATTTTCAAAGTAGTGTAGAGAGGAGGTTTCTTCTTGAGATATTTATAAAGTGTTTGTTTGCTCTTCTCCTACCTCTCCCTCCTCCTTTTCTCCTGTCCACGTGGAGAATCATATCCTTCCATGTGGTTTTGATCACTTTTATACTTCACAAGATATTTGGGAGTTGAAGGGGTAGATTTTTTCTTCCTTATTTATCTATTTATTCTGTCACTTTTTTTCTCAAAAAAAAAAAACTGAGACAATTAATTCTTTTGTATCTTGTAGTTTTCATTCTTGATTTCTGGAAAAAATAGTTCTGGTAAACCAGGCTTTGATAAAAACCCATTGGGATTTAAACAGAGCTAACTTGATTATGTCTTTAAACCCAAGTCTTCTTCTGATGTCATTGCTCCTCTTTGAAAACAAAGGACAAACAGCAACAACAGTAACAATAATCTAGTTCATGTTTTTCTAATGCAAAGTATTTTCCTCACCAGACTCCAATGCTGTAGACAGTACAAGGAAGCAGAAAAGTATGGAAGGACCCACCACCCCAGCCTTATTCTACTTGACTTCTGCCCTCTATAACTCTGTTGAACATCCCCTCCCATTGATACTCTTGAATCTCCTTGGGTTTTGAGGATATTGCTTCCTCCTGGCTCTTCTATTCAGCCATAGGATCATAGGTATTAGAACTGGGAGGGACCTTACGGACACCTAGTCCAACACCTTCATTTGTCCAATGAATAGGCCAGAAAGGTGAAGTAGCAAAGTGAAAGGACTAGATCTTTTTGATGTAATATTATTTTGTGGCCCCCTGATTTCAAGGAGGCTTTTATTCTAACAATGAGTCAGTAAATCCTAAATCTTTAGGTTTTGGAGTCTGCCTCAGGAAACTCCCATGTCCAATCCATCTTATTCTGAATAGACCAATGCTTAATTCATTTGCTGACTGATAATCTGGTCAGTGAGAACCAAATTCTGGAGACCATTCCTCTGAGCCATAGAATTAGCATGTCAGTGATAGAAAACTGGATAAATGTGTCTCCTTGCTTCTGTTTCTCTGCTAATTTCTTTCTTTCTTTCTTTTTTTTTTTTTTGCTTTTTTGCTGAGGCAATTGAGGTTAAGTGACTTGCCCAGGGTCACACAGCTAGGGAATGTTAAGTGTCCGAGATCAGATTTGAACTCAGGTCTTCCTGACTTCAGGGCTGCTGCTCTATGCACTGCATCACCTAGCTACCCCTTCTCTGCTAATTTCTTTGGAAAGTCAGCCCATTTGTAATAGCGTTACAATTACAACAAACTTTGCCCCTTGGCTTGGAATGGGTTCAAGTCTGCAAATTCTTTTTTTTTTTATAGGTGAATTTCACCTATTTCTTTTTTTTTTTTATTTATATAAAGCTTTTTATTTACAAAACATATGAGTGACCTTTCAACACTGACCTTTGCAAAAACTTGCAAATTCTTTTGAGATAACCTTGCAACACCAATCTGTGACCCCAAACTTTTGGGGTCCCCTTCCCAACCTCAACATTCTCATATGGGGAATGGCTCAGAGTCATACAGGTGATAAGTGACAAAGATTAAGAGTTGAGGTTCTCTACCTACAAATTCAGTATTTTTCCACCATCCTACTCTGACTCTATTTATGATTCCTTTTCAGTCTCCTTTGCAGGATCATCACCCTTGTCCCTCCCTCTGTGAATCTCATGGTTCTTCTCTATGCTCTTCCTCTTCTTTCTACATTCTCTCTTGGTGATCTCATGGGATCCCATAGATTAACTTGTATCTCAATACAGGTGACTACCAAATTTATCTCTTCAGATACTGCCTTTCTCTTGCTTTCTAGGCCAGCATTTATATTCACCTATGTCTATCTCTGCCTGGTTGTCTCCTGGACATCTCAAACTCAACATGTCCAAAATAGAGCTCATTATCCCTTTTCCTAAACTTGTCCCTTCTTTTAATCTCTCTTTCAATAAAGGATACTCTCATTTTTCTAGTCATCCAGGTTCATACTGTTAAGTCTCCTCACCTCTTGATTCTTACTTCCCCTTCCCTCTCCAGTTCATATCCAATGAGTTACCAAGATTTGCCATTTCTAACTACTATCTCCCCATCAATCTTCTCCCCACTCATAAAGCCACCATCTTGATTCAGGCCCTCAGCATATCCTGCTTAGCATATTTCAATAATCTGCTGATCTCCTTATCTACAATTTCTCACTTCTCCAATCTTTCCTCCACACTTTTGCCAAAGAGATATTCCTAAAGTACAGCTTTGTTTCTGCCAGGAACTGCTAGGTTTTTCTATCTGATCCCTCCTTTATGTGTTTGTTACCCCATATTAGCATGTGAGTTCTTTAAAAGCAGGGACATTCTTAATTTCCCCCAGTGCTTAGCACAGGGTTTTGGGTTTGGTTTTTTTTTTTTTGCATATAGTGAGTCCTTTTTCTTTAATTCATTCATTCATTCATTCATTCATTCATTCATTCATTCATGTCTACCCCATATTAGCATGAGTTCTTTAAAAGCAGGGACATTCTTAATTTCCCCCAGTGCTTAGCACTGAGTTTTGGGTTTTTTTTTTTTGCATATAGTGAGTCCTTTTTCTTTCATTCATTCATTCATTCATTCATTCATGTCACTTCTCTGCTAAAAAAGCCCAAGTAGCTCCTTATTGCTACTTCTATGTGGCTACTAAAACCCTTCACAGTTTGCCTTCAATCTGTCTTTTCAGAGCCAAAGATTCTTAATATTTTTTGTGTCATAGACCTTTATGGAAGTGTAGAGAAACCAGACCCATTTTCTTCTCAGATTATTGGGTTTAAATGTGTAAAACACATAGGATCACAAAGGAAAATAATTATATCAAAATGCAGTTAGCAAAATATCTTTAAGATAAGTTCACTGACTCAGGTTAAGAGCTTCTGTATGTAGACTGATTTCACATGACTTTCTCTACCCATATGTGCCTAGATGATGCTCCCTACAGACTAGTCTCAGGCCTTCTCCTTTCAAGTTTAGTTCATGTCCTTCATGGGCCCTTTTCTGATCCCCTGAGTTGTTAGCATTTCCTCATCCTCAAAATTATTTCTTTTTTGGGGGGATGGTAGTATCTGGTTTATATTTACCTGCGTGCGCCCTGTTCTTTCCCATTAAAGCTTCTGGAAGACTAGGATCATTTCCTATTATTATTTTTATTTTACTGTGTCCTCAGGACCTAGCACAAGGCTTGATTGGATAGTGGGTCCTTAATTATTGAATTGCAAACCTGTAGTGTTACCTCTGCAGCAAGGACTAATTTGTTCTCATTTCTTTCTCAGCAGCTGCGGCTCCCACTTCTCTCCCCACACCTGGTCACTACCACGTCCTCTACCGAGGTTGTGGGGAGACTCAGGTGGGCTGGCATGGGGAGACTTACTGCCTGGTGGGGGGTTACCGAGCCTATGGGGATGCTCCCGTGGCCTCCTTGGAGAAGGCAGAGGCAGAAAAACCAGTTTCCAGCCGACCTTCCAAGAGACACCATGCCCTGGAAGAGCCTGACAAAGATCTCGGGGGCAGCAGCCCCAAGGTCCTGCGGCACTGGCATCGTGGGGGCAGGAGGCTGCCCAGCCAGAAGCACTCCGGCCAGGCATCTTCCTAGAGATGACATTCCCCCAGGGTTAAGTCAGTAGTTCTCTCTGTGGGGACCTCGCACTTCCCACTGTTGACCAGTGGAGCTAAAATGTGTCTGGACCACTGCTAACCCGAAGGCCCCTTCTCACCGAGCCCGATCAAAGAGAAGATGTGAGGGACTATGGTTTGAAATAAGGGGCTCCCTTGCATATACCAAGGTGGAGGAGCTAGCCTGGGGACGACCTCGCTCTTCTCTGCTTGGGTTTGTTCTGCTTTTAAGGCTCTAGCTTCTCAGTGGAGGAAAGACACCAGCATCATCACTGGACTAGAAAGACCAGCTCTGAGATGGAGCAGCATGGGGGAATCAAGAGGAGACCCCAGGAGCTGCTGCCTTTCCCCCAGAGAGTCTGCCAGCTAATCTCTTACTGATGTCCAAAGTCACAGCTAGAGGCTGCCCTTGTTCTTGACAGTTGTTGGAGGCAGGAAGGAGAGAGCCCTCCAGGTTAAGCAGCTGCCTTTGAAAAATTCAGCTCGGAAGAGCAGAAGTGGAAGATTGGGGCAGCCTCTCCTCGAAGACCTGCTAGGGTGGTCTGTCCTGACAGCCTGAAAGGGGCAGGGAAAGAAAAGGCAAAGCCATTCCCAGGGCCTGTCCCACCAGCCTTCCTGCCAAGGATTCCTCCTCAGGTCGCCCCTGGGGAAGGAAAGGTCCAGGGGATGAGGTAGCTTTGCTTCCTCCTCAGCCAGAGGGACCCCAGAGCCCAGGAGGGAGAAGCCTGAGCACAAGGGGGTGTCCGGGCTGTCTCCCCTGGGCTCCCCTTGCTCTTAGCCCTCCGGCCCCATGTGAGTGGGACTCAATAAACAGTATTTTGTGAATGGTGGGGCTTTTGTTCTGATCATCTTGGGCATCTAAACCGCCTTCCTCCCCCCAGGGACAGTCCCATTGCAGAAAAGTACTAAGGGCATAGGTTTAGAGAACACTCTGAGGTCAGTTAATCCATCTCCCTGCTTTCAGGTAAGGTTCCAGCCAATATGAGGACCTGTGGGTACCGACAGCGATTGGAGCCAGGATGCCTCTGCTTTTTAAATCACCCCATCACCTTAGTACTGTGCTGAATCACTCCTCAGTCCACCCCCACCCCCATCTTTACTCCCTCTCCTTGCTCCAGCTTACCCTGATCTACCCAGATTTCAAATCCTGCCACAGATAATTATTTTGTGTGATCCTGGACAAATCACTTAACCTATTTGCCTCAGTTTCCTCATCTATAAAAATGGGCATAATAATAGGTTTAAATGAAATAATGTTGGAGTGCTTTGTATATTTTAATGTTCTGTATACATATTAGCTATTATCTTCTGTCTTTACCTAAACCCAATGCCTTCTCCATGCCATGATCCAATCCCCAAACCAAAACTACATCTTAATTCAGACACAACCTTGAACCCCAGATTATGCCCAACTTTCCATCATTTCAGCCTTACTCTGACTCATGATGCAAATTTCTCTTATTTCATGCTGGTCCCCTTATCTCCACTTCCCCTTACTTTATCAGTCTCATTTATCACCACTTCCTCTGCTTTCTTTCTTGTCCAGTCTCCAGCACCTCTCTTTAACTCCTTCCCTGACCCTCCTCTCTGTTAATGCAATCTCCTCTCATCTCAGCCTTGTTCAGAATTGCACTCTTTCCCCAGCAACCCCCTACTCTTCATAATAAGATAACTCATTTGATCCTTAGCTTTTCCCCAACCTCACTCTTAACCTCAGATCCTCCTTATTCCCAGGTGGTGTTTGACTACCCTCAGCACTTCCCTGATCCCACTCCCAACCTTTTAAAAATTAAAATGAGGGGAGGGGAAATAAAATATTAAATAATTATATAAAATATAAAACAACTTTTAACATTCATTTAAAAAAATTTGACTTCCAAATTCTGTCCCTCATTCTCTCCCTTCTCCCTCTCAATGAGAAGGCAAGCAATTCGATATAGGTTATTCATATGTTATCATGCAAAATATATTTCCATGTTAGTCATGTTGTGAAGGAAAACAGACAAAAATAAGAAAAATAATGTTAAAATATGTTTTTAAAGGTTTTCTTTTCTAGCACTATAAAATTGGCTTGTTAGGGTGTAATTTTTGATCTAATGATTTAATTATAAAGCACTTAGCACCACAACTGGTGCCCTAGTAAATATTATAGAAATGTTAGCTGTTTCTTATTATTCATGCTCTTGTATGTTGTGCAAGGCAAAAGGCAGGGGATGGTGCAAAGTGTCAATAGCTTTATTGCTATTCATAGAGAAATGAAGACAGATGTCACTGGGGAGTTGTATATGGGTCCCTATTGCCCCATAAGCCCATGGGCAGCATAGGGATGGTGGTTCAGACTTAGAGATGCAGTGGAATATGCACTCTAACTGAAAGCCTGGAGCTATTCAGGATTCAAACTTATAGAACCTGTAGATAAAGAGCTAATTTGAGTAGAGTGGGAGACTACCCCATCACCAATGGAACAAGGCAATAGAGTAAGTCACAGAAATGAGGATGTTTTGAATTGACTTATAAAGAATAGGGAAAGAGGGGTAGGGAGTTAGGAAGCTTAATTCTAACCATGCCATAGCAAGCAAGAGAATGGAGCTGGGAATGGGGGAATGCCCAGTTTCTGGCTTGGATACATCTTTAGAGGGGTTAGGACTGGACCAATCAAACTGGATTTCACTAGATCAAAAGTTGGGAGGCAACACAGAGGGAAATAGCACCAGAGAAGAGATGGAAATCATCCTAACACTGATGGTTTCTCAGAGTGCTTACTCTATCTAGGGGCTCAGAGCTGACAAAAGGTTAAGGGAATTAAAGATCCTTTGATCATACTTCTGAAGGAGTGTTTACACTGGGAAACCCATCAAGATAACAAGTCAATAGTAGGATGAGAGCCAAATAGAAATGGTTGAAGATCCCTGTTCATCATATTACTATGTAAATGCCATGTAAATGGAACAATGCTGAATTTGGAATTAACAGAAGAGATGGGCTGAAGCGCATTTCTCTTTTTTAAAATAGCTTTTTATTTTCCCAAATACATTCACCTTATATTCAAAATTTCTCTCCCTCCCTCCCTCCCCTCTTCTCTAGACAGTAAATAATAGGTTAAATATGTGCAAGTCTTCTAAATATATTTCCACATTCATCATATTGAGCAAGAAAAATAAGTGAATCATATTTTTGACATTACCAGAGGCAGCTAGGTGGTACAATGGATAGAACACAGATCCTAGAATCAGGAAGACTCATCTTCCCTGAGTTCAAATAAAACCTCAGATGCTTACTAGCTGTGTGACCCTGGATAAGACACTTGACTCTGCCTCAGTTTCCTCATCTAGAAAATGAGCTGAAGAAGGAAATGGCAAACCATTCCTGTATCTGTGCCAAGAAAACAAAAAGTTGAACATGACCGAAATGACTAAACATCATGATTTAACATCAGCTAGCTATCTGATTATCTGCAGATAGTTTAGCCATGGATAAAATGGATTTAACAACTTGCTCCCACCTACCCTTCCAGGCTTCTCATACATTCTCCATGTACTCTGATCTAATGACATTGATTCCCTTACTCTTCCTTGCACAAACCTCTCTCCTTTTAATTCTATGTATTTTTCACTATTTTTCCCCCTATACCTTGAATCTTCATTCTTGTTTCCATTTCTTGGCTCCTCCGGATTTCTTGACAACTCAGCTAAAACCCACTTTCTGCAAAATGTTTCTAATTCCCCCTGACACTGGTATTATTTCCAATTCATTCTGTTTCTTTGTGCATAATCGTTGTGTGTATGATCTACTCCATTAGACTGTGCCTTGGGAGCAAGGACTGCTATCTACCATTTTCTTTTTAATCCCCAGCACTTAACATAGTGTCTGGCACATAGCAGGTACTCAATAATTGTTTATTCACTTAAATTGTATTACTTCTTAAGACTGATAAGGACAAGTTGCTTTGTAAACCTCCAAGTGTTATAAAATGCAGCAAGAAGAGGAATAATGAGTAAAAAATCTGGAAAGGTAAGATCGGATACAGTTGTGAAATACTTTAAATGCCAGTTTGTGTTTTATTTTAGAGTCAATAGGGAGCCAATCCAATTCGTTGAGTAGGCAAGTTACATGGATACATGGTTTATGAAAATCTCAGGAAAGAATGAGGCAAGTTCATGGGGTAATGGGAGCATGAAATAATGGGAAGTGGTGAGAGGCTTGAGGATACATAATCTAGTAAAATCCCTTTAGCAGTTGCATGGAAGATGGACTAGAATGCAGAGAGATAAAGCAGGGGGACTCTTAAAAAGCAAATGGATATAAACAGGTGACAGTGACATGAAATGGAGTTGTAGCCATGTGGGAAGAGAAGGGGATAGTTGGAAGAGATTTAGTGGAGGGAAGGACAACAGAATTTACAACTGACTGAAGGAACATGAAAAGTTTAGGCTAAAGCCAAGTTTTTGAATCTGAAGGTTTGGAAAGATGCAATGGCCTCAATAAAAATAGGGAAATTTAAAAGAGATGTGGGTTCTTGGGCAAGTCACTTAACCCCAATTGCCTCAGCAAACAAAAAAAAGTAGAGAGATGTGGGTTTAGGGGGAAAGACATTACTTGCAGAACATATAAGGACTGATTTTCCTAATTGATAGTAAAAACAGAGAACGAGGTTTGAGAAGAACTGATGAGAATGTTGGCAGAGGATGAGCTTAAAGATGCCATCTTAGTGTTTGCTAACAGACTCTTCCTAATGCCATGAATGTAGCTGAAAACACTTGAACTGCATCATCTTCTTCACAGAAACTGGCATATCCAAACCATCTGTGCCACTGGTGGAGATGAGCTATATGGAGGACTGGACCGGTGGTCCAATCAGCTCGGAAACCAGAAATAAAACAACAAAAGTCCCTCCTCTTTTTCTTCTCTCTCTCGTTTCCTCCTCTTGGCCCTTTTGCTTTGCTCTGATGTGGCAAACTCTGCTACTCTGTGGTATTGAGTTCCGGAAGCTACTTTTTTCCTATCCCTTGTCACACTATGTATTGCACCATGCTGTAAATATAGCAAATACGGGTTTGAAAAAGTTTTCTCATTTGATGTAAATAGCTTTTGTTTCCAATGGAACAGTTTCTGGCACTCCTCTGCAATATTACTCAGCATTTTTTTAATTGTAAAAAAAATCAATTCACCATTTAGTATTGGGAAGAGATTTTCCTAATTTTTCTCTCCCCCCTCCCTCTTCTCCGAGACAGCAAGTAACCTGATATGGGTTATATGTGTGCAATCATATTTAATATCTTCCCTATATTTTACAATATGATCAAATATGATTTACAATAGGATTAATATTGTAAAATAAGAATCAAGACAAAAGAGAAAAGTCATGACAAAGAAAAAACAAAAAACAGTGAAAAAGCATGATTCAATCTGCAATTAGATTCCAAGTTCTTTTTCTGAATGTGGTTGACATTTTCCATTATGAATCCCCTGGAATTATCTTAGATTATTGTATTGCTGAGAAGAGCTAAGTTTATCACAGTTGAGCTCCACATGATACTGCTGTTACTGTGTTCAATGTTTTCCTGGATCTGCTTACTTCATTGAGCAGCAGTTCATGAAAGTCTTTCCAGGTTAAAAAAATAAATTGAGCATGGGAGCTTGGGGCATCATCCCATTCTAGAAGTACTTTGTCTCCTATCTGTATATGTAAGAAATATCCTTTACTACTCCTCATTATTACTAGAAGGGTCAGATTTGCCATGAAACACATGCTGCTTTTAATACACAATTATTTATCCTGCTTTCAATATGTAATTAGTAATCGACTGTTTTGTATACTTATTTTCTGTTTTTATTTTGACAAATAAGTACTGTAATTAAAACTTTTTAGAATAACATCTCCAAATTATTAAAAGAGAGAAATTGATGGAAGAAAGGAGGGAGGGAAAAAGGGAGGAAGAGAGATAGGTAACATGGTGTAACTGGACTGGAATTCAGGAAGACATGGGTTCAAAGTTAATCTCTGTTACTGACTCTGTATAATTCATTTACCCTCTCTTAGCCTCAGTTTTTCTTTCTCTAAAATAAGGGAGCTGGATGGAGGTACTACCTCATACCTCTCAGATTGGTTAAGATGATAGGAAAAGATATTGATAAATATTGGACGAGATGTGGGAAAACTAGAACACTAATACATTGTTGGTGGAGCTGTGAAATGATCCAACCATTTCGGAAAGCTATTTGGAGCTATGCCCAAAGGACTATAAAACTGTCCATACCCTTTGATCCAGCAGTGTCACTACTGAGTCTGTCTCCCAAAGAGATCATAAAAAAGGGGAAAGGATTCACATGTGCAAAAATGTTCATGGCAGCCTTTTTTGTAGTGGCAAGGAACTGGAAACTGAGTGGATGCTCATCAATTGGGGAATGGCTGAATAAGTTATGGTATATGAATGTCATGGAATATTATTGTTCTGTAAGAAACGACCAGCAGGAGGATTTCAGAGAGGCCTGGAGAGACTTACATGAACTGATGCTGAGTGAAATCAGCAGAACCAGGAGATCATTGTACATGGCAACAAGATTATCTGATGATCAAATGTGATGGACTTGGTTCTTCTCAACAATGCGGTGATTCAAGGCAATACCAATAGACTTGGGATGGAAAATGCCAGTCACACACATCCAGAGAGAACTATAGAGACTGAATGTGAATTGAAGCATAGTGTTTTTACCTTTTTGTTTGTTTGTTTGTTTTCTTTCTCGTGGTTTTTTTCCCCCTTTTGATCTGACTTTTATTGTACAACACGACAAATATGGAAATGAAAAAAATTAAGACTGAGGATGGAAACATACTATTTTCACCTTTTTATTTGTTTTTTCTTTTCCTTTTGTTCTGATTTTTCTTTCATAACATAACTAATATGGAAACATGTTTAAAATGATTGCACGTGTATAACATATTAGATTGTTTAGTTTTAGGGAGGGGAAGAAGGGAGTTAAGGGAAGGAGGGACAGAGAAAAATTGGGAATTAAAAATTTTACAAAAATGAGTGTTGAAAACTATTTTTATATATATTGGAAAAACAGAATACAATTAAGTAAAAAGAAAAAGAAGATACTGAGAATCCAGCTGTCTTTTATTTAACAAGATATTAAAGAGATTTTTTAAAAAACATGTAAGACATGCAATTCTCACCAAAATATTTTGTTTTAGAAAGTATAGCTATTTTCATAAAGATATTCAGGAGGATTCAAGGCGAGACTGAATGAAGCCTCTCAAGTTCCTGCTGGTTCTGAGTCTACCACTTTATTTTCATGTCTGACAAAATCATTTTTCCTGTGTCATTACTAATAGAGGGCCCCTCATTATAAGGCTAACACAACAAATCAATCAGAGTGGATACAGAATATGAAATAAATGCCAAGAGGTTAGAAAAATAAAATAAAATAAGGGAGTTGGACTGGATGATCTCTAAGGCCCTTCAATCTAGGATCTTAACTCCTGTCAATAAGGGTCTCTACTATTGCTTGTGGTGATCAATCCAGATTCAGCCAGTTCTACTTCCCAAATGCCTAGTTGTATGCATTTGAGCAGCTAGAGTCATAGGTAGGAGAGCAGCCAGTGCGTCCTTGCCAGTCTTTCTGTCCCATTGGCAAGCTCACTGGCCTTTCATATGGACATTTGCACATGTATTATTTTATACTTATTATAGTCTATTAAATATCAATGTTTGCTGCAAGGATAGCAGCAATCCTTGATGTTGCAATCCATGAAGTTTTATGGCATTTAGGTAAATGGAATATAGTGTTGATGATGAGAAGGTCATGAGATGCACAAGTCTTCAGTAGGAGTGACCATTGCTGTGTCTGTGTCCAGCTCCATTCCTGCCAAGGACTCCCTGCCATGTCAGGTAGTCTGAGCCTACTCTAGCATTCAAGTCACCCAGAATTATAAGCTTGTCCTCCTTTGGCACAGGAATGATTAGGGTCTCCAGGTCTTCATAAAATTTCCCTTTGACTTCATCAGGGTTCATCAAGGTGGGAGCATGGACACTGACGATGGTAGCATGGTACTTTCTTGCAAGTGCCGCGAGTCTGTTCACTCCGGTTTGTCACCTTGTTGTCTGTCATTCACTCCGGTTTGTCACCTTGCCGTGAGTCTGTCATTCACTCCAGTTTGTTGGCAGATTATACCAGTTTCACGGTGCTTTCTTTCACTGTGGCCACTCCAGAAACACCTGTATCCAGCTCCGATTTCAGTAAGATGGCCTTCAGTGGCAAGCCTTGTTGCACTCACACCTGCTATTTGGATGCCTACCTACTGAGTTCTCTTCCAACAAGAGCTGTTCATCTCTTAGATCTACTAGATTTTGTGTTGTTTATAAGTGTGCACACATTACACGTACCGATCATGAGTGAAATCAACTTTGCAGAAGCTTTTGTCCATTTTTTCCTGTTTTGACCACATTATCCGGCATGCTGTGATAACAAGCCAGGATTTAGTAAGCTGACAGTTTTTAGGGAAAAACTCTCACCTTTTCTATCCCCTTCCTCCCATAAGTAGGTGAACAATGTGATCCTCAAAAGGCGGCTCAGAAACCCACAAGGCTGCCAAATCCCCCTCCAATGAGAAGTCAGCCTTTCTGAGGGAGGTAAGGTACATGTGGCTGCTACTGTCAGTCTGGCACATAAAACAGCTTCCTTCCCTACAAGAGGATTGTCACTTTTACCTGTACCATTCCCTGTCATTCATATTTCTAAAGGGAATGGAATCATAGTTACACTCAAATTTCCATGGTGATATTGGATAAATTCTTTATTAGGAGTGATAGAAAATTGTTAATATGATGAAGAAAATTAATACCAAATGTAATGTTACTTGCTATTACCTTAATTTTGGTAATTTCAATAATGTCTTTACATTCCTATTCTCAGTTAGATTGATTTGATCTACACCCTAATTTCTTTCAATCCAAAAATTTTACCTTCTAAAGGAACCCAGCTTAAACAGAATCTCAGCTTCTAATTAATGTCCTTGCCCCCTTCTTTTGAGATTCATGGCATGAAGGGCAAAACAGCCAGAATGAAATGGTTTTCCTTGCCTGGACTGTCAAGGGTCACTGAGGTCTCCTGACCAGGCCTTGCTACTTCATACTATCTCCTCCTTAGCCCTTTCTAAAAGTAGGGAAAAAAACCCTTTTCATGGATCTCTGTTTTGGGAAATCTACCATGCTCTGTACCCATGAGACATTTCTCAAGCCGGTAATTTTGAAACCCTGTTATCTCAATGAAAAATACTCTATTTCTCAATTTATGACTTTGATTTATTTCAGGATTTGGTAACTTGCTGAACTCTTAGGGCAGGGGAGTCCTGGACCCAACTAGGGATAGCCAACTGTTACACAATCACTGTGTGCATTAATGTCTAGGGAACTGAACAAACTAAATTGAGACTTGATTTATTGCTTTGCCACATATTGACTTAGAAAACCACAAATTAATATCATCTGTTATGTTGAATTTTTAAAAATTGTTAAATATTTACATTTCATTAAGCAATTACATTTTAATCTGGTTTGGGCTGGGAGCTTTGCCTCCTGGCCCAAGGCCTATAAGTTTGATACCTCTAATAAAGAAATTGGATAAAGAAAAATGTTATTACAAAGTGTAACTTAAAAGTATGTAGTGTGTGCATTTCCCCTCAGAGAGCTGATTGCTCAGCATTTACCAGCACCCCTTTTCCTAAGGTCTACCTGTCTCCTGAGGGGTGTGACTTGGATCCTCACCGGTATGCTGGGATGAGCTCCAGCACCTACTTGGGGCTTACTATTCTCCTTTTTATCTTGACATGGGCCTTCCCCACGCCTGACTAGCTTGCAGGGCTGCTAGGTGGCTCAATGGATAGAATGCCAGGTATAGAGTCAGGAAGGATCTTCCAGTTCCAATCCTGCCTTAGCTGTGTGACCCTGGGCAAGCCACTTCGCCTGTTTCTGTCAGTTTTCTCATCTGAAAAATGAACTGAAAAAGGAAATGGCAAGTCACTGTGTCTTTGTCAAGAAAACCCCAAATGAGGTCATAGAAAGTGGGACAAAATTGAAATAACAACGAATCCTACTTATGCTAACCATTTGCCTTTGACATCATTGACTATCTTCTCTCTTCTCTTTGGATTTTTATGACACTTCGAGCATAAAGGCAGATGTTCAAGATTATGTGATATTATGCTATAGTGGGACATTTAAAGACTAAGAAAGAGAGAGAGAGAGCTTTTAGTTCCAGGATTAATGAAGAGCAGGAATGAGTCTCAAGATTGGCTTTGGCTCATAGGGGAAAATGTTACCCAGGATATAACTTCCACTCGGTTTATGGGGATGGGCCAGAAAGAAATGCATCACGGAAAGTGAAATTGCAACATGAACTCATGAGGTAGTTCCTTAATTTGGTTGATGGAGGAAACCCTCTGAGAGCAAAACACTAAATGACAACTTTTCCTGACAGTGGAACTTTGGTTGGGGTTGGCCATCCTCTGCAGACTCAGATGAATTTACCTAGTGAGTGGCCAGGATGTGAATGATTCAGAAGGGAGTAAGAAGGGAGGTTTGCATCTGCCACGAAGTGAAAGGATTGTGGTGAGCTCTTCAGCTTTTAAGTCCCAGAAGGATTCAGGTGAGATCCCTCCACCAAGATGGTTTGTGGGCACTTCTGAAGAAACTCCAGGTGATGTGGGCAGGGGAATTGAGATTTGGGATTTGACTAAGAGGAGAGAGACATGACTTATTGCTCCAGTCCAAACCCAATTGTTAATTTCATTTTTTTTTGTTGCAGTAGCAGCTAGGTTCTCATTAATGGGAACAATGGAACCTGCAAAATCACATGTTATGAATCTATATTGCTTATTTTGTGGGGATTGGAACCAATGATCACATTAACATCATTATAACTTTAAACAGAGCAAATCTGAATCTATGTGATCACTTCTCAGAATTCACTCTTTGCATTAATCTGCACATCACTAAACTGTAATTTAATATACATGTAAATAATTAGTCCTTTTAGATCATATAAAGTAGTGAAGGAGATTAGATTTAGTGAGAATGAGGACATTAGCCAAGTGAATCATAAATTATAAATTATCAGCGTATTGTATGTTCCAAACCAGATGAAAATCAATTTAAACTTTGGCTTTAAATGGTGACAATGGGGGAAAAAAACTCAGACAAGCCCCAATTAAGTCAAAGAAAAAGGGCAGCTGGAGTCCACTTTTAATGCCATATGGGAGCTTAATCAGATATGATGCTAAAGTCCCATTTCCCAGTACTCTCAAGAGATGAAACATGCTCTACCTCTGTCCAAGTGAAGCACAGTGACTGTCTCCTAGAGAGGAAATCTGAGATCCAGAAAAGGACCAAAGACTGTTCTATACTTCTCATGGATTCCTAACTATGGCAGACAGTTTGATTTTGTTTGTTTGTTTGTTTGTTAGTCCTGATATCATTTGTAATTTTCTTGGAAAAGATATTAGAGTGGTTTGCCTTTTCCTTCTCCAGCTCATTTTGCAGATGAGGAAACTGAGGCAAACAATGTTAAATGGCCATACAGCTAGTAAGTGTCTGAATCTGAATTTGAACTCAGGTCCTAGATGTCCAGAGCCCCGTTGGGATTGAGAAAATATTTACTTTGAGGAGAGCAGTTTTAGTTGAGTAATGAAGTCAGAAACCAGACTACAAAAGGGTAGGTTTACCTATTACCTACTTGCACTCTTTGTTCTTTGGCAATGACATAATATTTATAAAGTATTTAGCACAATGACTGGACATAGTAAGTGCTTCACAAATGCTTGCTCCCTTCTCCTTCCCTTCCTTACCATTCCCTACCTGGTTCCCCCTTTCATCTGGATTCATGGGAACTTGAGTTTGTGAATATGGTCTATTTCCTGAGAAGTATCTGTACCTATTATTCTGCTCTGTGACAGCCAGGCTGCAAGAGGCAGAGAGACAAAGGTGGTTTAGTGGGGAGGATGGAGGAAGGAAGGGAGGGAGGGTGGGTGCAGTGAAGAGCCAAATGGGCAGCACTTTGCCAACTGGTTTGCAAGTGAGTCACTCTCTGGGCTTCAGTTCCACCCCCCTGGTCAGACTACCCAAAGAAAAGAGGGCAGCTCTTAAGAACAGAGGGGAAATATAGACCAGCTTCTCTAAGATAGGGAGAGAAAAGTCAGTAAAGATCCCTGTGCAAGTTTGAGACAGCTGGAAGTGAGCCCAGAATTTTAGGAAAAAGGAAGACAAGGTAAGGTCTATCTCACCCAAATTCTTTCAGGTGACCAAAGCCGGGGTCCATCTGTTGGAGATCATGTTAGGGGGAGCCATGGATTGTCCTTTAAGTCCAGGAGAGACTGGGGTCTCAGAGTAAGAAAATGAACTGTGTCTCTTAGAGGTATGGTACTCTATGGGATCAGGAGGTAGCAGCATAGGGTGAGTCTGATAATGAATAGGATTGTATTGCTAAGAACACCAAATACCTGGGAATCTCTAACAGGTTAGCACCTTAGGAAGTAACCAGAACCTTTATACATCCAGCCACTCACCAGCCAAGGCAACAAGAGTACTAGCAACAAAAATACAACTTTACCGAGAGCTTAAGCTGATACAGACATTAGTGTAACAGGCTTAGAAACTGCAGAATTAGAGAAATCAGAAGAAAAGGGTTACAAGAGGAAGCATCTACTGAGATCTTTTTGATAGAGAATGAGAGCCTGAATTGGGTTTTGTGAGGAGGATGGCAAAATCTTTATAACAGAGAAAGCACTAGATTTTCATTCAGAGAGTTTGGGTTCAATATTGGCTATGAAAATTTAGAGATGAGGTCTCAGTCTCCTGCTCTATCAAATAGAACTGTTGAATAGAAGATTGCTAAATGCTACGATCCTGTTCTCTCCTTGAAAATCTTTTTAAGGATGAATGTTCACCTGTGACTCTGAGAAGGTTAAATCTAGTCCTGTCTCATGGTAAGGGAATGAATGGAGTAGGTAGCCTCTGGGGGGTTTTACTAGCTTACATAACCCATGGAAGATGGAGGATGGTAGTGTTAGATGGGGAAGCCCATAGTTGAGAATTCCTGTTACAAGAGAACATAGCTCTATGTCTCTTGTCTCTATGAAGCATTTCTTTCATTTCTTTTCTTTCTTTTTCTTTCTTTCTTTCTTTCTTTCTTTCTTTCTTTCTTTCTTTCTTT
>JAJPUD010000554.1:53302-93722 GCA_023553655.1 Myrmecobius fasciatus
CTCTCTCTCTCTCTCTCTCTCTCTCTCTCTCTCTCTCTCTCTCTCTCTCTCTCTCTTTCTAACAAAACTATGGAGAGGCAGGGATTAGAAGACAATCTATAATTTGATAGACTGAGAGCTAGTTGGATGATTATACTAAACAAATAGTTGTGACAAGTTCAGAGTCAGTGGGCAATGGAACTAGTACTTCCTTATTCCTGGAAGTTTTGTGATTATTAATTCATTTTCAGTTGCCTGACTCTCCATGAACTCTTTTGGAGTTTTCTTGGAAAAGATACTGCAGTGGTTTGCCATTTCCTTCTCCAGATTATTTTTACAGGTGAGGAACTGAGGCAAACAGGGTGAAATGATTTGCCCAGATAGTAAGTACCTGAGACAGTATTTGAATGAATCTTCCTGACTCCTGGCATACTGTTCTGCCTATCCCTCTGAATTTCTCTGTGTCTCAGTTTCCTGATAAGAAAATGAAGGAACTGGACTAGCTAGTTTCCAAGATCCCTCTCTAAGATCCAGAATGAGGGATATAGTTAAGTGGCAAATGTGCTAGACCTGAAGTCAGGAAGATCTGAGTTTAAATTCTGCTTCCATTACTCCCTAGCTTGGGAATAATTATTTAACCAAATCTACTTCAGAGTCCCTATCTGTGAAATAATAGCACCTAACTACCAGTATTTTTGTGAGGATTAAATAAAATATTTGTAAAGTGCTTTGCCAAACTTAACATATTGTATAAATGCTAACCATCGTCATTATTTTTATCAGTCCATCTTCTGTGTTGGGCTTGATACCCCATTTTTGGAAAGACTTAAGTGGGAATAATAGATATCTTTAAATATTTACAGAGCTGTCACCTGGAAAAATAGATTCAATTTGTTCTTGCTAGCTTCAGGGAGCAGAGCAGCACATAGGAATTAGCATGAAGCTAATTGAGGCTTGATGTAAGGAAAAGCATCATAATAATTAAGGCCATCCAAGAGTTGTCTATCTCTGGAAATAATTAATGATAATTAATCATAGCTAGCACATTAAGGTTTATGAAAAGATAATATCTTGTTTGAACTTCATAACCAACCTGGGAGAGAGGTACTATTATTATATCCCCATTTGACAGATGAAGAAACTGAGATAAAGCTAGATGAAGGGACTTTTCCAAAGTCACACAGGTCTTCTTGACTTGCTTCTGGCGAGTCTAGCCACAGGGCTACCCAGCTGTCTCTGAGATAAAATGGGTTCTCCCTGACCAGAGGATTTTAAGCAGAAATGGAATGTCTGGAATAATGGAGAGGTCATTCTTTTTTAGGAACAGGCTGGACCACTTGACCTCCTGAGATCTTCCCCAAAGCTAAGGCTCTTCACTAGATTCTAAAGAACACTTCTAGCACGCCCTGCCCCTCCCCAATTACTTCCCACCCCTAGAACCAGAGGTCTAAGGCCCAGGAAGCCCTGCCTCAAGGAATAGCTTGATATATCCAAAGCCAACTGATGCCCAGAGCCTCTCCCTTCAGTATTAGGGTCTAGAGGTACAGGACGCAGGCCAGAACACTGATGAAACACATAGGACAGTGATAGAACTGTGGTACCCGAAGACTTTCTGGGACTGTGTGTAACTTTCTGACCTTTGCACCTCAGACCAGACTCCGGAGGGTGAGCAGGGCCTGCAGGATGGACGATAGGGACCCAATAGGTTCAGAGAGGAGATCTGTACAAGAAAATGAGGTCAGAAAGGAAAAAGGAAGGAACTAAACCTGGAGGAGGGCTAAGACTCAGCTGGGGACTGCCATTATTGGCCATCGTGGGTTGAGCTCCAAGGTGGTGATGATCAGCAGGTACATTGACCTGGGGAGAGCTCAGTGGATACAGATTGGGGTGAGCTGAACCCCCATCCCTAACCAAGCCAGGTTGGGGTATATGCAAGAGAATGGGGGTGCTGCATTGCCCTGTGTCCTGGGACGTTCTCAAATTCTGCCTAGGAGAACTGATAGACAATTACCTGGGCATTAAGTATTGGAACTGAATAGACCATTTACTGAACTCTATTCCTTTCTTTTCCATCCTCCTCAAATAGAAAAGTAAATGAATGAATGAATTAATTAAACCACCAAGGGTCAATATAATATACAGGGGAGGGTGCTGGACTTGGGATCAGAAAGATCTGGGGGCAAAACCTTACCTGTAAAATGAGAGGGCTTAGTTAAATGACCCCAGAATTCTCTTTTAGCTCAAAATTCCCCATCTTATGACCTCTGCAGCACACTAGGGCTCCAGTCACAGTCTTCAACCCCATCACCACGAGCTGCTCATTAGGAAGGGCTCACCTCACCTTCTACTCATCTCTAGAATCTTATAGCTTATTGAGCTAGAATCCTAGGCCCTTACAATTTATCTACTTCCTCTACCCTTATTTGGGAAAAGATGGAAATTGAGACTGGACCCAGGTTGTCTGATGCCCAGCGAAAAAGTCTCTTGACTCTACTTCCCCTTTGAGCCTGTATCTGGGATTTGACAGCTTGGTGGGAATGGGACCTTGTCCCTGGAATGCTGGGGAAATCAAAGAACTGGGGGTGTGTGAGATTTTCCAATCCAGTCTCATAGACACAGCTAAGAAGGTTTGGACTGGAGGCTGAGAAGGTTTGGGGCAGGAGGCTGAGAAGGTTGGGATTGGAGGCTGAGGTTTAGAACTGGAGGCTGAGAAGGTTTGGGGCAGGAGGCTGAGAAGGTGGGGATTGGAGGCTGAGGTTTAGAACTGGAGGCTGAGAAGGTTGGGATTGGAGGCTGAGAAGGTGGGGATTGGAGGCTGAGAAGGTTTAGAACTGGAGGCTGAGAAGGTTTGGACTGGAGGCTGAGAAGGTTTGGGATTGGAGGCTGAGAAGGTGGGGATTGGAGGCTGAGAAGGTTTGGGCTGGAGGCTGAGAAGGTGGGGATTGGAGGCTGAGAAGGTTGGGGCTGGAGGCTGAGAAGGTTGGGGCTGGAGGCTGAGAAGGTTGGGATTGGAGGCTGAGAAGGTTTAGAACTGGAGGCTGAGAAGGTTGGGGCTGGAGGCTGAGAAGGTTGGGGCTGGAGGCTGAGAAGGTTTGGGATTGGAGGCTGAGAAGGTGGGGATTGGAGGCTGAGAAGGTCTGGGCTGGAGGCTGAGAAGGTTGGGGCTGGAGGCTGAGAAGATTGGGATTGGAGGCTGAGAAGGTGGGGATTGGAGGCTGAGAAGGTCTGGGCTGGAGGCTGAGAAGGTTGGGGCTGGAGGCTGAGAAGGTTGGGGCTGGAGGCTGAGAAGGTTGGGATTGGAGGCTGAGAAGGTCTGGGCTGGAGGCTGAGCCGGCCTTCAAAGCTTTGCTAAGTTTCTCCTGAGAGAGAATGAGGATCGGCCCCCCAGAGTGAGACAAAGGTGGGGGGGCGGGCAGGCCCCACAAAGGGCTTTCACTTCCGGGCCCAGGCGCTCTGCCCCCTAGGGCTCAGTCTCCAGGAAGTCAGCAGGGGGCCCTGCCCCGGGGCCTGATGGGAAGAGGCTGACTCTTGTTTCTGTTCCCAGCCTGCCCTCTGGCTCTCCCTCAGCGGCAGGCCTCCGGGGCTCACAGGGCGCCTTCCTGCCATGGAGAGGGCGGCCAGGCTGCTGCTGCTGCTGCTTTTGGGGGCGGGCGCAAGGCCCAGCGGGGGCTCCGAGCTCAGGGACAGAGCCCACGCCCTCATGAGAGCCCACCCGCTCATCGACGGGTACGTGCTGCCTCCTTTCCTCCCAGAGGTCAAAGGTAAACTGAGGCTGAGCCCTGGTCTCCGGGACAACGGGCGACTCCTCATTTTGCCAGCTCACATTTCCCCCTGAGGCGGTTGGGGTGAAGTGACTGGCCCGGGGTCACACAGCTGGAGGCCAGGTTTGGCTCTGGTGCTCCTGACTTCAGGGCTGGTGCGCCGACCAGTGCGCCCCCTAGCTGCTCCCCAACTCACTTCTGTAGCAGTTAGGAGTGGGCGGGGAAGGCCCAGGCTCCTCCTCTCTAGATGCACCACAGCAAAGGCCTTGGGGGGGAGGGGACACTTACTAGCTGTGTGATCCTGATTGCCTCAGTTTCCTCATCCATAAAATGGAGCCCATCTCAGCCCCTGCCTCATCCAGCTGTGAGGATCACATGAGGGAACATCTGCTGAGCACTTTGTACAGCATGGAGCAATAAATAGATGCTAGCTGTTTATCATGACCATTATCCCCATTTTATGGATGAGAAAACTAAAGAGGGAAACGTAAAGTAACTTCTTCCATCTTGGAAATGTAAATGCCGGGATTTGAACCCCCTTTTCTACTAGCCCACGCTGCTTCTCAAGGGCAGCTTATCAGTCACTGCTTTCAAGGAACTTGAGGTCTTCCATGTCTCAGTCGTCCCTGACCTTGATCTCCTTCCCCATCTCTCCCTTTCCCCCAGGCCCCTGTCCTTGAACCCTGATCTCTCTCTAACCTTGGCTTTTGACCTTTATGCTCTGCCCCCTGACCCAAGGCTTTCTCTCCTATAGCCATAACGACTTTCCAGGAATCCTGAGATGGTTTCATCAGAACAGACTCCAAAACCTGAACTTGAGAACCTTCAGCCAAAGCCAAACCAACATCCAGAAACTTCAAGCGGGAATGGTGGGAGCCCAGGTATGACCTCCAGATATGGTCCCCGTTTGTCAGCCTTCCTCACTACCACTGACCCTTACCCAGCATATAGTAGGTGTTTAATAAATGCTCATTCATAGGATTCGCAGACTTAGTCCTGGAAGGAACCTGTAGCCCATCCAATCTAAGCTCCCATCTGCTCTGGTCCCCTCATTTGGTAGGGGAGGAAACTGAGATAAGTACTTGTGACTTGCCTGGGTCACACAGCTAGTAAATGTTCAAGATGGGATTTCGAACCCGGGGTCTGCTGGTTCAAAGTATAATGCTCCAGGTCCTGCTAGAATGGATGACATTTGAGAAGAAATCGGGTCTGCGGTTTGTATTCCTTTTTCTTATCCCCAGGACTTCAATGAGTATCTGTGGGTTGTGATGATCACTTTTAAAATTCAGTTTTATTTTACTTTCATTTCTGAATCCTTTCCTTCCTGCCTCTTGGACCACCTTGCTGCCCCTTAAAAATAGGTACAGTCAAGTAAAACAAATTCCCAAAGTAACCATGTCTGTAAAAAAATCTCTATCCGAAGGTGGGCAAGAACTGGGTTGATCAGAGTTCCTGAATCTTTCTAAGTAGTCCATTATATAATTGTTCTCCTTATTCTGTTCACTTCACTCTGCATCAATTCATACAAATTTTCCCAAGTTTCTCTAAAACCATTCCCTTCATTTTTTTACATTTAATTTTTATTTCACTTCTCATTTTCTCAATTTTACATTTCATTTTTTATTTCTTTTTTCTCATGTAAATAAAAATTTTAAACATTTTTTAAAAATTTAAATCCAAAATTCTCTTTCCCTCCCTTCTTCCTTCTTTGAAAGGGCAAAAAAATTTATATAGGTTATACATGTGCAGTCATGCAAAACATTTCCATATCAGCCATGTTGCAAAAGAAAAAACAGACCAAAAAATCCAAGAATAATAAAGTTTTTAAAAGTGGGGAGCTTGATGGAACAGTGGCTAAAGTTCTGGCCTAGAGTCACGAAAACTCATCTTCCTGAGTTCGAATCCAGTCTCAGATAATTCCTAACTGTGTGACCTTGGGCAAGTCGCTTAATCCTGTTTGTCTCAGTTTTCTCATTTGTAACATCAGAAAAGGAAACAGCAATCCACTCCAGGTTTGAGGACCTTTGAGTGTTGGGTTCTTCCAGCTCCAAAATTTAATCTATGATTTTCCTCTTCTAGGAAGTAAATACACATTTCAGCACTTTGCTTTTAGTCCTTGCCTGTCACTTTTGAAGTGGCCTCCCAACTGACCTCCCTGCCTCAGATTTCTACCTAGTGCCATCCATCTCCAACCCATTAAAACTCCAAATGGTGTCATGAAGATTAGGACGGGACTGAAGGACAACTGAACAAAAACAATAGCAAAAAGTATGTTCAGACTCTGGAGATGGATTGCATTTTCCATCTTAAATCCTTCGACGTTTTCTTGGATCGCTGTTTTGCTGAGAAGAGCTAAGTCAGTATTCACAATTAATCATCGTACAATATTGCTGTTGCTGTGTACAATGTTCTCCTAGTTCTCCAGAATTTATCATTTTCCTTTTGTCATCGTAGCCACAGTGATGGATATAGGGTGAAACCTCTGGGTTGTTTTAATTTGCATTTAATTATTAATAATTGTCTAATTATTAGTGATTTGGAGCAACTTATCATATGCCTATTGATAACTTGGGTTTCTTCTCCTGTAAAATGTCTATTCATATGTTTTGACAATTTATCAATTGGTGAATGGCTCTTTTTCTTATAAACTTGATTCAGTTCCCTACATATCTTAGAAATGAGATTTTTATCATAGAAACTTGCTAAAAAGATTCCTTCCCTCCCCCTCCATTTCCTACTTCTCTTCCAATTTCAGTTACATTAGGTTTATTTGTGCAAAAACTTTCAAATTTTATGCAATCATCAAAATTGGGGCTAGGTTGTGAAGAACTTAAAGCCAAGCAGGGGATTTATATTTTATCCTAGAAGCAATAGGGAGTCCCTGGATTTTGCTGAGTAGAGGGATGAAATGGCCAGATCTGAGCTTTCACAGCTTTGTGGAAGATAGTAGAAATCTGAAGCAGTTGGGAGGCCGATTCAATAGTGACAGGCAGGGACTGAAAGCAAAGTGCTGACAATGTGAACTGTGAAGGGGGAATGAGTACTTATCTCCTAGAGAGAGGAAAATCACAGATTAGATTTTGGAGCTGGAAGGAGCCAGCAATCAAGGGTCCTCAAACCTTGGGGACTTGCACTCCTGGTCTTGTTGCTGATTTATTATTATAGAATATACATTATAGACTATATATTACATAATATAATGTCATCGTTATAATAAATAATTTAATATTAATATCATTGTTATAAAATATTATTATTATATTTATTCTCCTATGCCTCCATATTCCCCAGACTCAGATTCTAGGTTAAAGGCCAGGAATGGGAAGGAGGAGAGGAGGCTCAGGGAGGGTTCTCCAGGTTCCATCCCAGACTCTGGGTCTCATGTCTTGTACGTCCCTTAGTTCTGGTCGGCCTACGTCCCCTGCCAAACTCAGGACAAAGATGCTTTGCGCCTGACTCTGGAGCAGATTGATGTCATCAAGCGTATGTGCAACGCTTATGAGGAGCTGGAGTTTGTGAGCTCTGCGCAAGGTTATTCCTCTTGGGGAAAGGAATGGGTCCCAGCCCTCCAGCCCCCCAGACCCCAAAGGCCCTTCTCAGTCTCTGCTCAAAGCTCTGAGCCATCCCTTTTCCCTCTTACCCTAAATGAGCAATCTGATGTAAGAGCCAGTGTGCAGACAGATTCCCCAGATACGTCCCCAAAGTGTTTCAGCCAGTGTGTAACCATGCCATCACTGCAGGCTCCAGGGGCCCTGATCTTGCTCAAGAGAAGAATCAGCTCCCTGGGGGTTGGTGGGGTTGGAGGGTGGGCTTCTCACAGCCACTGGCTACAGCAGCCCGAGATCCTGAGAAAGGGGTAGAGATAGGAAACTTCCTTCTTCCCTCCCTTCTCCTCTCATCTCCTTTCCAAGACAGCAGCAGGACTCACTGTTCCTTCTTCTCCCATCCCCAGAGCTTAATGAGACCCGAAAGTTGGCTTGCCTGATTGGGGTGGAAGGTGGGCACTCCATGGATGGAAGCCTGGCCATCTTGCGAGCATTCTATGACCTCGGAGTGCGCTACATGACTTTGACACATTTCTGTAACACACCCTGGTAAGAATAACAAGGTTTTCTTTTTTATTTGTTTTCTTTTTTTGGGGGGGAGGGTAGAGATTCCTACTTAATTCCATTTTTCAAATAACAGGCTTTCATTTTCTCTCCTTCCCACCCAATTTTAAAGGAAAAACAAACTTCTTGGAACAAACATACAGAATTAAAACAAATTTCCATATTGGCCATGTCCAAAAATGTATCTGTTTATGGGTTTTGTGTCCAGTCCCTCTCTGTCAGGAGTGGGGTAAGCCAGATCATCATCAGTCCTCCACAATCAGGGTTGGTCACTGTGTCAACTACAATTCTTGAATCTTTGACCATTTTCTGTCTTTATAATGCAGTTGTTATTCTACAGACTGTTCTCCTGGTTCTAGAGTCTGGGAATTCTGAAGAACATGAGGGTATAAAATGGGCATCCTTGTAGAGATAACTTAGGGCTTCTGAGATGGAGGGCATGCTGGGTCTAGTCCAACCCTGGGATGGGTGGGAAGACCAGGATGGGCAGGGTTCTGAGACTCAATACTTAAGGTGCTGCCCATACTGGCCCCGGGTTCTAAGAAGCTTTTCAAAAACTTAGTAGACTCATGTTTAACATATATTGGATTACTTGCCATCTAGGGGAGGGAGTTGGAGAAGGGAGGGAAAAATTGGAACATTAGGTTTTTCGAGGGTTAATGTTGATAATAATGATAATAACAAAATTATCCACATGTATGGATAATTTGAAAATAAAATAAAAATAAATAGCTATAATAAAAAAAGAAAAAAGGAAACCACAAATATATATATATATATATATATAAACTTAGTAGATTTCCTTGCTATTTTAGAGGAAGTAAGATATCAAGTGGCTGAATGGGTAGGATGTTCAAATTTGGGAGATCCTGACTTTGTGCCTATTACAACTAATTTACTTTATTTTTCTGCTGTCTGACAGGGCAGAGAGCTCCTCGAAGGGTCTGCATCACTCTTACCCATATGTTAAGGGACTAAATACCTTTGGGGAGGTAAGAGATCTCAGAAATGAAGTGGGAGTTTGGGTGCACCGAGTCTCAGAGTGATCTCAGAGGTCATCCAACTGTTGCCAAAGCCCAGCTCCCTTCTACAATCTCTCCCACTGGTCTTTGTATAGATCCTTCCTGAAGACCTCCAGGGATGGGGAACTCAGCTTCCAGAGGCATCTCAATAGGCAGACAGGGTTGCTGGGAAGATTTTTCTTAGATTGAGCTGAAGTCTTCCCTCTCTTTCTACCTATTGTTTCTACTGCTGCTCTCTGGTACCAAGCAGAATAAAGCTAGCTCCTCTTCCCCTGGATGGTCCTTGAAGAGAGATCATGTCCTTCTCCCCCAGGCCTTTTCTTCATGGGAAATGCTCCCAATTCCTTCAGCTGATCTGTGCTTTGCCTCCTCTCCAGGTCCCTTTGCCATCCTAGTTATTGTCTTTCAGTGAACTCTATGTCCCACTCCTGACGGCATTTCCTTGCTTCTTGGCCTAAAATTAATTTTATTTTGCTCTCTCCAATCCTACTGGCTTCCTTCATTGGCCCTGGTGCCCCAGAAAGTGATAAAGGAAATGAACCGTTTGGGCATGATGGTGGACCTCTCCCATACGTCGGTCGCCACGGCCAAAAAGGCAATGATTTTGTCTGAGGCTCCAGTGATCTTCTCCCACTCATCCGCCTTCTCAGTGTGCAACAATGCTAGAAATGTGCCAGACACCCTCCTGAAGCAGTTGGTGAGCCAAATGTCAGGCCGGGAGTCCTTTGAGCCCTTTCCTCCCATCCCTAGAGCTCCTCAAAGCCCCCAAACCTTGTTACCCTTAATAGAGTGTCTTGCAGAAGTCCCAGAGCACCCATCATCTTGCCGGTTCTATCCATGGAGTGGTCCTCCTTCCACTCCAAGCAGGCAAGGAAACTTTTGGTTCTTCTTGAGCTCTGGGGATAGGAGAGGAAGGAACAGTCCATAAGTTCTCCCCCTCATCACAATCCATCACCAAGCCAGGTATCCCCAGGGTGAACAAAGGACCATATAGATCACCAGGACTGAGGAACAGAGGATTTAAAGTTAGTAGGTTTCTTAAAGGTCATCAGAATCCATACCCTTCCTTTTACATATGAAGAAATTGTAGTCCAGAGGGGTTAAGGAAGGGAGCAATTTGGATGGAGGGTGTTGCAGAGCATCCCACCCAGCTGCCTGCAGACCCTTCCTCTCCTCCAGTTTCTAGCCTGCTTGAAATGTTCAGTTTCCATCCTTTAGAAGGAGAAGGATAACAGAGGATGGGTGGGATGCGGGGAATGGGAAGCTTGGCTCTCTGTAGGAGTTATAGGAGGATGGGAGACAGGAATAATGAGAAGGGATGAGAGAGAGAGACAAGAGTGGGAGAGACATGGAGAGAGGGAGAGACACAGACTCGAGAGAGAGAATAATGAGAAAGCATGAATGGCTCTTGAATCCCTCCAAGGCAACCTCACTGGCTGCTCTGGGGGATTGTGTCTGGTTCTGCAGAAGAAGAATGGCGGCATTGTGATGGTGACCTTCTCTGTAGGCGTGATTCAGTGTCAACTCTTGGCCAACATCTCCACAGTAGCAGGTGAGGGCCAAATCCCTGCCTTCCTAGCCAAGGGAATGATGACTCCCTAGAGGCGGGTGAGTGGGTGGCAAGGAGCATCATGAACTTCCATCTTCCCCCTTTACTAAGAACCTGGCTCTCTATTCCTTAGATCACTTTGACCATATAAAGAACCTTATAGGAGCCGAGTTCATGGGGATTGGAGGAGACTACGATGGTGTTGGCAAGTAAGTATTTGATTTTTCTTTCCTCGGAGTTAACCATGTGGTGGGGACCACAAACATTTATTGTTCCAGATACTGTGCTAAGTGCTAGGGATTCAAAAAGAAGAATCAGATCTTGAGCTGAAAGGTCATTTTAAGATGATGAAACAGATCTGTAAAAGTTTAAGTGACTTTTTCAAGTTCACACAGGTAGAACTATAAGAGCTAGGATTTGAATTTAGGTCCTCTGGACACCAATCTGGGATGGGTAGGAAAGACTTTTTGTGGAAGGAGGTATCAAATACATCAGCTTCAATCAATCAACATTTATTAAGTGCTTATTATGTGCTAGACAACATACTGAGCTCTGGAAATATAAAAAAGTAAAAGGCAGTCCCTGCCCTCGAGGAGGTGACAGTCTAATGGAAAAGACAATAATAATTATATACAAATAAGCTGTAGAGGATAAATCTGAAATAGTTAACAGAAGGAAGGCCTTAAGATTAAAACGGGTTGGGGAAGGCTTCTTGTAGAAGATGGGATTTTAGATGAGACTTAAAGAAATTTGGGGAAGAAAGTAGGAGGAGAATATTCTAGGCCCCAAAGAGAAAAACATCCAGATCTGAGAGATGAAGGGTCTTGTTTATAGGACAGCCAGGAGGCCAGGGTCACTCCCACTGTGGTGGGAGTAAGATGTAGATGGATGGGTCTTGTTAGGTTATGAAAGGCTTTGAATGTCATGTGGGGGATTTTGTGTTTGATCATTTAATAGGTAATCTTTTGGAGTTTATTGAAAAGGAGCATGATATGATCAGATCTGAGCTTTAGGAAAATCAGTTTAGTGGCTGAATGGAGGATGGAGGACGTGGGAGATGAGACTTGAGGCAGGCAGGCCCACCAGGAGCTATCACAATGGACCAACCATGAAGTGATGGGCTCTGCACCAGAGTGAGGGGCAGTGTGATAGGAGGAAAAGGGGCATGTTTGAGAGATTGTAAAGAGGAGGTCAACAGATCTTGGAAACAGCTCAGTTATGGGGGGAATGAAAGAATGAGGAGTCCAAGATGTCGCCGATTTGTGGATATGAGGGTCTGGGAGGATGGTGTTGCCTTCTACAGTAATATGGAAGCTAGGAGTTGGGGAAGGTTTAGGGAGAAAGATAAAAAGTTCTGTTTTGGATATGTCTAGTTTAAGATGTCTACTGGACTGCTAGTCGGAGATGTCTTGAAAGTCTCCTGGAGATGCAAGATTGTGGCAGAAAAGCTAGATTTGAGAATCATCAGAATAGAGGTGGTGATTAAATCCTGATCCTGATGAGATCACCAAATAAAATAGTACAGAGGGAGAAGAGGCCCAAGATGGAACCCTGATGGAGTATGTGATCTAGAGGAGGATCCAGCAAAGGAGGCAGAGGGGTAGGAGGAGAACCAGAAGGAAGTGGTACCTAGTACCATCAAACACCAAGCTACTGCCCCTTTCACTCATTCCTTTCAATTCCATATTTCACAAAGGACTAATACCATACCCATACCAACAGCCAGCATTCCCTCCTCAATTCTACAGAAATGGAAAACTGGAAGGTTTTTCAATGTGTTATGTATTGTATAATTATATAGTATATAACATACTATGTGAATATATAATTATTATGTTTAACCTTATATATAAAATATTATTATATAATTAATATGAAATAAACAACTAGCAGCTAGATTGCCCAGTGGATAGAACACCAGCCCTGGAATCAGGAACACTCATCTTCCTGAATTCAAATCTAGCCCCAGATACTTACTAGCTGTGTGATCCTGGGCAAGTCACTTAAATCTGTTTGCCTTGATTTCCTCTTCTGTAAAACAAACTAGAGAAGGAAATGGCAAACAGCTTCCCCCATCTTTACCAAGAAAACTCCTCAAAATGAGATCATTTGAAATGACTGAACAACAGCAACAAATAATTAGCAGAAGGAAGGCACTGGGATTAAGGGGGGTTGGGGAGGGTTTCCAAGAGATGTCCCACTATTGCTTTAAGTTTCACACATCTCAAACTAAACTCACCATCTTTTCTCTAAAGCCAGTTCCCTTTGATCTTTTGTTTCTCTCATTTGTATCTCATCTTGAAATTATGCCTGATGAGTCTCCCTGCTCCCACCCAGTCATTCACCAGCCCTGTTGATTTTTCATTGCTGATATTCCTTATACCCATTCCCTCACTACTTTTCATATAGTAATACCACTCTCGTGCAGGTTTTTATTAATTCATGCCTAACTGATACTAGCCCCACCCTACTGTAATCCAAATTACTGGAACCCTAATTAGGACAAAGCAACTGGGGTTATGTCACAGGGTACTAAATTTGGAGGAATTTGAATTAAAAAAAAAAACACCTCTACATTTGGAGTTCAACTATAGTTAGAAATAATAGAGTTTTGGGCAGCTAGGTAGCACAGTGGATAGGGCACCAGCCCTGAAGTCAGGAAGACCTGAATTCAAATCTGACCTCAGACACTGAACACTTCCTAGCTGTGTGATCTTGGGCAAGTCACTTAACCCCAATTGTCTCAGCAAAAAAGCAAAAAAACAAAAAACAAAAAAAAAAAAAAACAATAGAGTTTAGAGGCTAGTTGTCAAGGATGATTACTCAATGAAAAAACTACCAGAGGAGAAGTTGGTGCAAGTTCTTTTGCCCATTCTGCTTTTTTCACTTGCTCAACTGAGAATATTCTGGTCTCTTTACCCTGGAACAATTTGTGATCTGTGTCCTAGACATACATACAGTTTCCTAGTTATAGATCTACATACATTGTATACCTATACACCATCTTCAGATTAATTAAAACAACCCAACTCTTCCAAATTTGGTTAGCTGTTAGCTGTTAAGATTCCCCATAACCTAATACATAAAGTCTGCCATTGGATATTAAAAGGATTCCATAATATGGCCCCAACCATGTCTTTGATTACTTCCCTACAAGTCCACTCCCCTATGGCTACTATGAGGGAAACAGGAAGCTTAGCATCCTTGTGCATCATCATCATTATTATTATTATTTCTGAACACATCTTTATTCATACTGGTAGTTTGGGGGTTTTTTTGAATCTGAAATTTTTGAATTTTATTTTTAAAATAGACTACTGTCAGTTTGGATTTCATTTTTTTTATTAAAGCTTTTTATTTTTAAAACATATGCATGGATGTGATCATAATTCTACCTGGAATTCCCTTCCCCTCATCCTATCATTTTTGAGTCTCACTTCTTCTACAGCTTTCTTTAATCACTGCAGCTCACTGAGGCCTCTCCCTGCTCTGATCTCCTTTAAGCAGGTATTGCCTGTAGCAATAATCTAGTTCTGATCCTATACTGCCTGATATTCTACTGATCTTGATATGACAACATCTCCCCAGCTAAACTATAACTTTCAAAAAACTTAGGTGGTTTTTTTTGTTTAAAAAAAAGTACTTACTTTTTCTACCTTTCATACTCAGTTGAACAAAATTACAGAAAAAACCCTCATGCATTGTCAATTAAAGCTTATTTCCACATTTGGTATTGTTCTGTCATTTTCCTGGCAAAGATACTGGAGTAGTTTACATTTCCTTCTCCAGATCATTTGACGCACAAGGAAACTGAGGTAAATAGGATTAAGTGACTTGCCCAGGATCACACAGCAAACAAGTATCTGAGGCCATTTGAATTTATGATGAGTCTTCCTGACTCCAGGCCCAGTCCTCTATCCCCCACCACCAGCTACATCACCTAATCAGCCTCAGTGAATCTTTACCAGTTATGATGATGGTACATATAGGCAATGTAGACTTGAGCAGCTACTCCGTAGGATGGTCTGCCCCCCATCCCGATTCACCCAATAGGTTTGAGCTTGGAGAGAATGGGAAGGTTGAAGGTAAGGCCTTCTTGATCCTGCTACGAGTCCCCAGGCTACAAGTCCCTGAAAAGGATTCTTCCTCATCTGGGCAATGTAAAAAGTAGCCGGGATCAGTGTCCCTGGAGAAAAGAGAATTTTCGAAATGAAGGAAGAGGAAAGGGAAGGCTGTGTCTACATGGGCTCCATTTACCTTCCTCAGTGGTTTTCTTTGGAAAGGTTCATGATTAGCTCTGTTCAGAAAAGCTTCTATCACAGGAAAGGTCAATCAGTAGCAAGCATTTACTAAACTGTCAGAATTCTGAGTGGGGTGGGAGCACTATGGGCTAGCAATGAACACCTGTCCAAGAAAGCCCTTTTCAGCTTGGGTGGAAGTTGGATGGGGACATTGGTGAAAGTTGGTCACTCACAGGTTTCCAGAAGGTCTGGAAGATGTCTCCAAATACCCTGCTTTGATTGAAGAGCTGATGAGACGGGGCTGGAGTGAGAAGGAACTGCAGGGTCTTCTTCGGGACAACCTCCTGAGAGTCTTTCAGAAAGTGGAACAGGTGATGTCTGAACACTATGGCTGCCATCTTGGTTTCTCAATGGGGCCTCCCCATTAGGTACCTACACAGGACTCCCCTAAGGCTGAATTGCCCCCTCATGCCTTTGGATGGAGAAGTTTAAAAAGGACCAGAACCTAGGTAAAAGCAATTTGACAGAGATATTCTTAGTCTATTATATCCTGTGTTTCAGTGTAGCAATTTTGGCATTTGGCATTGGCCATTTTGAGAGGAAGGTTAACCCTGGTCTTAGGTTACTTCTCTGGGCTGGATGTACCTATTCCTGTTTACCCTGTATTCAGTATCACTCCCCACACCCTATTTGTGATGGTCAAGGCTGCCATCTACTAATAATCCCTCTCCTTAGGTGCGGCAACAGAGCAAGAGCCAGGGACCCAATGAAGAACTACTTTCTGAAGTTCTAACAGATAATCAGTGTCGTTCAAGTTTCCATCAAATGATAGCCCTGAAACCACTTTGGAGTGGACAACCCTTCCTGGGCCCAGTCCTGCATCTTACCGCCTTTGCCCTTGTTTTCATATCCTTAATGGAGCAGCTCTTCCTCTGAGATGGAAGGTTGGAGAGAGCAGAACAGATCTGAAGCCCTTGGTTTTGGCCCTTGGGAGATGGACCTTGGTCTGGTTTAGAGGGACAACCATATCCTCCCCTCCCCTTCTGGTACCCCTCTACTCCCTGGCTAGGCTACTGTCCCCATTTAGAAGTAGAGGCCTGTCATATATTGCCTCCTCACCTGCAGCTTTCCTTTCCAGTGGTCAATTAAATTTCCAATGGTTTTTCCTGAGAACCAGACTCAACCACTGGGAGCCCCAGATGAAGATGGGGAGGATGGTAGTGATGGTACGGAACACAAGAAGTTTACAAATTATCTTCCCAAGTCTTCCAGACTCAGACCCAAACCCCTGTCTTGGTATTACATAATTTCCAGGAGGACTTGTGATTAGTAACTCCCTTTGCTTGGGAAGCCAGGGATACAGCTCTGTTTCCCCTCCCAGCAGAAGCTCAGATGAGGGCAAAACAGACCCTATCTATCCTCTCTGTTTCCTACCCACTAAACTAGGAGAGGATGTCTCCAGACCAATAATTCAGGCAGAAGAACCAACAAATAATGGGAGCATGAAGGATTGTGGAGACTTAAGTTCTCATCATGTTCACCCCTCAAACTGACCTTCTCTGAACTGACTCAGATGCCTCTGGAGTTCTGGAGTTTGCATCTTCAGTTTATAGTTCAATGGCATCTTGTTCCATTAACATTCACTTTCTGCTTGGAAGTAAAGGTCTGACTTTTTTAGCCCCAAATTTAGCATCATAGCATCTTATCAGCAATTCATATCTTATAACTTGCTTTTCCCTCTCTCCCTCCTTTTTCCCTTCTGAGGTTTCCATTATTTCTAGACCCCCATTCTGAATTCCAATGAGAAAATTTATACATTTTCCCTGGAAAGGCTTCTAAGATTAGGTAGGGCATTGATTTCTATCCAACGATCTTTACCCAGTAGCCTAGGTCAAATGAGTAAGAATAAATTTATTGGAAATAATTTGAAAATCTGTGTCTTCTCTATTTCCTAGTTTGTACTCAGTGGGGTGATAGTAAATCTACAAGCAGACTTTGGGTTTCTTTGGTTAGGTATGGTGGGGAAGGAGGATGGTTTGTTTGCTGGATAATCTCTCAAAGAGACACAATTAAGACTTGGCCCAAGGTCCTGAGGGGAGCCCAGGGAACTGGATTTCTTTATGTCTTACCAAGATCAGCCTGGTATCTGGGAGGGAGAAGAACATTCTAATATGAGTCTTGCTATATGTTCTAAAAGAATTCCTGTTCTTCTAGACTGGATGTGGTGGGAAATGTAAGCCCAGGATACAGGAATCATGGGGGGAAAAGGGAAACTCTCAATCTGGGTCAGAGCCCTCTCTCAGTGCCAGATTGGTTTTGGGATATTTACTGTCTCCAGACCAAGTAGGAGGGAAAGGATACATAACATCAGTCAGCTCAGGTGAGTCAGCTTACTCCACAGTGAAAAGTAAGGTCCATCCCTAAGGTTATAGCAATTCTAGTATAAAGTTGTCAGTTCTACTTGGCCTCTCTCTCTGAGCAGACTCTGACTGCTTTCAGAAGGCTACAGATTTCTGTGCAATGTAGACATTTCTATGCTGGCAGTGTGGGTGGATGGTCATTTTGAACAGCACCAACGTCCATTCCTCATTCTGAATCAGATCTACGGACACACAGCGAGCTGTGAAACCACTGGTTGTTAGGATCAAAATCCATGATGGAAAAAATGATCAGATTATGGTTTTCCAAGGTGATGGGGACTTCCCTACACTTCCTATTGATTATCCACATGTTGGTTACGTTTTTGAGCCAGTCAAAGGGGATAGGAAGGAGAATTGGATACTTTCTCAGAAGATTGCGTACAAAACACATCTATTGTGGTCCAAGAATATTACAGGATCCTACCAGTACTTAGCAACCGGCTACCCTCTCTTTTTTAGTGATAGCCACTTTCCCATGTTACTGTCAATGCATATATTCTCCATGTGGTTTTGAAGCCATAAGAGTTGATCAGTTGTAATCCCTGTTATTAATCCCACCAGCTGAGGCTGGTGGATCATTTGTGCTTAGAAGTTCTGAGCTACAGCATGGCTGAAGTCAGTTGGGTATCTGAACATGTCTGGCACCAATATAATGAACCCTCAGAAATGGAGGAATATTAGCAGACCTAAGGAGAGGCAAACAGATCCAGGTCACAAATGGAGCAGGTCAAAATAAGAGCGAGAGAAGATCATGGAAAGTAAAATGGATAATTTTGATTATATGAAATTCAAAAGGTTTTGCAGACACAAAATCAATGCCGCCAGAAAGAGAAGAAAAGCAAGAAGCAGGAGGAAAAAAATTTTAAGTAAGTTTCTCTGAAAAAGGTCTTATTTCTCAAATATATAGGGAATGGAACTAAATTTATAAAAAGAAGAAGAAAGAAAGAAAACAAACTACTCCTTAATTGGTAAATGATGAAGGGAAATTTTCTAAAGAAATTAAAGCTGAGGGGCAGCTGGGTGGCGCAGTAGATAGAGCACAAGCCCTGAAGTCAGGAGGACCTGAGTTCAACTCTGATCTCAGATACTGAACATTCCCTAGCTGTGAGACCCTAGGCAAGTCATTTAACCACAATTGCCTCAGCAAAAAAAGCAAAAAAAAAAAATCTGAAAATAGTCACATAAAAATACTCTAAATCACTACTGATCAGAGCAAATTAAACAACTCTGAGGTACCACCTCACACTTACTGAGAATGTTAACATGACAGAAAAGGAAAATGGTAAATCCTGGAGGGAATATGGAAAAATAGGGATATTAATGTGCTGTTTGTGGAGCTATACACTGGTACAACCATTTTAGAGAACAAATGGAACTATGCCCAAAGGGCTATAAAACTGTATATCCTGTGACACAACAATAATATTACTAGGTCTGTATCCTAAAGAAATCAAAGAAAAGAAGGAAAGGACTTAATATACAAAAACATTTATAGCAGTTCTTTTTAAAATTTTTTTAGTTTATGAAATAAAACAAGAAATTTTTTTAGCTTTCTATTTTCAAAATATATGCATAGTTTTCAACATTCACTCTTGCAAAACCTTGTGTTCTAATTTTTTTCTTTCTCCCTCCCCCCTAAGACTTAGACAGCAAGTAATCCAATATGTGTTAAACATGTGTAATTTTTCTATACACATCTCCACAATTATCATGCTGCAAAAGGAAAATCAGATCAAAGAGGGAAAAAATGATAAAGAAAATTTTTTAAAAAGTCAACAATAAAAAGATGAAAATACTATGTTTTGAACCACATTTATTCCCCATAGTCCCCTTTCTGGATGCAGATGGCTTTCTCCATCACAAATCTATTGGATTTGTCTTGGATCACTGCATTGTTGAGAAGAGCCACATCCATCAGAATTGATCATCACATAATCTTGTTTGTTACTGTGTACAGTGATCTCCTGCATCTGATTGCTTCACTCAACATCAGTTCATGTAAGTCTCTCTAGGCCTCTCTGAAATCATCTTGCTGAGCATTTCTTATAGAATAATGATATTATATAACATTCACATACATAACTTATTCAATCATTCTCTAACTAATGGGCATCCACTAGTTTCCAGTTCCTTGCCACTACAAAAAAAGCTGCCACATACAATTTTGCACGTGGGTCCTTTTTCCTTTTTTATGATCTCTTTGAGACATGTTGGACCAAAGCCTTTTAGGCATAGTTCCATTTTGCTCTCCATAATGGTTGGATCAGTTCACAACTCCATCAACAATGTATCAGTGTCCTAGTTTTCCCATATCTCCTCCAACATAAAACAAGAATTTCTAATAACATAGTACAATAAAAAGATGATTGTACATTAAAATGTAAATCTACTATGCACAACTTGCTATTTCTTTCAAATATACAACAAAATTATTATGTAAATTTCTTTTTTTTCCTTTTTTAATTCCCTCTCCAACCCCATACCTCCACCCTAGAGATAGCTACCATGAGACATAAAAAGGTATGTGTTTGCGTGTGTGTGTAAAATTACTCTATACACACTTTTATCAGTTCTTTTTCTGGATTCAGATAACATCTTTCTTCATATGTCCTTCAGAGTTAATTTGGGTATTTTTGATAGACAAAATAACTTATTCTTTCAAAGTCATTCTTAAAACAATATTGCTGTTGCTGTACACAATGCTCTGTTGGTCCTCATCTCACTCTTTATTATTTCATGTAAGTCTTTCCATGTTTTTCTAAAATCATTGAGCTCATCATTTTTATACCCTAGTAGTATTGCATCATAATCATATAATACAACTTGTCTTAGCCATTCCCTAATTGATGGGTACCCCTGCAATTTCCTGTTCTTTGCCACCAAAAAGAGAGCTGCTATAAACATTTTAGAATATATAGGTTCTTTTCTTGTTTCTCTAAATCATCTTTGGAAATAGACCAAATAGTAATATTGCTGGTCAAAGGATCTAGGCAATTTGGGTCATAATTCTAGATTGCTCTCCAAAATAACTGGATCAGTTCACAATTCCAGCAACAATGAATTAGTGTCCCAATTTTTCCACATCCTCTGCAACATTTATCACTTCTCCTTTTTATCATTTTAGTCAATACGGTAGGAGAAAATGATATCTCAAGATTGTTTTAATCAGCCCCTGCTTCAAGAAGATTGTATTCATTTTCACTCTTTTTGCTGTTTGCTTGCATTTTAATTTCTCATTTTTTCCTTTTTGATTTGATTTTTCTTGAGCAGAAAGATCATTGTAAAATATGTATGCATATATTGGATTTAACATATATTTCTACCATGTTTAACATATATTGGACTACTTGCCATTTAGGAGAGGGGGTGAGGGAAGGAGAGGGAAAATTGGAACACAAGGTTTTGCAAGGGTTAATATTGAAGAATTTTCCATGCACAGGTTTTGAAAAATAAAAAGCTTTAATAAAAAAAAGAAGATTGAATTCTAATGAGGGTGAAAAAGACATAAAAGGCAGCTGAAAAGGTGGAGGAGGGGAATAGAAGAGAGGGGGCAAAGTGGAAAAGTGGTCCTGAGAATCATGGGCTTGTTAGAAGAGAAAGAGAGTGGAGTGAATGCTTCCTCAATTCTGATTCAAGTGACCAAGATGAAAAGAAAACTGGATAGTATTTCACACAAGGATTGGGTGAAGGAACTGGAGAGATTTAACCTGAATAAGAGAAGGTGTGTGTGTGTGTGTGTGTGTGTGTGTGTGTGTGTGTGTGTGTGTGTGTGTTTGTGTGTGTGTGTGTGTGTGTTGGGGGTGGTCTTCAAGTAGTGGTAGGAATGATAGTAGTAGTAGTGATGGTGGTAGTAGTAGTACTAATAGTAGTAGTAGTAATGATAGTAATTGTATGGGACAATATCAATCACAAAAACAATCAGAGACTCTCAGGGTAAGAAGAAGCAAAAAGGGGTTTACCCTGATTTCCCGAGAAAGAGCATCTCCCATCTGGCAAGGTGTTTGTCAGTAAAAGAAGCTCAGAATAAAAACTGCAAAATAAGATTAAATAACCTAAATGCAAAAGCCCCAGAAGCACCCTGCCCCCAGCCTGGCCTTTCTTCCCTTTGTTTGGGGGAGTTCAGGCTTATTCCCCAAATCCAGAAATTTGTCCCAGAAACAAAAGAATATACATCATTAATAATAAACTCTTAATTTAAATTTCCCTAAAGAGTTATACAAGCAGATATCCTCAGATAAGAGAATTCAAAGCCATCATCACCTTTAAAAGAAGTACTTAAAAGCTATTAAGAGATGGTAGGAAACAGAAGGGGACAAACACCTGCAACTTTTTTTTAGTTTAGTTTCTTCACTCAATCCACATAGTAATGATAAAAAGTAAAAGTTTCGGTGGTGTTGGAGTCTTTCTAACTTCAGTCCTGGCACTCTATCCCCTGTGCCAATTACATGTCCCTCTCCCAGGATCTTTCTTCTCAAATTGTATTCTTGCACTCAAAGGGCTTCCTACTTAACATGATCATATATGAGCTTTCAATATCCCTTTGAGATAGATACCGTAAGTATTATCCCCATTTTATAGATTGGGAAACTGAGGCACACAATGAAAGCAAGTGGTAGGGACAAAGAGATAACAGAGATTAGTAAAAGTAGTAGCAGTGGTAAAAATGGTGGTGGAGGAGTAATAGTAATAGCTTATAATATTTACAATGCTTTAAAATTTTCTTTTTTTATTAAAGCTTTTTATTTACAGAACATATGAGTAATTTTTCAACATTGGCCTTTGCAAAACCTTCTGTTCCAAAGTTTTCCCTCTTTACCCCCTAACCCCTCCTCTAGATGGCAGGTAGTCTAATATATGTTAAATATGTTAAAATATATGATAAATCCAATATGTGTATACATATCTATACAGTTATCTTGTAGCACAAGAAAAATTGGATCTAGAAAGAGAAAGAAAAAAACCTAAGAAGGAAAAAAAAATGCAGTGCTTTAAAATTTTCAAGGCATTTTACATATGTCAACAATTGCCCTCCCTGAGGGTCCCTTTGGCTTTATGGCTCAGGTGCTGCCTCCTTACTTAAACCTACAGAAAGAATCTGTGTCACTGTGTTAATTATCCCACAAGGGAATTTAATTAGTGGGTGCAAATATATGAATTGTCCACCAGGGGCCGCTCTACTTGAGCTACACCTCAGAGCTTGTCAATGACCCACTCCAAGCATGAGCAAGAGCCTGAGGGAGCTCAGCCATTGGTTGTCTTGGTTGCTTCCCCAATACCAAATTTACCTGAGGTTAACTGTAATAAACCCTACCCTGAGCAGACATAAACTTAATCTAGGGCATAAGTTCTTAAAACCAAGGGGCCTATGAATAGATTTCAGGGTATCTGTAAATTTGAATTGAATTGGAAAAAAATATATATTACTTCAATATTATTGCTTTCCTTTGGTAATCCTATGGTTGCTGATCCTATGTACTTTATTTTATGCATTTAGAAACATTATTCTGAGAAGGGGTCCGGATTACCAGGAACAAAAACATACAAAAGTTTAAGAACCTCTGACCTTGGAGATGAGAGATATTACTCAAAATATTAAAATGTGAAATCTCCTTTCAATATCTAGCTCAGAGATCCCACCCAACAGTGAAAATCCTCTTTCTTAATTTACTTCCCTGTATATTCACAGATATTTTTTATAGTCAAAACAAGCAAACTGAGGCACAAAATTCAGCACACAATCAATTTATTAGTAATGTTGCCAACTCAGCTTCTCCTGCAGGGCTAAGCCCTCAAAATGGAGAATAGCTGGCTACATTTTTTAGTTTTTTTGTAAAGTACAAAACAAAGAATGAGACCTCATAGGCAGGAAACAAGAGATGGTTGGTTAAAGGAGTTTGATATATATGGTAAAAAATCAATAAGATTGGTTGCAGAGCTGAGGAGTGGGGGACAATATGATTGGTAAGAAATTGGGAATGAGAGACTAACAACAACCCCCTCCTCCTTCCCTCCTGTGACCAAGAAATGTTCATTGTTTGAGTCTACCTTCAAGGTTAAAGATAATGAGCCAGACTTCTTTGGTTAATAAGCCAGATGTCCTCGTAGGATAGCTTTGGGAGAGCAAAAATTCTAGACCCGACTCTCTGTGGTCTACCTACACTCTTCAACACTAATATATTTCTTGACACGAGAATAGAACAGTGATGAACAAGAGAACTAGATTTCTCAGTTTAACTCATTACAGGACCACTGAATTTCTGAACTAAGTTCTGAGACAAAAAATCATGACAGGACAAAATCAATCAATTGCAAATAGGATCAATTGAAAAAATAATACAGAATCAATCTGGTTATTTCAGATTCGAAGACTCAGGACATTGTGATCAGTTTATCATACATCAAAAAAAAACTGAAAAAGAAACTAGCTCAAATATGCCTTTATGGGAATATTCCTTTTCAACCATACTCTATTCCTCCTCTCACCTTCCTACCCGATCTTCAGGTGTGGAAGGAAAGAATCCTAATTGCAGCTACCCACTGCTGGTGGAAAGGGAGGTGTGCTACTCTGCTCAGACTTATGAACTAAAAAGGGAGATGAGCTTCCCCAGCTTACCAGCTGAAGAGGATTTACAACAGTTGGTAATTTTGGCATCTTGTGGTTCTTCTCCCATCAAAGCTTCCAGCTGCTTTCTCTGCTCCAGGTCTTGATGTTCTCATGTCATGTCTTCTGGCCAATGCTGTGAGGAGTACCTGCATTTCTCCATCTGGTTCTTACTCACACTTTCTTCCCTTTTCTGGAAGTCCAAATCAGAAGATCAGAAGAAGGATGACACCATCACTGCCCTTAATATATATATATAAATCACTGCCCTTTGATGACAGCATCTCTTTCTCCTATTTTCTGATTTCTCTTCTTGACCACAGATAAAGTCAGAGCTGATGAATATACCAGGATCACCTGAAGTTGGGATTGTTGTTGTCTCAGTCTTATTCAACTTTCCATGATCCCATTTGGGGTTTTCTTGGCAAAAATTTTGGAGTAATTTGCAATTTCCATCTCCATCTCCTTTTACACATGAGGAAACTGATGTAAAGAAGGTTAAATGACTTCCCCAGAATCATATAGCTAGTAAATGTGTGAGGTTAGATTTGAACTCAGAAAGATGAGTCTTTCTAACTTCAATCCTGGCACTCTATCCCCTGTGCCAATTACATGTCCCTCTCCCAGGATCTTTCTTCTCAAATTGTATTCTTGCACTCAAAGGGCTTCCTACTTAACATGATCATATATGAGCTTTCAATATCCCTTTGAGATAGATACCGTAAGTATTATCCCCATTTTATAGATTGGGAAACTGAGGCACACAATGAAAGCAAGTGGTAGGGACAAAGAGATAACAGAGATTAAATGTTCCACAATCAGATGTATTTGAAAATGTGTCACATAAAAGAAAAGTTAGATTTATATCTGCTTGCAGGGCTTCAGATAGGGTGTAATTTCATAATAAGTTAAGCTCTTCCAAAGTGGAATGGACCACTTCTGGAGGAAGCAATCAAATATTGCAATCAAAGCTCCTCATTGACTACTTGCTGAGAGGGGAGGGAGCAGAGGGGATTCTAAATCAGGTGTGCACTAGATCTGATGACTTCTGAGGTCTTCTCTGACCCTTATGATCTGTGGAAATATATATATACATATATATATATATATTAGTATGGGATGAAGACAATAGAAAAGGATGTAGAAGATAGGAATCAGGAAAGAAGCATTTATTAAGTGCCTACTACATACCGTGCATTTTACAAATATTACCTTATTTGATCTTCAACAACCTTTGGGAGGGAGGAGTTACATTTTACAGTTGAAGAACCTGAGGCAGAGATTTTAAATGGCTTTTCCAGGGTCATGTAGCTATGAGGCTGTTCTGACTCCAAGGCCATTAGCTCTATCTACTGAGTCACCCACCATATGCAGTCCTAGGAAAGTCTTTGATTCTGGTTAGTTGTTGCTGTTGTTGTTTGTTTATTTGTTTTAAAGCTTTTTATTTACAGAACATATGAGTAATTTTTCTACATTGATCTTTGCAAAAATTTTTTTTGTTCCAAATTTTTCCCCTCCTTCCCCCCACCCCCACCCCTAGATGACAGGTAGTCTAATACATGTTAAATATGTTAAAATATATGACAAATCCAATATATGTATGTATATCTATACAGTTATCTTACTGCACAAGAAACATCAGATCTAGAAAGAGAAAAAAAAACCTAAGAAGGAAAACAAAATGCATGGAAATATTCACAGAAAGCATTAAAATGCTGTGTTGTGGTTCACATTCAGTTCCCACAGACCTCTCTCTGGATGTATATGACTATCTTCATCACTGAACAATAGGAACTGCTTTGAATCACATCATTGTTGAAGAGAACCATGTCCATCAGAATTGATCATCGTATAGTCTTGTTGCTATTATAATGATCTCCTGGTTCTGCTCATTTCACTTAGCATCAGTTCATGTAGGGCTCTCCAGGCCTCTCTGAAATCATCTTGTTGTTGGTCATTTCTTATCCTGGTTAGTTGTTAATGTTAACATAGAACACTTTGGAACTACCCCTATGGATAACTGTGGCAGTGTGGACAGAGTGCCAAGCCTGAAGTCAGGAGGACTCATCTTCATGAGCTATATGACCCTGGACAAATCACTTACCCCTATTTGTCTCAGTTTCCTCCATGAAATGACTCAAAAACAGCAAAAGCATCTCTGCTCAGAGAAAGAAGAATCCAAAGGAACACAGACCTATCTTGCTTTTGAAAATCTGACACAAATCACTTTCATAACTCATAGGGTTCAAGATCAAAACCAAAATTTCATAATCAGGATTAAACAAGAACACAAAGCTTAGGTCATAGTTTTGATTCATCCAGCAGTATAATAACAACTTAGTTTCTGGTGCACCTGGGAGAATCATTTCCCTAAATCATCCAATCCAATAAGACTTCTTTTGTTGAATTATTCAAGAGGCTCCTGCTCTTCCTCTGATCATTATCCTAATCAATTTCAAGGAGCAATCCTTCTTAAGCTGATCAGGCCTTTATTTCTTTAAAAATTGATTAGGCCTTTGATCAGAATGAAGCAAAAAGATTTTGGTGCAGGCCACTGTCTTTTTGGAATTAAATCTGGATATAAAGTTTTCTATTCATATGAAAACAAGGACTTTAGACAAAGACACTGAGAAAATATCATTTAAGATTTCTGAAAGAGGGAAAAAAGTTGGACCTTCATGTATTTCCACATACTCAACTCACAGAGTGGGCTCCCCAGAGAATAGCTACTGCCAGTTTCCAAGTACTCTATGTGTTTATAGTAATAATATCATAGCTCAGGAGTCCCCACCAATGTGTTTGCTTTGATCCGTCAGCCAGAGAACAAAATTAGCTCAAAACAAAGACATTTCATGCACAGAACACATAGTAAGCTAGCTATCATTATTTACTAGACTAGCACAGTAAAATTTACAATGGAAAACTCTCTCCTACAATGCCATATTCATACCCTCAATAAAGAGATTGAGCAAGTTGGAGATAGATGGTTCATGAAAGGTTCATCATTTACCATTTTTATCCTCCACACCATGGCCCTTCTAAGTCCTTACACTGCTCCTCCCTGGTCAAGCCTTGGCTTGGTCCATTGGGCTGGCTGTCTATTGAGCACATTGCTCATTTGGCCTTCCTGGACCTGTTCTCTAAACGGCACTTTGCTCTGACAATTGAGCACAGTCTTTATGGGCTTTAATTTCTGTCTAAGCTTGGCTAGGGGACTGGGAGACTTTTTCACAAAAACCAGAACCTTACCCTAGGACCAAGAGGAGCATCCCCAGTGCTTCTTCCTTAGAATCTTGACTCTGGGACTGATCTCTGCTCCAGATACCAAGCTCTTTCTTTGTCTTTGAACTTTTTTCTACATGTTGTTATTCATTCTTTGAAGTTTGGTAAGCAATGTCCTCAAATCCCCCTCTGAGGGGAAAACCCATATAGCCATGGGCTTTTGCTACAAGATGCTATGGCAGGAAGGGGAGAGAGAAGAATTTCCCCTATCCCAATCCTCTTGTTGTATAATGCTAGAAATGCTATTTTAGAACAGACTCTCTTGAATTGATAGCATCTCTGCCAGGGTCAGTTCTCTGGATTTAAATTTATCAAGTCATTCTCATTTGATCACATCAATGAGTGGGTGTAGAAAAGTCAGTCCGAAGTTATAGGAAATTTCCTCGACTCTGTCTAACCTCAGGGGAGTTTCCTGGCCCCTTTCATATGCAAATTTAGCCAGTCTAAAAAAAGTTTTGCCTTATACCCTATAAAACTGCAAAAGGACCAAAGTCTGAACCTCTGTAATTTCATCAACTGGGTTGTGGAACTCATCCTCTGATCCTTCCTCTCCCGCCCCAATTCTTTAAGTTTAATTGGTCTTTTCATTATTCAAAGTTAATAACAAATTCAAAAGAAACAAACCCTAGAAAGAAATGGGAACAGCTTTGAAGGGAGAGCTCAATATCATTCAGCCATGTGACACAGTAGTTCAAAAAAGTCAGTATGACCTTAGGCTTTTATTATGAGATAGAGAGTTCTCCAGATTAGAGACAAGAGTCCCAATGTGCTCTGCTCTCATCAGAACACATTTGGAGCTTTGCATTTTAAGGCCATGATAAACTGAAGTATCCTGTCCAGAGAAGGATACCATGGTGATGAAGAGACAGATTAGCTGTATTAGATTTATTTGTTCAGAGTATAGGTAGAAACTATAAGGCATTTTTGGGCCAATCAATCAGCAAGCACCTACTATGCCCCAGATAATGTGCTAAGTGTTGGAGGAAAAACAAACAAATGAATTAAACAATCCCTGCTCTCAAAAAATTTATATTTAATCTGGGGAGTTTATATATATATATATATATATGTACATATGTATATATAAAAACACAGAAAAAACTTAGTATTTAGAGCTGTCCCAAAGTAAAATGGGAAAATAGTAGTTTTCCAATTAATGGAGTTCTTTGAGTAGAGATTGGATGACCACTTCTCAGGGATAATTTAGAAAGTATTCTTATTCAAGTACAGATTGGACTAGGTGACCTCTTAAATTCCTTCCGGGTCTCATATTCTATAAGGAGAGAAATTTGGTTTGACCTTCTCCAAGGAATCATGGCAGTAAGCACATGGCACATGAGGGGCAGTGTGAAGCACCTCATTCTCAGATTTTAGCTCTACATAGTAGTCAGTATAGGGCAGCACCAAAGTTTTAGCCATAACCCAACCCAGAATCCAGGGCAACCTTCAAGTGAACTACAATAGGAGACAAGGCCAGACAATTCTTTTTCTTCCCCTCAATAGTATTTAATTTTTCCCAATGCCTATAGAGATAGTTTTCAACATTCATTTTTATAAGACTATGTGTTCCAATTTTTTCCTCTCTCTTTCCTTTCCCTCTCTCATCCCTAAGATAGTAAGCAATCTGGTATAGGTTATACATGTACAATCCTTTTAAATATATTTCCATATTTGTCATGTTCTGCAAAAAAAAAAATCAGGTCAAAAGGGGAAAAAACATGAGAAGACAAAAGCAAGCAAACAATAAAAAGGTGAAAATACTATGTTTTGATGGACCTATGGAAAATGAATGTGCATCAAAGCATAGTATTTTCACCTTTTTTTTTTTTTTTTTGCATCTCTGGATGCAGATGGAATTTTCTATTCCAAATCTATTGGAATTGTCTTGGATCACTAGATTGCTGAGAAAAGCTAAGTCTATCATAGTTGATCATCTTGGTTTACTGTGTACAATGTTCTCCTGGTTCTGCTCACTTCATTCCGCATCAGTTCATGTAAGTCTTTCCAGGATTTTCTGAAATCAACCTGCTCATCATTTCTTACAGAAAAATGATATTCCATTACATTCATATGCCATAACTTATTCAACCATTCCCAGATGATAGGCATCCACTAAATTTCCAATTCCTGACCACTACAAAAAGGACTGGTACAAACTTTTTTGCATATGTGGATCCTTTCCTTTCTTTTATGATCTCTTTGAGATAGACCCAGTAGTGGTCCTGCTGCATCAAAGGGTGTTCACTGTTTTATAGCCTTTAGGGCACAGTTCCAAATTGCTCTCCAAATTTCACAACTCCATCAACAATAGGGCCAGACAATTCTTGTAGAAGATGAGACCTAGTTTTATTTGCCACTGTTAAGACCAAGCAAGAACCGCCCACATCATCTAAGCACAAATCCAATCCAGTAAATGAGGCTAAGTAAATGGAAGAAAATACAAAACACAATGAAGAAATATCTTGAAGTGAGAATTAGCCAAAGAATAAATCCAGAAGAGAATAATTCTACAAGTTTAAGTAGAATCTTAGAAGAAAAAAAGAATAGAAACAAGAAATACAAAATGGAAGAGCTAGGGAGGAAGAATTGGGAAGATAAATTAATAGGTTAGAATATATGGAAGTAAAACTTATCTGAAAAATGAACATCCTAAAAATTTTAAGGAGTTAAACAGAAAATAATTCAATGAAATAATAACTTAACATAAAATCAAAAGATTGGGAAAAACCCAGAAAAATACATAAAAAATACACTACTAAAAACAACTGACCTAGAAAACAGGTTAAAGATAGTTAATTTGAAAATTACTAGACTATTTGAAAAATCATGGCCATAAAATGCTTGGATATCATATTTCAAGAAATCATAAACGTAAACTGCTTAGATCTCTTAGACCCGGAGGTCAAAGTAAAAATAGAATATACTGGTCACTTTCTGAAAGAAATCCCCAGCTGAAGACTCCCAGAAACATCATAGCCAAAATTCAGAGTTTCTAGGTCAAAGAAAAAAATATTGCAAAGAGCCAAAAATAAAGTATTCAAATACCAAGGAGTCACAGTCAAGATCATACAAGACTTGGAGATTGCAGTCTATAATAGAGGAGAGTTTGGAATATGATATTCAAAAGGTAAAATATAAGGATATAATTCCCTACAAGGGAAAATATGGATTTTTAATGAAACAGAGGATTTCTGAGTATTTCTATTAAAAAGCAAACAAATCAGAACTGAATAGATAATTTGAAATGAAGAAATCTAAAGAATATATATACATATACATGTATACATAGATCATATAGATAGCTATCTGATCATTTTGAAGAAATTATAGGTATAAATTGCTTACACACTAATGTGTGAAAAGGAACAAACATTTTCCTAGAACTCTAATATCTTTAAGAGTCATGGAGAAAGCTAGTTAAAACAAACAGAAAGCCTAAGAGTGGTTTTATATTGTTTTGATTGTCTTAGGAGAACACAGAAATGGGAGGGAGAGTAAGCATTCATTAAGTGCCAGGTACTGTGCTAAGTATTCTACAAATATCTCATTTGATCCTTACAACAACAACCTTGTGAGATTTCTCATTTCACAGTTAAGAAAATTAAAACAGGAGATTAAGTGACTTCCCTACACAGCTAGAAAGTTTCTGAGACCACATTTGAACTCAGATCTTCTTGATTTCACGTTCAGTTCTATGCATTGTACCAGGCTCAAAGTTCTATTCACTGCACAACCTAACTGCCCCCAGGGGAGGATAAGAAAGTTAAAAGAAAAAGAAAAAGGGAAGGAAACTTATTCTCTCATAATAGTAGGGGTATATGAAATGAAGAGAATTCAAAACATGGAGGAAGAAATGGAAGAAATGAGCATCCCTGGAAGATTCTTTTGTTTGATAACCTTTTATTTTTTCATCTTTCCCTTAATTGCTTATAATATTCTTCCAAAAAAATTCATCCTTTGTTTTTAATAAGCAAAGGATTCCCAGACAAAAAAAAAAAAAGCTAGGGAAATCAGTGTTTGTTAATGATGGTGCAATATTGAGGAACAAAAGGGACTTCCAGTCAAGTATGTGTGGCTTTGGAGTATGGCTCCCTAAGAGGAAGACAGTTTTAGGGGAAAGGATACTATTAATCTTAGAGTCAGATGAGCTGAGTTTAAAAATTGCCTCTTATACTCTACCATAAGCATGATGGGCAGTCTGGGCTTTGTCCCAGGCACTGTTTGCTAAATTTAGAACAAATTGACTTAAGATGCTACAAGATGCTGATGTAGGTAGTATTGCCAGTAGTCTCGGCTTTCCTGTGTGGAGAAAGGGGTATTTATCTTCCTTTCTCATATGGGAGTGGGTGCCTTTCCTTAATCTTCTTCCAGGTGTAAAAATTCCTGGTTATAGCTCTATTGTATAGCTTTAGGCAAACTGTTTAATTTTTTTAAGCCTCAGTTTCCTCATCTGTGAGAATGGGGGCAATGCATTCACACGATTGTTATGAGAAAAATGCTTTGTAAATCTTATTAAAGTATGATATAAATATCAGATATTAATGTTGTTATCATTATTAAGATATAGACCTAGTAGTGTCCCTGCTGAAGAAGCCTCCAAGTAGTTCTAGGACAGGGTATGTCTAGAAGGGCTGGCCCTGCTTTCTATTCTTGTTTTTAACTCCACAATCTGTCACATCTCCTAGAGATAGAATTGCTTGGCAGTAGGGAACAGTGGTTCCTGGGTAGGTCGTTATATAAGTCCACAGAAAGGAATTAATTGGAATTTGGTAGTTTAGATTATCCCCCAAATTTCAGTTCACACTTTCTAGGTCTATCCCAGATACACACAGCCCTAGGCTTTACTCTGTAAGTGAGAATTAGGGAAGGCTCTCTGTGGGTTCACATCTGTTAGTATGTGGGTGTCTAACAGAATCTGTAAGGTTAGTAGGATGTGTGAGGTAGATCTCAGAAGTCTGGCCACCTGGCCTGGAGATAGGATAAACTGGGGAAAGAGGAGAAGAGGGATTTTTCATTTAGAATAAAAATTTGAAGTAGAAGGGACTTTAGGAATGATGAATATCATACTCAGATGAACCATCTCTATAATATGCCTAACAAGTGTTCACTTTATCTCTTCTTGAAGATCTTTAATGATTGAGAATTAATTACATCCCAAGGCAGTCCAAGAGGCTATTGAAGAACTCTAATTACTTTTCCTCATATTGACCTAAAAACTGCTTCAAGATTCAGCTCAAATCTCTATTTCTGCAAGAGATCTTTTCCTAGTTCCCTAAACTGCTAATACCTTACATTCAGTACATATCTTGAATGTACATAGTTATTTGCATATTGTCTTCCATATTAGAATGTAAACTCTTTGAGGGAAATTCTTGCTCTCGGTGTATTTATGCCCAATATATCTTCTTTTGAGTCGTTTTCAGTTATGTCCAATGCTTCATTTCCCTACTTGGAGTTTTCTTGGCAAAGATACTAATTCGGTTTGCCATTTTCTTCTCCAGCTCATTCTACAGATGAGGAAACTGAGGTGGACAGGGTTAAGTGACTTGCTCAGGGTCATATGACTAGTAAATGTCTGAGACCAGATATGAACTCAGTTTTTCCTGACTCCAAGGCTGGTACTCTATCCACTAAAAATGATCTAGCTTCCCCAAGGAGGGAGGCTTTAAATTTTTTTTTTTTAGGTTATACATGTACATTCAGTTTTTACACATTTCCATATTAGTCATGTTGGGAGAGAAAAATCAGAACAAAAGGGAAAAACCACAAGAAAGGAAAAAAAAAATTTAAAACAGTATGCTTTGATCCACATTAGTCTCCATGGTTTTCTCTCCAGATGTAGATGACATTTTCCATCCAAAATTTATTGGAATTGCTTTAAATTACTAAATTGCTGAGAATGGTTAAGTCCATCATAATGGATCATCACACAATCTTGTTGTTACTGTGTACAATGTTTTTCTGGTTTTGCTCACTTCACTTACCGTCAATTCATGTAAGTCTTTCCAGACCTTTCTGAAACCAATCTGTTCATCATTTTTTATAGAACAATAATATCCTATTACATTCATATGCCATAATTTATTTAAACCATTCCCCAAATTATGGACATGCACTAAATTTCTAGTTCCTGTTCACTACAAAAAAAAAAATGGGCTGCTACAAACTTTTTTGTGCATGTGGGTTCTTTCCTCTCTTTTGTGATCTCTTTGGGACACAGATCCAGTAGTGACCCTGATGGATCAAAGGATATGCACAGTTTTATAGCCCTTTGGGTGTAGTTGCAAATTGCTCTCCTTAATGGTTGTATTCCTTTGAAATTCTACTAACAATGAGTTAGTGTTTCTATTTTTCTACATCCCAAGGAAGGAGGCTTTTAAGCGGCATTAGGATTCAGTTTTTTGGAAGGGATTTAAGAGATCATCTGATTCAATATCTTCATTTCAGAAAGGAGGAAGCTTAGACTCAGAGAGTGTCAGCGACTTTACCCCGAATTACTGCCAGGAGCAGGATTCAAAGCCTGACTTCAGTTCATTACTCTTTCTCCTACACCATTCTCTTTGTAGCTGGCACTGTATAACCTATGGATTATTTAATCATCCACAAGCAGGCTGGGCTGGAAATTTTTGTTCTTTGTTGACAAGTAATTGTTTGCCTAAGTCTTTTATGGATGTCATTACTGCTGGTGTTTACTTTTACTTTCCTTTGAAGTCAAGGCCAATCAAGAGCAGTAAGAAAAGAGCTGTTGGAACTCTTTCAATTTCTCTTAGGAATAAATAATTCTTCTTCTCCTCCTTTTCCTTCTCTTCCTCCTCTTCTTCCTCTTCCTGCTTCTTCTCTTTCTCTTCCCATATAATATTTATTAAAAACAATAAAAATAGACAGCATTTATAGAGAGGTGTGCAAAGTGCTATAGATATATTTAGAATTTAGATATCTTGTGTCACAGTTCCCATCTCAGTTTCCCTCAATTGTTTTGTCTCAGTTTCTCTTAATTGTTCTGCCTTGGTAGCAATCCCCCCTCCCTTCTGACCATTCAGAGATAATTGGGCTGCAGAGTAATGGCTACTATGGCCTATCTCAAATACCTAGACATACCCCTTATCTTTTGGCTTCACTCTCAGTGGCTCCCAGCTTCTTCCCAAACTTATCAGAATTTATGATCCTTCCTCCATCCCCCCAACATGTCAGAACTGAATTTATAGTCCTTTCCTGGAACTCCAATCCCCCCAGAGCCCTACCTCTCCTTCTGCCTCTTGAGCTCTTTGTTCCCCTGAGCGATAGAGTCCTATAAGAATCGTTGGAGCAAACTCACTAATCACTGGATACTTTAAGATCCAGACAGCTGGCTAATGGCTGCCAGTCTAACTCTCAGGGACTGGCTTCTTTGAGACAAGAGTCCCATTCAGTCCCACCCCTAGCTATAGATTCTAGACTCTCCATTACCATCAATAAAATATTAAAGTCTCCAATCTGTAGAACTGCCTCAGTTTCTCCCGAAGCATTACACATATATGATGTTTGAAGCTTGAGTTGATGTCAGAAAGATCCAGGTTTGAATATTGGCATTGCTATTTATTAGCTGCGTGAATTCAAAGAAGAAAGTTCACCTTTCTGAGCCTCAATTTCCCAATCTGTAAATTGGAGAGAGGGAGTTAGGCGGCATAGTGGATAGAGTGTGGAGCCTCGAGTCAGCAAGACTTATCTTCATGAATTAAAATCTGACCTCAAATACTTATTAGCTGTTCGACCCTTATGAAAGTCACTTATCCTGTTTGCTTCAGTTTCCTCATTTGTAAAATGAACTGGAGCAGCAAATGGCAAATGACTTCAGTATCTCTGCCAAGAAAATCCCAAATGGGGACACAAAGACTCATTCACAATTGGAAAAGGATCAAACAACAAAAATTATTTACAAATCACTATATTTTGAGGATTACATTGGAGGATAGCTTTGAGTATGTCAGTGAGGATGCAGAGAAAGGTAAAAGCAATGCCTGCCCTCAAGCTGCTCACAATCTTGAGAATCAAGGAGGGGGAGAAAACAGGCAAACAACTATAAACACACAAGATATATATACAATTATACAGACAAAATAACTTGGTTTTTGCCCTCTTCATTTAGCAATATACATAAATTTGGCAACTGGAAATATAGTACAGGGGAAAAAAGAAAGAGAAAAATAGAGGGAGAGAGACCACTGAATATTCATGATGGAAAAGTTGTGCAGTTAATGAAATAATTGTATGTAAAAATCTTTGTAAAATATCATGTTGATATGCATTGTTTATTATATTATGATGGTGGTTATTATTTAATCCTTGCATCAAAAACTTGTGCATGACATGAAGGATAATATTTATATAGCACTTTAAGGTCTGCAAAGCATTTGATATATATTATCTCATTTGATCCTTGTAACAATCCTGGGAGGTAGGTGATATTATTATCTTCATTTTACAGATGAGGAAACTGAGGTAGAAAGACATAGAGTGACTTGTATCCGAGCCAAGATTTGAAATAAGATCATCCTAATTCCAAGTTGAATCCTTTCTCTACTGTGCAACCTAGGTACCTATATTTAGGAACTTCTTCTGGCTCATCGACTCCATTTAAGCAATATGGTAACTGATAATGTTTGTACCTAACTCTTTCTGCAAGCACAGGCTTTTTTAGAAAGCTCAAAAAACGAACAAGTTGATATACACATTCAAAAACAAAACAAAACACAACACAAACCAACAATTAGAATTCCCAGTAGGGCTTGTGGACAAGCCTCCACTAGAGACCTAAATAGACTCAGTCACTGGTAGGTAGAACCTTGTCCATGAGGCTTTTCATAGTCCCAGCAAAGGATCCTATGGGTCTCCTCATTTGCATACCTTTCCAGGGCTCCTCCGGCCACCTGTGAAGTAAGTATAGCACTGGATTTTTTTTAAGTCCTGCTTCAATGCAATGCAGTTCCCCAGGCATCCCAGCAGATGGCAGTAGGCCACTACTCCCATTGCTACTCCAAACCCCAATGCTACCATGGCACTAGGTAGCATCTCTCCTCCAGCAGATGGTGTCAGTGACTACTCTCCACAATCACCAACCATTCCTTTGGTTTTCTCAATAGTTTGGTCTTTTCATAGAAAACCCCCCTCAAAAGGAGGGCTTGGACTTTCAAAGATTACTCCATAGGTCCCTAGTCTGGCTGGAAACATTCTATCTCTCTGCATGTCACCCTAACCCAATGACAAACAAAAGACTCTGCTCTAGGTCCCTCCCCTGTACTCTAGTTCTTTCTGACCTCTGACCTCACAGAAGTTTATTCTGTGATTAGGAGCACACCTGCCCCTCATCTTCTGATTAGGTCTCCATTCCCAAAGGATGGCCCTACAATCTTATTCCTTGCCACTAAGGTTGTAAGCCAGGCACATACTGCCTATGTCATTACTTCTTACAGTCAACCAGCTTAGAAAAATCTCCCAAGTTACCTCTTCTCTTCCCTCTTCCCACATCCCACATCCTTGAGCTCTGTTCATTCCTCTGGAGTCAACTGGGCAAGGTCTTTCAAATGGCTGGGGCAGCTCCTTTAGTATGCTAGGTGTAGGGGCTTGCCTTGGAGGAAGGCAAGTACTGCTCCTTCCCCAGCATTGCTCTTCCTGGGAAAGAAAAAGTATCATACAATACCTAATATAAGTCCAGTGCTTTGCACCATCCTCAAGTTGAGAATATCTGTCTCCAGAATAAAAGAGAACTCTGGGAGTAGTTAAACATTGGAGTCGGATGGGTAATCAGACTCTTTCTAAATCCTAAATTGTACTTTCACAAGGTGGTTGTTATTTTCTAAATTGGAATTTCCAAAATCTTCACATTAAAATATGAGAATGAAATTACTCTCCAAAGACCAATATAAATAACTTGGGCTTAATATTAAAGATTAGATTCCAAATGACTTTTAAGATATCATTTAATTCTGTTGTAAGAACCAAGCCTTTGCTCCAGGCCACCTCCCTGTCCTTTGTCTATGATTTGTGTTTTCTTGTCTTCCCTCATGATGGTATCTCTCCTTCTTCCTTTCCTGTTTGAATCTTACCCAATCTATGACACTATCTGTGTGACCTTGGACCCCTCTCATCTGTTTCCTCCAATTTAAAATCTATGATGCTGTGACTAGGTGGTCTTTGAAAAGGCAGCCCTCTGGCCACAAGTCTACTCCAACTTTCAAATCTTGGCTTAAATTTTACCTCTTCTCTGAACTTTTTTGACTATCTTGACCAGAAAAGATTTCTCTCTCCTCTGAATTCCAGCATTTATTGTGATTCTACTCTGCCTTGTAAGGTCACTTATCTTTGCATAGTATCTGTTGTATCTTTTTAACTAGACTGTAAACTTGTAAGCACCTGAAGTTTCTTTGTGGACAAGGAAAATTGGACTTTTAAGTATGGCTCTTAAACATGAACAGATAGATCACTTCATCTCACTCAAACTCAGTTTCTGCCCTGTAAAATGGTTTAGATTCCTTCCAAGATCCCATTTATAAATTTTTGCATTTTCTACAATTCCCTAGTACTGGACCTTGGATACAGTAGGTTTTTAATATTTCACCAAACACTTAACTTGAGTGTCTACTATGTGCCTCTCCCTGTGCTGGGGAAGATACAAAAAATAAATAAATTACATCCCCTGATATTATGGATGGAGTTCATTATCTAGTGGGAGGGGTTTGGGACATGTGGTAATAACTTGGGTAGTTCAACAGATCAACAAATGAGCTTCTTAATATGGAGAGTCCTTCCATTGGGTCAGATCGAAACCCATCCATATTCTTTCAACCTGTGTTAGCTAGTTTTGTTTCTATCCTTGACAGATGGGAGTAATAACAGTTGACCTTTACACAGCAAGAATGTGTATTTTTGGGAGCAAGAGCATGTATTTTGGGAGTGGGAGGTGTGTGTGTGGGGGATCTGACATTTACATAGCATTTTAATGCTTGCAAATTGCTTTATATGAATTATCCCATTTGAGTCTCACAACCCCAAGAAGCATTACCCCCATTTCACATGTTGGGAAAAATGATGTCACACAACTAATAAGGGTCAGAGGCTTTAGATTTAGCCCTCTGATCACTGTGCCTCTATGGACTAGAAAACAATATATGATGATTGGATAAGAGTAGGAAGGTCAGAGAAAGCAATGGTTTTTGAAAGGGCCTTAAATGAATGACTGGGATTTCAAAAGGCAGGTGGGATGTGGGATGGTGAGGTGGTGCTGGAGATTACTTCAGGAGCAGGGAGGAATGGCATTAATAAAAGCAGAGACAGGTTAGTAAAGGATAACTTCAGAAAGATAGTCCAGTATGACTGAATCATAGTAACACACATGGAAGTAATGCGAGATGAAGCTGGGGATGCAAGAGGTACCATCAGATGCTGAAGGTATGTGAATGCCAGGCTAGGGTTTCTTATATTTTGTGTGATAGGCAATAGGAAACCATGGATGGGCTTTGAACTGGAGTGATACATCCAATGAATGCCTGAATAAGAATTCATGGGACTTGACACATTTATACATCATGGAGGAAAGAGAACCCAAAGCTACCTCCATTATATCCTAAGTGACTTGGAGAATATTGAAGCTATTGAGAGAGACAGAGGATGTTGGGAGAAAGAACTTGTGTTATGAGAAAATAGGTTCAACATTAGAAAGTTGAATTGGAGACGAGGAACCCAGAAGCATTTAGAAATTCAGGATTGGAGCATTGGCTAAGATCCCTGTGCTTTAGTGGAGAAGCAATAATTCAGAATCAGTGGAGAATCTTGGCTCTACCTCTGTGACCTTGGAGATCTTGTTTAATTTCTCTGGGCTGGTTTCCTCATCTGAAAAATGAGGTTAGTTTCGATGATTTTCTTAAATCCACTTCAGCTTTAAAACTATGACTCCATTGTCTTTCCAGTTCTAAAACTGTGTGATTCCTATGAGAAATGTGAATTTGATTGTCAGCAAAAAGATGAACAAAGCTTTGTGGTTGTAATCAATTTTTTTTTTCTCTTTCCTTTTCTTTGATAAGGGGATTGAAGAGCTGTAGCATGGATAGCAATTCCTAAATGGAGAAAGCCTGATGAAGTGGAAAATTACAATCCTTGACTCAGAAATTCACAGACCTGGGTTCAAAGCCCACCTAAGATGCTCATAATTAGGGGGACCTTGGTTTCCTCAAATGAAGAAGGTAGGACTAGATGGCCCCTGATATTCCTAACCTATAAAGGTAGACCCTGAGTAATCCTTTATGTGGAAAGTATCCAAAGGACCAAAAAATTGGGTATCAGAGATAGATGTGCATTCAACATTTATCGTGTACCTATAGTGATAGTAGAATAATATTCACTCCCTTCCTTTAAGGAGTTTACAATGAATAGGTAACTTTAATAAGAGTCCATGTTAAATGCCAAATGAGTGGTATAGACTTCCAGGCTTCCAAAATAAGGAAGACTTCATGAAGGAGGTGGTATCTGAGCTGGGCCTTGAAGGAGATACCAGTCTCAGGAGGGTTGGGGAGCAAAGAGACCCAAGGAGAAGGCTTTGCCCAGAGAAGATATAGCAGCTTTCTGGGTCTATTGTCTTCCTAATCAGTAATGACTTTCTTACCTCTCATCTTCTCTGTCAGTTTTGTTTTCTAGTCTAGAAGGGTACAGAGGACAGAGGGCTAAACCTCGAATTCAAGACCTGGATTCAAATCCCATCTCTGACCCTTATTAGATGCCTCCCTGAGAAAGGCAGTTAACATCTTTGCCATATCGGGAAATCCCGGCCTCCTGGGGATACAAGGGTGCCCTGCCTACGGGTTTCCTGGAGCATTTTTAGTGGGGAAGGAACAATGGGAATCCCACAGGAAACCCGGCCCACCCCTGATAGCCACTGAGGGAGCAGCTAGGGGAAACATGGTCTCTGAGATGTTCAGATTATGGGGTCATCTCTATCTCGATCTCATCTCAATATCGGTAGGAGCGACTACAATGCCATGGTCCGGAAGGGACTAAGTGGAAGGGCAAGGATTTGCATCCAGGTCCCGGATTCAAACCCAACTCTCTCTCCCATGCCCCACGCAACAAGGACCCAAGTACAGAACCTACCCTGGGCCCGGCTCCACCCCGGACATTGCCAACACGGAGCCCAGCGCGGGAGGGGGGCTCGGACCTTGGGCAGGCGCCCCTTCTCCCCCAGTCCAGCGCAGCCCCTCCAGGAGCGCAGGGGGAGGCCGGCCCGAGTCCGGGGTCCGATGGCCTGAGCTCCTCCTCCTCCACCACCCCCCGCCCCTTCCGCCCCCTCCTCGGCCGCTCCTCCGCTCCCCTTCCCCTCCGCCCCCCTGGGCGGTCCCGGGCCGGGCCGGGGGGCGGGCGGAGGAAGTGAGCGCACGGGGGAGGAATGCGGGAGGGAAGCGGGGCCGGGGCGGGGCGCGCGGGGCCGTGG
>JAJPUD010000554.1:94122-124889 GCA_023553655.1 Myrmecobius fasciatus
TGGACACATAAGTCATCCAGACACCCTCGCGGAAGCTCGTGCGCCTCTGCTTTTACTCCCACCAGCGGATCTCCTCATCCGCCGTTCGGCGGCCACCTGGGGTGGGGGGGTAACCGAGCCGGGCCGGGGCGTGAGCTGCAGACGTGGCGCTGGGCCGGGCCGGGCCGGGCCGAGCCGAGCTGGCCTGGAAAGTCCAGCCGTGAAGTTGGCTGGTGCCGCGGGATTGAAGTTTCATCCTCGCTGCTTGAAGCCGGGGAAAGTCCCTGAACTTCTGGCTAGATGATGTGACCATCTCCCCTTCCCCATTGCCTGCCCTCGGGCACCCCTTCCTCAGCCTTCCACTTCCCCTCCTAAACTTCCAAAACTTCCCGTTCCAGTATCCTCAGGGGTGGGAGTAAATCGTAGGCTCCAGGGAACTTCCCTGTCCGGCTACCCCCCTTTCTTCCCTTCCCCTAGTTTTGGGTGTGAATTCTGATCCTCCGGGTAACCTTACCTGCCTGTCAAGCTGTTTGTGTGTTCCTGAAGCCAGGGGGGAGTGAGGCCGGCACGGCCAGATTACCTTCCCAGTGTGGACCACCCCTTCTTTCCGAAACTCTCCCGATCTAAGGATAGATTTCAGCTGGAAGGCAGTTTATTTGGGGATTAGCTAATCCACGGGTTTCTTGAAGTCTGTGAACTTGATTTTGGGGGGGGGAACCACATTTGATAACTTTTTTCTATATAATCGGTTTCCTATTTTATATAATATATTTGAAAATATTCTGAGAAGGGGTCCATGAGCTTCACAAGACTGGCAAAAGTATCTGTGATAAAAACAATTTTAAGAAGTCCAGATCTTCGCTACTCCTTTCCCCTGATCGCATAGAGATAGGAAAGCAGAAAATTCTAGATCCAGAGAGGTTAAATCAATCAAGCATATATTAAACACTTACCATGTGCCAGCTACTTAATGATTCACCCAGTCACTGTGAGTAACTGACAGCGTCAGTATTCAAATATAGAGCCTTTGACTTCAGATCCTGTGCTATTATCACTCGGCTAGGCTCTCACTTTCTGGCCACTTCATTTTCTGGCCCCCTTTCCGGTCCTGAATATAGAGGTTTCTTAACAGTCAGACCTGAGTCAGTCTCTCCTCTCCCCCTTCAGTATCTCTTTGTGTACCCAGCAAGACTAATCTTCCCAAAATACTACTTTCATCTAGTAATTGAGTTGCTCCTTTGCTCTTAAGTCCTCAGTGGCTTTCTGTTTAGTCAGTCAGCAGTTGAAAGAGCTCTTTCTGAGTGTGGGGACAGGAAGGTCTGAATGAAAACCCTACCTCAGACACTTGATTTCTGCCTCAGTTTTCTCAGATGTAAAATGTAGATAATAATAAACTATCTCATAGAAGTGTTGGGAAGATCAAGTGAGATATTGTAAAGTGCTTAGCACAGTACTTGACACATAGTAGATGCTACATATATATACATATATATATGCTAGCTATTATTATAATAAGCATTTTTTAACCTTACATTTTCAGGTACTAAATGCTTGGTGTACAAAAGAAATGAAATGTAGCTTATGTTTCCATAGCCTTTTAATTTTTACAAATAAAACACTTTTCTCCAAAGATTCTGTGAGCTAGATAACGTCAGTATTTGTTATCACTGATTTACAGGTGAAAAAGCTGAAACCCAGAGATTTTGACTTGCCCATAGTTACATGAAGATTAAATATCAAAGTCAAACCTGAACACAGGTATTCTATCTTCAACCAATAATCTGGCATTCTGCCTGGCCCAGACCTACAGTTAAAATTTACTTTACTTAGGGCAGCTAGGTGGCGAAGTGGATAGAGCACCAGCCCTGAAGTCAGGAGGACCTGGGTTCAAATTTGATCTCAGACACTTAACATTCCCTAGCTGTGTGACCCTGGGCAAGTCACTTAACCTCAATTGCTCAATTCAGCAAAAAGCAAAAAAAAAATTTTTTTACTTCACTTGATGAATCTTTCTCCTCTATGTTTCTGTGTCTCTCAGTCTCTTATTTCTCTCCAACCTCTTTTCCTCTCCCTCTCTTCCTTTCTACCCCCCTTGCTGCCTTCTAGAAACATAGGCCAGCCCCATTTCTTCAGTTTCTCATGCTCATCTTTCTCTTCTCTGTGAATTCTATTTTCCCTCATAGTCTGGCTCAGATCCTACTTCCTCTGTGAGGACTTCCCTTTTCTAATCTCCTGTGGCATTGGAGAAAGGGAATGGGAACAAGCATTTAAGTGCCTTCTCTGTGGAATGCACTCTGTTTTTTACAAAGATCATCTCATTTTAATCCTTATAACAATTCTGGGAGGTAAATGTTATTATCCCCATTTTTACATATGAGGAAACTGAGACAATCAGTCCAAGGATACATAGCAACTAAGGTTCTAGACCAGTTGAACTCAGTTCTTTCTGGAATTAGGAAGAGTTCTGTTCCCCGGGTCACTATGCTGCCTCATCATTGGCTGTCTATATCCCAAACTTGGCTTAGATCCAATACAGAGTTTGTTTTTTTCTCCTACTCAGGCAGGTCTTAAAGACCTCCCCACCTTTTAAGTGCCTTAAGGACAGGGATCTTTTCATCATCCCTTCCCAAATAATGTTTAGCATAATGTCTTGAGTGGGGTAGTCATAAATATAAATTTTTTGATTGGAGAAGTGTGTGTGTGCAAATGTGCTTATGTGTGCCTATGAATGCATGTTTATGTAGTCATATACATGTGAAAAATCTTAGGCAAGGATGAATAAATATTGTGATAGATAGGGCAAGGGTCATCCCTCCCCAACTATTCTGTTTCTGTTGCAACTTACAGACTCAACTTCTATCTCCACCTCTTCCTTTCCTGTATCTTCTGGTGTGACCCCAGCACATATACACATGCACACACATGTACACTCCTATATCGTGTATTTCTGCACACATTTATCCTAGTATATACTTTAACACATAAGACTTTCACTTGGGATCTGTACGTCACATTCTGTCCCTGAATGCCCCACTATAACTGGGATGGAGTAAGACATTGTTCCCCTCTCAAAATGCAAATATATCTTAATGGAATGGACATTAGAAGTAACTCTCAGCATCTTCATTTTTCAAGCAAGGAAAACGAATTTCAGAGAGAGATATAATGTTTTACTTAGATTATAGCAATTGCAATTTAAATCTCAGTCCCTGACTCCAAGTATGGTGCCTTGGTTGTCATTGACACTTTAGTATAAATGAGTATCTAGGAGTCGTCTTTGCTGGATTGCATAGGGCTGACAGAGGTAAAGAAGGTCTGGAGTAAGTTTCTGGGTATGGGAGAGATTGGGGGTGGGGGAGAAGTATCTCACTTATTAACTGTTCCTTTGTTTGTGTGCCCTTTGCCACGTTGTCCATCTGTATACTGTATACACACATACACGTACGTTGTCCACTACCCCCTTCAGCCTTAAGCCATCGTCTTCCTTGGTCCTGTTTCAGAGAGGAAGGGCCAGGTCTCAGGTGGTCCACACTCTCAGAGCCCTCAGCCCCTTCAAAGGGAGAAAAAGGGGACAGGGAAGGGGGACTGGCGGTGTCTGTAACCCTGGGGGCACAAGCATTGGCCTTTGGGGAATAGCAGGACCTCTGCATCCCTCGCAGGGATGGGGGGCAATCACTTGTGAACGGGTCTGGGAGCTGCCCTCCCGCTGAGCTCTCTGGATATCAGAATGTGGCCCTGATCCTATCCTCCAGCTGATTATCTGGGCACAGGACCATCCCAGCAGGCCTTTCTGGCTCCCTGGTGCATTAGTTAGCAGACTTGCTCCCAGGGTCTCCTCCCTCCAGCCCCTCCTAGGGTCTCCTCCCTTCCGTGGAGATGGCCTGTCCGCTCTGTGTCTTGGATGATATGTCTGGGCACATGTGTCACCAGGGCCTCTGGCAGCTTCAGTTAGAGACTTGTTGGTAACTCGCCTGGTTTTGTTCCAAGGACATTAAGCCATGGAAACTGAGGTCATAGGACTTTACTGTCTGGGGGCCACCTGGGCCAACAAGGCTCCAAGGGGGGCAGCCCTGCACTGAGTGTTGCTGGTACCTAGGCCCTCCTCACCTCCTTGTCCTCCCATCTCCCCTCCACATTCTCTCTCTCTCACACACACAAACTCACTCTCTCTCTCTCTCTCTCTCTCTCTCTCTCTCTCTCTCTCTCTCTCTCACACACACACACACACACACACCACACACACACACATTTTGTCTAGGGCTGGTAGGCCCCCAGTCCGAGAGGCAGGAACAATCTGTCCCTCATTCCTTTGTCGCCGAGGAAAGGACATTTATTCTGATCACGTCTGCTGTGTGTGACACAGGGAGAGAGGCCCTGCCCTGCTGCCCAGGGCCCAGCCAGGAAGGGGCCCGGTGGTCCAGCAGGTAGTGCCTGGGACGTGGGGCTCTCTGGCTCAGCTCCTGCCATCGAGGGCCCGGTACCTGATACTGCAGCAGGTTGAGAGGTGACTCGGGAATCAGGGGAGACTCTCGGTGGGAGCCACTGGCTTTCCTGAGCCGACCTGCCCTTCTGCCCGGTCGCCGAGCCCACACCAGTGACCGCCTCCTGCCCGGCCAGGAAAGTGTGGTCTTGATGCTGATCCCTCACACCCAACCTGCACTGAGCCAAGATTAAAACCCTCCGCAGCCTGATTGGCCGGGGAGAAGCCAGCCAGGCATGACACCCCCCTCCAGCCTTCCCAGGAGCCTGGAGCCTGGAGCCAGACCCCATACACTTGGGGAGCACCTGGCAGCTGGCTTAATGGGGGACATCCAGGGCCCTCTTCGTGGTGAGTAGCTTTTAGCAGTCCCCATGCCCCAAATTATGTTCCAACAGTGGGCTGGGAGGAGCCCCAAAGTGAGATGACCAGGGGCCGTGGAGGGGAGCCATTGGTGGCTAATCTTGGGTCTCCTTTCTTCTGCCCCAGTCCCCTTGTTAGTGATCACCCCTTCTGTGTCTCATCCCCACTAATTTCTCCTCTCATCCCCCCAGGTCTTCCCTGCTGGACCCTCCTTGTTCTCCCAAACTGCTGTCCTTTTCTTCCCAGGGCCTTTAGTCTCTGCCCCTTAACCCCCCCCCTTCCCCCAAGTCTTTAAAAACTCCAAGGATTTATTTGTCTCAGTGTTTCTCTGACCTCTCTCTGCTGTTCGGCCCTTGTGTTTATAGTTAAAAAGGTAGGGTCTCTGACCTGGTACTTGGGGGCCTCAGCCTTGGGGGTCACCAGGCCCACCCCAGCTCTATCTGATATCAAAAGCTATCTGCTTTCTCCTCCCACTGAGGGCCCAGATCTCTGCACTGGCTGAAGGCTGCCTCAACTCGGGGTATGTGGTGGGAAGTCATAGAGGGAGGGCTTAGAGCCAAGGGGGACCCTCCTCTTACAGATGGACTAGACTGAGGCCTGGAGATGGGAATCCCCAGTCCTGGGTCCCCCAAGGCAAAGCTAGAATTTCTCTGCCTTCAGATTCAAAATTCCCACTGTCATTGCACATTGCCTCCCAGATGCCCAAAGAGATTGCACAGGGAAGCCAGTTATCTTGGTCCTGTGCTCTCACACTCACTGCAAAACTTGGCCCTCAGGGCCTTAATTTCCTCCGTTGTTAAATGAGAGATTTGGATTAAATGATCTTCAATGTTCCTTCCCTCTCAGACATTCTTTGATTCTCTAGTCACTCATCCCTGCTCCTGGAATGGTCTCCTAAAGCCTTCTTCCTATGTGAAGTCTCTCCAGGTCCCCCTTAATGCCAGATTACCTTTCTCCTACCCTGCATGTATTTTGTGGTATATAGTTAGTCCTCGGTCATCTCCCCTGTGGGGATAGGGTTTCTTGGGTACAGGGACCGGTCTTTTGGCCTTTGTATCCCCAGAGCTTAGGAGAGTGTACCTGACACATAGTAGGTGCTTAATAAAAGCTTCTTGACTGACTTGCCCCCTTTAACCATCAGTTTTCCTCCTAAGAATTAAAAAGCTGCACAAGTATGAGGATGGAAGGCAGGGGGGACCCCTACGTTATTGCATCACTATACACGGAGACAGTAGGAGAGACTTTTTTGTGTCCCCGATGGGATGACCTGAGTGAGTGCCCTTATCCTGCCCACCAGACCTTGGAAAGGGTGGTTGATATGCTGGCTGTGAGAAGGGCTTGGCAGTCTGTGTCTTAGGTAGCAGTCGGCGGTACAGACATGTTAGGACCTGCTGTAACATTTTTTGAATTGCTGAGAGCTGAGAAGAAAGCCAGGTTCTCCAAGACTCCACATACAGCCTGAAACTGGGGCTTGGGTTAGTCTTGAAACAATCCAGCTCTCCCCCCCCATGCCTCTTATCCCACTCATAGCCCAGTTGACCTAAATCAGGAGTTCTTAACTCTAGGTAATTAATTTGTGTAGAGAAATTAATATTTTAAAAAATCATTTTTATTATTTATATATTATAATATGTAATTATATATAACATATAAACATTTTATATATTATATTTATTAAAATGTCATATTTTCCCCAATTATATGTAATAATTTTCACATTCATTTTTAATTTAATTTTTTATATAAAGCTTTTTATTTTCAAAATACATGCATAGTTTTCAACATTCACCCTTGCAAAACCTTATGTTCCAAATTTTTTTCCCTCCCCCTAGATGGCAAATAATTCAATATATGTTAAACATGTGCAATTCTTCTATACATATTTCCACAATTATCATTCACATTCATTTTTTAAAAAAATTTGAGTTCCAAATTCTTTCTCTAGCTCCTTCCCTTTGCCCTCTTTGAGAAAGCAAGCAATTTGATAGATTATATATGTGGAGTCATAAAAAACATTTCCATATTAGCTATATTGCATAACAAAACAAAACACCAATCCCAAGAAAAATAGTTTAAAAAAAAAAGCATTAAGACTCCATCGGTTCTTTCTGTGGAGGTAGGTAGTATTTCTTATAAGTCCTCTGAAATTGTTTTGGGCCATTGTATTGATAAAAATAAGTTGATCATCATATGATACTTCTGTAACTGTATACAATGTTCTGTTCTTCTCACTTCACATTGTATCAATTTATGTAAGTCTTCCCAGGTCTTTCTGAAACCATCCTTCTCATCATTTCTTATAGCACAATAGTATTCTATTACAATCACATATCCGAACTTGCTCTTCCATTCCCCAATGAGTGGAACATTGTCTCACTTTCCAATTCTTTGCCACTGTGTATGTGCATGTATTTGTGCACACACACAGAGAGACACAAAGCTGCTATATTTTTTGTACAGATAGGTCCTTTTTCCTTGATCTCTTTGGAATACAGTGCTATTGCTGGGTCAGAGGGTAAACACAGTATTATAATCCTTTGGGTTTAGTTCCAAATTGTTCTCCAGAATGGTTAGATCAGCTCATGATTTTACCAACAGTGCACATGTCCCAATTTTTCTACATCTTCTCCAACATTTGTCATTTTCCTTTTCTGTCATATTAGCCAATATGATGTAGTGCCTCAGAGTTGTTTTAATTTGCATTTTTCTAATCAATAGTTTTTTAGAGCATTTTAAAAATCTGATTGATACTTCCTGTTTATATTTTTTGACCATTTATCAGTTGGGGAATGACTCAAATTCTTGTATGACTCATTTCTCTGTATTTTTGAGAAACGAGACCATTATCACAGAAACTTGCTATAAATTTTCCCCCCCGTTTCCTGCTTTTCTTCTAATCTTGGTTGCATTTGGTTTTGTTTGTGTAAAACCTTTAACATAGTCCAAATATCATTTTACATGTCGTAATGCTCTATATCTCATTTTGTCATAAATTCTTCCTTTATCTCTAGATCTGACAGCCAAAATAGTTCATGCTTCTCTAATTTGCTTATAACACTCTTTATGTCTGAATTATGTACCCGTTTTGATCCTTTCTTGTATATGGTGTGAGATGTTGGTTTATATCTAGTTTTTGCCAAACTGGAAAGTTGGTATTTTTTGCATAAGTATGTGGCATAGATTCCACTCGCCTGTAAGGGGACTTGAGGGAGATTGATCTTAATAGATATATTTTGCAGGGAGGGGAAGAAGGATAAGTGTTCTTTATGCATCTTTATTGAGGAGTATACTTTATTAGCCCTTCAGTTAGGGAAAGTTTGGGGGGGGGAGTTTTATACACCGGTCTGAGTTCTGTATGTCCTTGATCTACATATATATATAGGGGGAACATAAAGGAGGTTATCTTTTAAATAATTTAGGGAATTTGCACACTATTAATGCAGGTTGAAGATGACAAGGGCAGAGTGGGAAGCGAGGTGGAGTAGTGAGTTCAAATCCAGCCTCTGAGATTTTGTAGCTATGTGACCCTGGGCAAGCCACATGATTTCTGCCTCAGTCTCCTCATCTGTAAAATGGGGATAATATTAACATTTACCTCTCAGAGTTGCTAGGATCAAACAAGTTAATATTTGCAAAGTGCTTTGCAAACTTTAAAATGCTCTATAACATTAGCTATTATTATTTGCTTCTCTTTTTGAAGATAGGAATATCTTTTGTACATCCACGTACAAAAGAATAGAATTTGTACTCTAGTACTTCTTGTGGGGAGGCAGAGAATGTTGTTTGCCTGCCTGTTTGGGGATGGGGACTGGGTACCTATCCCCTCTGCTACCTAATCACTCATCCCTGTTAAAGGTCAGTCCTCAGTCAGGATTCTGGGATGGAAAACCCGATTCCAAGACCAGCTGATGGGGCAGACAGTGGTCATTGTAACACTTGGGAGTGGGCCAAGGATCAGCAGCCATCTCCGTGTAGCTGGAGAAGGGAACTGGTTCCAAGGGGATGTTGTTGGGTATTTGGGGAGATTGCCCCAAACTCTGGGATGTTCTGTCACCCTTAAGATTAAGGAATCACAAACCAGTTCCTATTGTTCAGCGATGAAGATAGTCATATACATCCAGAGAGAGGCCTGTGGGAACTGAGTGTGGACCACAACATTTTAATGCTTTCTGTGAATATTTGCTTACATTTTGTTTTCCTTCTTAGGCTTTTTGTTTCTCTTTCTAGATCTGATTTTTCTTGTGCAGTAGGATTAACTGTATAGATATGTATACATATACTGGATTTGTCATATAATTTAACATATTTAACATGTGTTAGACTACCTGTCATTTAGGGGTGGAGGTGGGGAGAAGGAAGGGAAAAATTTGGAACAAAAAAAATTTTTTTGCAAAGATCAATGTAGAAAAATTACTCATGTGTTCTGTAAATAAAAAGCTTTACTTAAAAAAAAAAAAAGAAGAAGATCAAGGAATCAGGGGCAGCCAGATGGTGCAATGGTTATAGCACTGGCCCCAAGTCAGGAGAACCTGAATTCAAATGTAGCCCCAGAATTCAGGAAGACTCACTTAATACTTCCTAGCTTTGTGATCCTGGGCAAGTCACTTAACCCCATTTGCCTCAGGGAAAAAAAAGTGGCCTCAGACCCTTAACACTTCCTACTATGTGATTGCCTTGCCCCCCAAAAATTTAAAAAATAAAAAGATCAAGGAATCTTAAGATTTAGAACAGGAAGAATCCCTAGCAGCTTGCTAACACTGACTCATTTTACAATTACAATCCAGGAAACAGTCAAGGAGCATTTATTAAGAACTTACTATGTTTCAGGAATTGTGGGAAGAATGAAAGGAAAAACAAAAACAATCCCTTCCCTCAAGTAGTTTACATTTCTAGTGAGGGAAGGCACAACATGAGGATAGCTAGATATGTCCATGATATAGACAAAATATATGAAGGGAATCTCAGGGAGGTTTAGGGAGATGGGGCGCTGGGAAAGGCATTCTGCACATGGGTTGAAGAAGCTGTCTTTTTGAAAAAATTAATAGCTTTTTATTTTTCAAAATATATGCAAAAATAGTTCTCAACATTCATCCCTGCAAAATCTTGTGTTCCAAATTTTTCTCCCTCTCCCTTAGACAGCAAATAATCCAGTATATCCAATATATATCTAGTAATCCAGCAAATAATCCAATATGCGCAATTCTTCTAAACATATTTCCACATTTATCATTGAACCTGTGTCTTGTAGGAAGCCAGGTCCCATGAGTTTAGGTGATTGGCCCAATGGAGAGAGCCTCAGAGCTAGCAGTTCAGTGGAGGCCTTCTAACTCCAAATCTGGCCCTCTTTCCATAAACCCCTTCCTCTATTTTTCAGACACTTGCAGAGTGTTGACATGTTGCGTGGCGCAGGGGTCCGCCTCGCTGTCTCGACTGTGAGACATGGGTCAGTGACCCTTTGGCAGGCTGAGGAGTGGCCAACCCTTCTTTGCTTTCTGTAGGGCTTTGTGTGGGCAGCTCTGTGGCATTATGTACCCATCTGTGTGGGTAAAGAGAGTTCATATTTTCTACCTCCTACCCTCCCCAAATCTCTAGAATGGTGAGAGAAAGGCAGAAAGGGCACAGGAATCAGAGTCCAAGCTCTGCTACTTGTCACCTAAGATGTCACATCCATCTCAGAATTGTGTTTTTAAATGTAAAATATAAAATATGGAGGATTACAAAGGAAACTAATGTATTGAAATACAGTGATCAACAACAAATTTTTTTTAAAAAAGTTTACAGACTTCTAGATAAGACCCCTGGTCTAGTGTTTCTTACAGTGTGGGGACCCAGGAAAGAAAAGCTGATCCAGGGAGTGGGAGGGATTGGGTGCTTCCCCACAGGGGCTGAAACCTTTCATCCATGGTATATTACACCATGTGTGGGTTCTTTTAATCTTCAACACCGAGAATTCATTTGGCGTTGGCGATAATGTGAACAAGGTTAATCTCCTTCTTCGTCTTCCTGTCCCCCAGATTGAGGCATTTCCTGGATGAGTTGGAGGAATAGGTCATGGAAGCCCCAGTGCCAGCTTGCTTAAGGGAAAGAGACAGGCAGAGAGAATGGAGGAGGAAGAAGAAAAAAAAGATGACGGCAAAATAAGGGAGGGAGGAGAAGAGGGAGAAAGAAAGGAGGAGGAGAAGGGGAAGGAAGAGAGGAGAGAAAGAGAAAGAGGGAGGAGAAAAGAGAAAGAAGAGGAAGAAGAAAAGAAAGATGAGGAAGGGGAAGGAAAAGAAAAAGGAAGGAGGAGGAGGAGGAGGGAGAGAAAAAGAGAAGAGAGGAGGAGAGAGACTGAGAAGGAAAGAAAGAAAGATAAAAATGTAAATGAATGAGTATCCTGGTGGCCCTCATCAGACCTGAGGATCGATGGGTAGTCTTATCTCCGAGATCAAAGGAAACAATAGAGAAGGTTTTTCATTTTGATTTGTGTTTAACCTCCTAAATAAAATGTCTGCACTGCAGTTTAATTATTGATTAGAATGGTCCTTTAGAGCTCCCTTCTTATTTGCTGGCAGTCTGATGGCCAGCCAGATTGTGGGCCCCATAGAGTAATAGAGATATCCCTAGCTACCCTCTGGCCATTTCCCACATACACAACTCTGTCAGTACATCTGATTTCATTGCTTTCCAAGCTTTCTCAATCAAGAACCAGGGTTTCTTAACTGGGCTTTGTGCGTAGATTGCAGAGATTGAATGGAGAAAAAAAAAATTCACATCTTTATTTTCATTAACTTTTGATTTCTGTTGAATTCAGTTTTTATGCTATTTGAAAATATTCAGGGAAGGGGTCCATAGATTTCCCCAGATTGCCTGAGATGTTCATGATATAAAAAAAATTTCAGAACCATTGGCCTAGTAATGAACCTGATCCTTCTCCCTGATGTGGGGAGTCCCCAAGTAATTGGGGGTGGGGAGTCATTCTATTCTGGGACTTGATGTTGAACATCTGAGTGTCCCCAAATGTAGAATTTGAATGTGGACAGCTTTCTCCTCCCCTTGTTTCCCCCAAGGCCCAGTCTGTACTGGATGGGGTGGGGCGGCCTATCCCTGCAGTACCCAGGGGCCATGGGTTTTGGATCTTGCCCTCACTTGCCTTCATGTAGGTTGGGAGTATACTTAGCTAGCTTCTTCCCTCCACACCCCCCAAAAACAAGGGACTATTCTTCATTTCAGTTTTATATTTCCTGTCTGGGCCGGTTTTGTCTCGTTCCTTCAATCCCACCTTCCACTATGTGTTTCTGCATGTTTATCCCAAGCACTGAGCTTTCTCTTTCTGCTTTTGCCACCAAGATTGGGCCCCATGTCTATGTGACCCCACCTGAGACAATGAAGCCTACTGAAGACTTGGGGAAGGAAAGCAGAGAATAGGATGGAAAGAAGTGTAGACTGGCCTAATTGGGGTGCTGGAGGTAGAACCAGGTCTGGTCCTGAATGCCCCAAATCAGAGCCTTGAGCAGGATTCCAGATGTGGGGAATATTGTGGTCAAGATAATGTGTGATCAAGTAGATGTGGGTACAAGGGGGAAGGGCTTCCATAGGAGCTTGGAGGCCATGGCTCCTGTCACCTCCACGATTAAATAGAAAATCTTATGCTTTTTAAAGCCATTCATTTAAAAAAAAAGAAAGAAAGAAAGAAAAAGAAAATAAAGCCATTCATAAAAAAGAAAAAGAAAACAAAAAAAAGAAAAATTAATAAAGCCATTCATAAAAAAGAATAAGAAAAATGAATAAAATAAAGCCATTCACAAATAAAGAAGAAAAATTAATTTAAAAAAGAAAAATGAATAAAATAAAGCAATTCATAATTTCTCAGCTTTTCTACCTCCATAAACTCTGGGACTGGTAACACTTGATTAGCCTCTTTGCTTTTTCTTAACTCAGACCTCTGGGCATTCTCCCTTCATCCCTACTTCCTGGCTTTTCCTTCCAGTCCTAGTTAAAATCCCAGCTTCTCAGAGAAGCTTTCTGTATTCCTTCTATAGAGGGGAATCCTTTCTCCTCTTTATAAGCTTGTTTACACATACTTGTTTGCAGATGCTCACCCCACTAGACTGTGAACTCCCTTAGAAGAGGGATGTCTTTGTCTTTCTTGAATCCTCAGTGCTTAAGTACAGGCCCTGGTATAGAGTAAATAGTTGACTTGACCTCTTGTTGTAGGTTGCTGATTTAAGTTGTCTAAGAATTTGCCAATTGAAAGTCAAGTCAACAAGTATTAAGCTCAGTGAATTTGGGGTCAGAAGATTTGACACTGAAACTACCTGTTAAAAGTACCTTTCCCTCTTGAGACTTGATTTCTTCATCTACAAAATGATCAAATTGGATTGGATGAATTGTCAGGTCCTTTTCAGCCCTAAGTTTTGTGAACCCATCATCGAATCAATCAACAGATATTGATTAAACACTTGCTTGCTCTGTGTCAGGCATTGTGCCTAAGTGCTAAGAGAATTTTTTTTCTTAACATTTTTATGGAGAACGCTTTTTATTTTTTAAATTAAGTTTTTTAATTAACAAAAAAATGTCTTTCCTACCATATCCCCACCATTGGGGGGAAAATAGTAAGATCCTTTTTTTTTTTTCTTTTAGCAATTATATATAATCAAGCAAAACAAGTTCTCACATTGGCTGGTTTCTTTTTTCTTTTTCTTTTTGGTGAGGCAGTTGGGGTTAAGTGACTTACCTGGGATCACACAGCTAATAAGTGTCAAGCATCTGAGGCTAGATTTGAATTCAAGTCCTGATTTCAAGGTTGGTGCTCTATCCACTGTGCCACATAGTTGTCTCTATGTTGGCTGTTTCTAAAAATAAGTATATCTGATTCTACCTCTTGAGGCCATCACCTCTCCATCATTCAGCATTAGCTCTCTGGAACCAGATGATCATTATGTTGATAAGAAGGTTTAAGGCTTTTAAAGATATATATTTTTATGATGTAGTTAATATAAATTGTCCTTCTGGTTCTATTTCCTTCACTCTGCCTCAGTTCATTTGAATCTTCCTAGTTTTTTTCTGAAACCATCCCCTCTCTCATTTCTTACAGCCCAATAGTATTGTTACATTCATCTTCCATAATTTGTTCTATGCTGGGGGATATTGATGCCAACTTTGAACCAAGGGGTTTGTGGTACCGTACTTGGTGCCAGAAAGTTTACCTTGATTAGATTCAAATTCTTGATCAGCCACTCACTACATGTGACATTGATCAAGTCTATTCCCTTCTCTGTGTGTGTGTGTTTGTGTGTGTGTGTGTGTGTGTGTGTGTGTGTGAGAGAGAGACATTGATACAAATCTAGTCCCTTCTCTCTCTCTCTCTCCATGTGTGGCATTGATCAAGTCTATTTCCTTCTGTGTGTGTGAGACATTGATCAAATCTATTTCCTTCTGTCTGTCTGTGTGTGTGTGTGTGTGTGTGTATGTGTGACATTGATCAAATCTATTCCCTTCTCTCTCTCTCTCTCTCTGTGACATTGATCAAGTCCATTTCCTTCTCTGTGTGTGTATGTGTGGGGGTGTGACATTGATCAAATCTATTTCCTTCTGTGTGTATGTGTGTGACATTGATCAAATCTATTCCCTTCTCTCTCTCTCTTCCTCCATGTGTGATCAAGTCTACTTCCTTCTCTTTGTGTGTGAGACATTGATCAATTTCTATTTCCATCTCTGTGTGTGTTTTGTGTGTGTGAGACATTGATCAAGTCTATTCCCTTCTCTCTCTCCCTCGTTCTCCTCTTTCCCTCCCTCTCTGTCCCTTCCCCTCTCTTTCTTCCCCTCTTCCTTTCTCTGTATCTTTTTCCCCCTCTTTCTGTCTTTCTTTCCCTCTTGCTCTGTCTCTCTTCTCCCCTTTTTTCCTCCTCTCCTCCCCCCCTCCATTTTATCTGTAAAATGGATGGCTTGACCTAAATGACCTCTAAAGCCCATCCATCTCTAAAATCCTAAGATGCCATAACCAAGATTCTCTTCCATGCTCTTCTTTGTAATTCAGTTTCCTGACTATTTTCTTGGGGTTACAAAAGAGGAAGGCCACTTCTATTCCTAGGGCTTCAAGTTCTGAATAGCAGGCCTTGGGAGGCTGGAATGCCTCTGTGCTGTTGCCATGGTAGCCAGCTGGGAGGCCCCCATCTCTCACTTCTGGACTCCCCAGTCCAGTCTGACCCAGCCCAGCCTGACTCTGCTAGCGAGGCCACAGAGTTTTTATGTCTGTGTGGGTTTTCCTTCTCGGGACCTTCAGGGTCTGGGTGTGACTTCTGGGGGCTGCTTCAGCAGCGGCTATCCCAGAATACCTCTGGCTGTTCCAGGCTCTTGCCATAGAGGGAACTTGAGGGGTTCCTCTCTGCCCACTCCTAGGGGACATGTTGGGATGGGTAGAGGAGGAACGGGCAGCATCCGTGAGCACTATGGACACCCTTAAAGATGGCTCCTTCTGTGACCTTATCTGCCTGGAAAGTGGAATGGCTGAACTGCTCCGGCAGGAGTTTGAGCTCATCAGGCCCAGGACCCTGGGTAGGTTGCCATGAGGGAGTGCTCACCCTACCCTGTGCTTCAGTTTCTCACTCAGTGCCATCTGGACAAAGACTGTTGGTTCTGGATCCCTATTTTAAGCCACTTGTTAATTATCCATGAAAACTTGGGCACAACCAGCCTCCTGGGTCCTCATTTTTCCTCATCTGTAAAGCAAAGGGCTTAGATTAACTGATCTCTTAGGACCCTTCCAAGCTAGTGATTTCCACATCTTACCTCCACCTGAGAATCTCTCAAATTTCTGGTTTCTTTCAAGGGTTTGATCAAAAGCTCCCTTCTACAGGATGCCTTTCTTCCTCCCCCTCCTTCAGATGCTAATATCTTCCCTCCCAAATCAGATATACACAGAGAGACAAGTATATTTTATATGTACATGTGCATGTATATATTTACATATACATGTATATAGCATTTGTGTATATATTTGTATATTTTATTACTCGTGTATATAATTCATGCATGTATAAATGCACATGTATGTACAGTAACATAGAAGTATATTATATCTTTGTGTATATATACATACACACATGTATGTATGTAGATATTGTCTTCTTGGCCTAAAATGTAAGCTGCTTGAGGGCAGGATTGGTTTTTATTTTGTCTTTGTAAAGTTCTTTCTGATTATTATGACATAGATATACGTTTAAGTCTGACTCTGCTTGTGGAGTGCAGGTTCTGGTATGAGAATGAGAATTCTCGTTCTACCAAAGGAGAAAAATGGTAAGTGCCGGCCTGGCCATGGATTATTTTCTGAGCACCAATGCAGCTAAAATTCAGAGAGGTTTTATCCTGGAGAGATGGTTCATTGGTTGATAAAAGGTTTGGGCACAAAAACTTAGAAAGCCATTTGCCAAACTGTGGATTGCTTGAGATCTTTGTCAAGGAAGAAAAAAGGAGGACTACTTAGGAAATCAGGGAGCCATGAAATATTGGAGTAATTTTTTTCTTTTTGGATTGGGATCAAATGAGATAATGCTTGTAAAGTGCTTAGCACAATGTCTGGTTTATAGTAATGCTATATAAATGTTCACTGCTGCTAGTATTATTTCCAAGATTATTATCATTGTTAATTATTATATTTGTAAAGTTCTTAGCACAGTGTCTGGCATATAGTAAATTATGTAAATATTAGCTGCCCTTATCAATAGTATAGTAGTTCCTGATATATAGTAAACTATATAAATATTAGCTGTCATCAGCAGCTGTAGCAATAGCAGTAAGTAGTATTGGTGATGGTAGTGGTGGAGTAGACCTCAGTGAGGTCTTTGTTTGCAGTCAGGGATAGGGGAAGAGAAACAGGTTGTTGTTGCCCACCAGGTTATGCACAGGGAGGTTGGGTTGTAGTATACAAGACATGGTTGACCATACACCCAGGGGCAGGGAGCTTGGGTTCTGGTAAGCAGGATGCTGGGAAGCTTGGGTCTTGCTACATGTTTCTGTTCCTTGTTTTTCTCAAAGTTTGGCCAATGGTTGGGAGATGGACATTTATCTCCCTAGAGAGAGACTAGCCAGTGGATAAGGAGTAACATCTCCTCTGCAGCTTTACTTTTCCCTATAAAATACTCATCCTGAAGTAACCCCTTAGGCCAACCAGCCCTCTAATCCTGCTTGGTCTCCTCCTACTTTATACAACAATAAAACCTTTTCCTTTGAGAAACAAGGCTGGCGTCCAGGTAATTCTTACCTATGGAACCTGCTCTCCCATTGCTATAGTAATAGTAGTAGTAGTAGTAGTAGTAGTAGTAGTAGTAGTAGTAGTAGTAGTGGTGGTGGTGGTGGTGGTGGTGGTGGTGGTGGTGGTGGTGATAGTAGTAGTAATGGTGATAGTAGTAGTAGTAGTGATAGTAGTAGTAGTAGTAGTGGTGGTGGTGATAGTAGTAGTAGTAGTAGTAGTGGTGATAGTAATAGTAGTAGTAGTGGTGATAGTAATAATAGTAGTGGTGGTGATAGTAGTAGTAGTAATGATAGTAGTAGTAGTAGTAGTGGTGGTGATAGTAGTAGTAGTAGTGGTGGTGGTAGTGATGATGATAGTAGTAGTAGTAGTAGAAGAAGATGAAAATGAAGATGATTGATAAAGGTCTTAGCAAATGCCTGACCCATAGTAAATGCTGTATAAATGTTAGCTTCTATTATTATTGTTATTGTGTCTGTAAAGTGCTTGGCTCAGGACCTTGCACATAGGAGTGATTACATAAGTGATAGCTATGATAATAATTGTTCTTAGTGATCTCATTGGTAGCAGGGACGCCGGAGAGAAAACTTCCTCAATCCCTGTGTAGCTCTGTACCCTCTCTGCAGTTTGTGCTCTTGGGGCCCTGATGGCCAGCCCAGGGTTCCACAGCCTGGACATGTGGGAGACAGAGCTTGAATCCAGGTCTTGTTGTCTTGCAGGCTGACTCTGCAAGCTCTAGCTGTGTCCCCTCTCATTGGTCTCTGTGTCTTGTCATTATTATCCAGGGGCATATGGCCTAGGCCTGTCCTGCCTGGTCCAGCCCAGTCCTGCCTGGTCCAGCCCAGTCCTGCCTGGCCCAGTCCAGTCCTGCCTAGTCCAGTCCAATCTGACCCAGCCCAGCCTGACCCTGCTAGCGAGGCCGCAGAGTTCTTCCGTCTGTGTGGGTTTTCCTTCTCGGGGACCTTCAGGGTCTGGGTGTGATGGGCCCCTGGGACATGTGTGTCCTCTGCCCTGGTAACATCAGGGAAGAAGGAGGAAGGGAAGCCCCAGTCTCCCCATTGTGAAATGTGAATTCCACTCCCACAGGGAGCCAGAAATGTGGAAGGAAGGGGAGGAATTTCAGGAAGAAAGGGCAGAGGGAGGCAGGGGCCAGATGGAGTAAGCCTCTAAGGGACTGGATCGACCCAGAAGCCCCAGGGAGGTGGCGTGGCAAAGGCAGGAAACCAGGTCTTGGGCCCAGCTACTGCAGACTCACTCTTACCTCCGCCAGTCCCTTTTCCTCTTCAGATTTCCTTTCCTATAAACTGGAAAAGTGGGACTCAGGGAGGCAGCTAGACAGCACAGGAGAGGAGAGGTAGAATTGGAATCGAGTACTGAATTCAGATCTCACCTCAGACACTTCCTAACTGGAAAAGTCACCGATGTTCTCTCAGCCTCAGTTGTCTCATCTGTAAAATGGAGATAATAATGGCAGCTTCTTCCAGGGTTGCTGTGAGGATCCAATGAAATATCTGTCAAGAGCTTTATAGACTTTAAAGTACTATATAAATGCCTGTCATTATTATTATTACTGTCATCATTATTATTATTATTACTACCCATCTAGCTCTAATATTCTTCTCTCAGGGAGCAGTATGGTCCTGTGGGAAGAGCTGTAGATAGAATATAACCAGTGTGGCTTCATTTAACCCCGATGAGCCTCAGTTTGTTTTTCTGTTAAGCCTCGAAGCTTCTGGCCCTGCTGCCCCACTTGGGAAATCCCCCCGCCCCCAACACAGAGTCACAGCCACCCCTGCCTTTCCTGAGTGCTTGGGGCAGGTGTGGCAGTCTCCAGGAGTGAGAGATCTTGGGCCAAGGAGGTACATTTCTCATGAACAGCCTTGCTGACCCCAGTGCAGTATCAGCCTCGTGATGGCCCCCAATCTTCACGGCTTTGGCATTTTTCTTTGTCCCCTGCCCTTAGATTTTAAGCTTCTTCAGGGCAGGGACAAATTTAGATTATAAGCTCTTTGACAGCAGGGACTATTTTAGATTGTAAGCTCCTTGAAGACAGGGACTATTTTAGATTGTAAACTCTTTGACAGCAGGGTTAAGATTATAAGCTCCTTGAGGGCAGGAACTATTTTAGATTGTAAGTTCTTTGAGGGCAGAGGCTGTCTTTAGTGCTTTTTTGTATAGTGCCTGACACATAGTAGGTGCTTGCTTAATAAGTATTGATTGATTGACTGGGAAGAAACTTGGACCTGAATTCTCAACCTGGTTCACCATCTCCTAGGGTATGACCTTGGCCTAGGCACTTTACTAATCTGAGTCTCAGTTTTCTATCTGTGAAATGAAGGGCATATTCGTTCCCCCTACCCCAGATTTAGCATCTAAATCCCCAAGTGCTGGAGAACTTGTTTTTGATTGTTGTTCTGCATTCAGTGTTAGAGAGGTTGTTTTATTAGTATTCTTTGAGACTGAGATCTCCAGAACCCACTCCCAGAGTGTCCTGTAATTCAGTTTATATTCCTTCCCCTCTCTAGCCCACCTCCCAGTTCTGTCACCCATCCTGTGTGGCCTGCATCTAGCTTTTGTCTGTAACTCTTTAATCCAGTCTTGGAGCTGGATTTTTATTGCTTCATTTTATAGGTGAGGTAACAGGCGCCTGATTGGGAAGTTCCCAGCAGAGATGGAACTAGAACTTTTAACTGCCCAGAGTGATCCTTTCTCTTTTGGGATGGGTCAGATAGTGGTAATAGAAAACTCATCAAATTCTCTATTTCTAAATGAGGGAAACTGAGGCAGGGAGGTGGGCCCTTGCCCAAAAGGATTTGATCTTTTTCCGCTTGACTTTCTTTTCTATTCTATCAAGATGACATATTCTGTCTGATGTCCTGTCTAAAATGCACACGGACCCACAAACTGGTCTGTCCAGGCCACCACTGGGTTGGAAAGGTAAGAAGCGAACAAGCTGCCTGGGGAGATAATTTGTCTCTCTCTGTATCTTAGGTCAGTGAAGGAGGGAAGGCGAGAAGGGGCTCCGAGAGGGAGCCCTGGATAATTAGTGACTCTGTTCTCAAAACTGACTGGTTGCAACAGAGCCAGGCAACTGCTGCTCTCAAGTCAAGGTCACTCTGTTCAGAGCCAGCAGTGACCAGTCAGTAACGGAGCTGTCCTCTGGGTGGGTGGCTTTGGAGTCTGTACATAAGTGGCAGGTTGGCATTCCTGGAGCAGACCTTACACCCCAGCTCAGAGTTAGAATGGTGTCACGGTGTAAGGGGGAATTGGACTGGACCAAAGGACCCAGAAAAGTCCTGAGTTTCTGTATCTTCAAAGTAAGGGTGATAATAATATTCCAGATTCTTATCTTGGAGGGTCAGTCACACTGGAGAGACCATAAGTCTATATGGAATTTGGAAAGAAGTTTGGATATTACTTAGTTCAGCCTGCTCCACCCCTGATGGGGAAACTGAGGCCCGGAGCTGTTAAATGATTCGCCTCACACAAGCTATACAGGCAGCAAAATAGCAGCTACATTTGAATTCAGGTACTCTACTTCAGACTTTAATTAAACCACCCAGCCTACCAGGATGTCATTCATTCAGCAAGCATTTATTAAGTGTTTACTGTATACCACAGCTCTGACAAGTGCTGCTTATACAAAGACTTAAGATTTTCATCTTAATGGCCTTAACCCACAAAGAAATTGTATTCCAGTTAGATAGAAAATAACCAAAAAAAATTTCAAAATATAGTATAATAATAATAATAATTTATGTAGTATTTACTATGTGCCAGGTACTGTGCTAAATGCATTATGATTATTATCTCACTTAATCCTCACATCAGCCCTGGGAGGCAGGTGCTGTTATTATCCCCATTTTGAAGATAAAGAAACTCAGACATAGGTTAAGTGATTTGCTCAGGGTCATCCACTTAGTAAGTGTCTGAGGCTGGATTTGAACTCAGGTCTTCATGCTTGGCGCTCTATTTACCATACAACTTAGTTGTCCCTAGAATACTGTCATCCCTAGGAGAGGAGCCATTAACATCAGGGGCAGAGACAGCATTTGCTTTCTGAAGGAATATTTGAGTTAATCATCTACCCCTGAATAGAATTCTATTTAAACATTAATCCAGTGCCTACTGTATGCAAAGATTCGGTTTATATTCCTTCCCCTCCCTAGCAAAGATAGCACAGCTTCCCTTTTCTTCTCCCCCCCCATAATCATCAGTTTCTGTTCTTAAAGAGCTTACATTCTATTTGAATCTCTTCAACAAGTGCCCCAACCCTCCAGCCTCTCCTCGAAAAATCTTCATTGAGGGGATAGCTACTTCCTTCTGTGACTGCCCTTCCACTTTGGAACATCAATACTTATCAGGAAGTTTTTCTCTTAAATCGAACAAAAATGTACTTCTTTGCAAGTTGGAGGCATTGCTCTGACTTGTACCCCTGAGATGCCAAGGAGAATTATTAAGTGTTTACTGTCTTCTTCAGGAGAGATTCTGATATACTCAAAGATGAATTATCCAGCATTTATTAAGTGCCTTCTGGACACTGTGGGGTACCAAAAAAAAAGGAGGAAAAATAGTCCCTGCCCTCAAAGAGCTTACAGTCTAGTGGGAGAGACCACATGCTGACAGATATAGACAAATCGAGCTATGTGCAGAATGAACGGGAAATAATTAAGAGAGGGAAGGCACTGGAATTGAGAGGTGGGAGGATTTGGGTTGAGACTTAAAGGAAGTCAGGGAGGTCAGTAATGGGAGGACAAGAAGGGGAACAAGCCAGAGAGAATGCCCAGAGCCAACAAATGGAGTTGGAATTGTACCCCTGAAGTGCCAAGGAGAATTATTGTTTACTGTCTTCTTCAAGACAGATTCTGATATACTTAAAGATGAATTATCCAACATTTATTAAGTGCCTTCACTTATTCCAGTGTCCCTGGAATAGCCAGAGGGTTACTGGATCAAGGAGCACCACTTCTTTGGGAAGGAAGGTGTAAAAAGATGGGAGGTAGAGGGTGCTGAGGGGTGAATGCCAAACAGAGCTCTGTATGTGATCCTGTAGGTCATGGGGAGCCAGTGCAGTTTACTGAGTAGGAGATGGCATGATCCCTCTTGTACTTCAGGAAAATCACTTTAGTGGCTGCCTGGGGGATGCATGCTGGTTAGGGCAGAGAAGGTGGAAGCTCCCATTGTAGATGGCCGGCCTTTCTGGAGTTGAGATGGTCCTACTTGGCTGTTTTTGCAGAAAGACTCCCTCGTTCTTTCTCACAATCATCGCATTGCATACTCCCTCCTCTCCTTGACTAAAGCATTTTGTAAACAAATCTTAAAGATCTGTAAAAATGGGAGCTGTTTTGTGAGAAGGACACTGGGCTATTTTGAGGGACTCACCTGTTGTGGGGTGAAGATGATCTCATCCCACTTACCAATGAGCAGAACTGGGGCCGAAACAGTGATAGCGCGGAATGGCCCCTTTGTGCATAAAGCTTGCCAGCCGCCTCTGGGGAGCCAGGGGGGAAGCTGGCATTAGAAATCTTGGCCCTGCCCACAGCCTGGCTGCCTTACCAATGAGCCAGGAGGTTCCTAAAATGCCAGACACGGTGTTGATGTCGATTATAAACTCCTTGAAGATAGGGACTTAGACCAGCCTGACTCCTCCTTAACGGAAGAGATAGCCAAGCAGCTGGCCAGTGGTCAGTAGTCCCAGGCCACTGGGCCGGTACTGCCCAAACAGCTTCTCTGAAAGACAAGGTTTAATGTATTTCTTCCATGTTTAACGTATATTGGACTACTTGCCAAATAGGAGGGGAAAATTGGAACACAAGGTTTTGCAAGGGTCAGTGTTGAAGAAGTATTCATGTATATGTTTTGAAAAATAAAAAGGTTAATTAAAAAAATGACAAGGTTTAACTTGGAGAGTCTGGGAACTGTGGAAATGGCCGCGGAGCTGTCCGGACTGCCCAGTGCTTTTTTTGTGACTTCTGCCTGTGCAAACACCGGTACCTGGGTGTAGGAGCACAGACTGTGGACCTGGGAAAGGCCTTCGGGACTGTCTGGCCCAGACTGAGGAGGCCGCTGAGGCTGGGCCGACCTGTCTGAGGTCACACCGGTAATAAGCAGCAGAAGTGGGATTCAGGTCCGGCTCCTCCACCTCCCACACCGGTGCCCTCTCTCCTGAGCTACAGATGGCCTTGACATGGAGGACGTTTGCAGGATGGCCAGAGGGGCTAACATTAGCTCTCTGCTAATTTGGTGTGAGAGTGCAGCTGTTTCCCAGCAGCCTGTTGCCGTCCCCAAGAATGGTTTTAGAGGTGGCTAAATATTCTCAGGCTCCCAAGCGTTCTCTTTGTCCAGTCCTATTCTGTTTTAGAGAGCTCTGGACCTGGAATCAGGAAGGCTGGAATTCAGATCTGCCCTCAGACTAGCTAGTTTAAAGCAATAGCTTACATGTATATTTACATATACATATGCATATATATAATATATATTATCAATGACATAATATATAACTTATATATAATAAGTTAATTTTAATTTTAATTAATTTAATTTTGAATATTTTAAATATTTTCATTTAATTTAAATATTTAAATAAACATTGAATAATTTTATATTTAATTCAAAATTAATTTAATATTCATAAAAAACTTTATATAAATATATATTATATGTATTATATATAATTTACATATATATACAAGTAGCTTACAAGGAGTATAGCTGGGTTTCCTCAAAAGTGAATGGAGATAAAAGTGGCTGCCTCCCAGGGTGGTTATAAGGATCTCTTGTAAAGGTGCTTAGCACACAGTCGGTGCTTTATTATTGCTTATTTCTTTCCTTTACCTTCCTTCCTAGGGAAATAGGTTCTCCTGGAGTCCCTGGCTTGATGCTCCCCAGCCAGCGGCTTCCAGTGGGAGCAGATTGGCGTTGCGCCCCCCAAGGTGGCTTCTGGGGGCAGCCGGCTAAAAGGGTCTCTCTTTCTGTCTGCAGGTCACGGCAATCACAAAGAGAGCAGCCCTTTCCTTAGCTGCTCTGAAGCCACCAAAGGAAGTGATTACTATGATAGGAACTTGGCCCTCTTTGAGGTAAAATGTTGCTTTTCCTCCTCCTTTGTTATCTAAACCCCTAAGGACTTGGACTTTTGGCTAAGCCAGAGGGAGGGAAAAAGGTTCAAGGGTGGAGGAATATCCTCCTCCCTTCTCTCATCTTCAGAAGGAGAATTGTCATCAGAGGAGGGAGCAGGGAAACCATCAGGGGAGATTTTGCTGCTGCTTTCCGTGGAAGAGTTGGGGTACAGTCAGCGGACCCCCACCTTTGACCTTAGTCCATTTTCGGGCCTAGCACTGCTGTTGGAATGGTGTTGAACCAAACTGTGTTCAAGGACTGTCATTTATGATCCTTCTCTCTTCAGCACCATGTTCACACAGCAGGCACTTCATAAATGTCTGTGGAACAGAATTGAACTGGGCTGGGGTAGTAGAAGAACCTTTGATCTGGCCAAGACGATCAATTGAGATCCAGAAACTGAGAATGACCTCATCTGTTTCATGTCCCCCTTAGCAAGTCCTGAATTATGAATTAGTCCATGGGGGCTTTTGAAAGCTAATCATAAATGATATTATCAGAATATTAGTAGACACTTAGGGGGAAAAGCAGCAGTGGGGAGAAAATAGTGAGGGGATTGGCAGTGGGGAATAGAGAAGAGGTGGCAGTGGGGAAGATAGGGGGTCAGCAGCAGAGTGCCTTGGGGAGGGAGCAAGGAAAGGAGGAAGTGAGGGCAGGACTGGGGAGAAGAGCAGCGGGTCTGGGAGGGCCAGCAGAAGGGAGACCCAGCCCTGGCTGGGAGGAGGACCTGGAAGGCCTCCAATGCCAGGAGAGCATGTGCTGCCTTGCCAGAGGTGTACCAACCTGCCCAGCATCCCTCGGGGGACTGTGGTTTTCACAGCCACTCGTTGTATAAATGGATTGGTAACAATTACCCTGGTCTGGGGCCGAGGGCCAATCTGTGGGCCCCTGGGAGGGGTGGAAGGAGGGTGACTCCCCCAGATGCTCCAGCCCAGAGTGGTACAGCGGGCAAAGTGGAGAGGAAGGGCAGCTGGCGGAGGAACTGGAAGGGAGCCACTTGGTCCGAGGTCATCTTTATCCCAAGTTTAATCCTTATCATGATAGTCATTGTTATTCTTGTTAATAATTACAGTATAAGCTTTCCAGTGTTACTGAGCACTTCCCTTCCAACAAGCCCATGAGCAGGGGAGCACCAGCATTAATAGCCCCATTAGTGAATTTGGGGTCACAGAGCCTGAACTCAAACCCAGTTTCTGCCACCTGAACTAGTCTATCTTGTTTAGTCGTCAGGGGCTTGTGAAAGCTAATCATGAGATATGAATTGGGGTTCAAAATATTAGCAGGAACTTGGGGAGAAGGGCAGCAGTGGGAGAATACAATGAGGAGGGGGAAGCATTGGGGGCCAGCAATGAGGAAGAAGGAGGGGCAACTTTGGAGAACATGGAGGGTGCCTATGGGAAGGAAGGGAGTAGAGAAAGTGAGAAGCAGGATTGGGCAGAAGCAGTGTGATGGGTGTGGGAAAAGTAGATGGTTTCTAAGGGCCTGTCCACCTGGCAAACCTACAGGCTGGGAAATTGAGGCTTAAGAGATCCAGTTGTGCTTGTTTTGTACCATAAATTAAAAGGGGGTGAGGAGGAGGAAGAAAAAGTCAGAGGGATGGGAAGAGAAGGAGAGGGGGAGAAGGAGAAAATTACTGCCCTTACCCCTCAACAAGTAGGACACATTTACCCATATGCTGGAATTTGGTTCACCTGCTTATAGATTGGTTGACTTAGATTTCAGCAGGTTTAGTCAGAAAAATATCCTCAAAAAAAGGGCTCCCTTCCCAGGTCTCCCTCTCACTCCCTGCCATGAGCTTTCCTCCTTCCCTCCTTTCCTTCCTTCCTTCCTTCCTTCCTTCCTTCCTTCCTTCCTTCCTTCCTTCCTTCCTTCCTTCCTTCCTTCCTTCCATCCATCCGGTTTTTTTTAATGCCCCAAAGGACATCTTGTTCACAATTTCCTTGGCTCTGTCTACAGGAGGAACTCGATGTCCGCCCAAAGGTCTCATCTCTCCTCGGGAAGCTGGTCAGTTATACCAACCTCACCCAGGGGGCCAAAGAACATGAAGAGGCTGAGAGTGTGGAGGGGTCTCGGAGAAAAGTATCAAAAGTGAGTAGGCCGGCCTGCTCGGGCCCCCCCCCCCCAAGCCAGAAAGGGGCCGGCCACTCCCATGGGTCCCAGCCAGCCCTGTGGTCTGGCCCAGTTGCTCGGGTCCCTCTGGCAGCCCAAGCTAGGTGGCTGGGGGTGTTGGTCGCCAGGCCAGCAGCCTGGTTTGTTGCTTTATTTGGAAGGTGCTGGGTTAGAATCAAGGCATCAGGGTCTCCATTCTGCTGCGAAGCCTTTTGGAGAAAAAGGCTTTGGGGGTTTTCTGGATAATTACTCTGAGTTTGCCAAATGAATCTGCATGAGGAAATGATCTACTGAGCCGGAGGGGGGACAGAGGGGGCTGGAGACCCCAGGGACCCAAGCCCCTGCCTGCTGCTGCCCGAGAGGACTGGCCCTAGCCACTCCTCCCACCTGGGCTGTACCCTTTGCTCTGTTGGTTAAACAAAGAGGTATTGGAGGTTGTGCACACTCAAAACAATAGTTCAAGATAAGTGAGGCTGGGTGAAAAGCCTGGAGATTAAATTTATCTGGCTCGATCTCCATAAAGATGTCTAAAGCCCAGCTTGTTGGTGAGATTTCTTCCAAAGCCTTTATTAAACTTCTTCGTTCCCAGTGCCCAGGCCAATGTTAGGGGAACCAGCCCCCCCACTCCCAGAGTTCCCAGGCTCCCGGGGTACATGGCAGTGGCCACCCCCCATCCAGGGGAGGGACAAACCATCAGAAATTCAGAGAAAGCAAAGGTCTTTGCCGAGGAAAACTTGGAGGAGGAGGCCAGACTTCAGAGTGGCTGTGACTCAGCATCCCTGACCGTAAAGACTGGGGTAGCCTGCAGCCTTCTGTCCCTGCCTGACTCCATTGGGAATGTGGCCTTCCTTTGGGGCGCCCTGTTTAGGAAAGAAATGGATCACTTGGAGTGTCCCTGGTGGGTGACCGGGATGGCGGCCGTCATCACGGTCAGGTGAGGGTGAACCAAAGTTACTGGAGAAGAGAAGGCTTAGAGGGGACCCAGTGACTGGTTTTAAGGTCTGAGGGCCAGAGGGAGCAGACTTCTCATGCTCGGCCGGAGTTCCTCGGGACTGACCAAGAGGCCGATGTCGGCCCCCGCATCTAGGTGGTCTCCCTGGGCTGGAGTCCTGAAGACTCACCTTCCAAGCTCAACTCCAGCCTGAGACACTTCCTGGCTGGGTGACCCGGGGCACGTCACTAACCCTGATTGCCTCAGTTTCCCCATCTGCAAAACAAGCTGGAGAAGGAAATGGCCAACCCCTCCATATCTTTGCCAAGAGAATCCCAAATCAGTCACAGAAAGTTGGACAGGATTGAACAACAGAAAGAAGATGCAATGGCTGTCGTGAAGTAGTAGGAGCTCTCTCCCTTATGGTCTTCCAAGAAAGATTGGATGAGGATGATTGTCATTTATATTGGAAAGAGAGAAAGATGAAGTAATGGGGGAGGAGGGAAGGAAGGAAGGGAGGAAAGGAGAGAGAGATGAAAGAGAAAAGAAGTGAGAGAGAGAGGGGAAGAGAGAGGGAAGGAGAGGAAGAGAGAGAATGAGACAGAGATAGGAGAGAGATGAGAGAAAGATGAGAGACAGAGACATCAGATGGACTAGATGGCTTAAAATAGGGGATCTTAACATTGTTTAAGAAATAGATTCCTTTGGCCATTTGGGAAAGCCTAGGACCCCTTTCTCGGAGTAATGGCTTTAAAATGTACAAAATAAAATACATAGGATTAAAAAGGAGATCAATTATATTTTTAAAGTTCATGCTTTTGCAACCTGGCTAATGTGGAAATATGTTTTACTTGACTTCACATGTATAATCAATAATTCTTGCCTTCTCAGGGGGCGAGGGAAGGGCAAAAGGGAGAGCATTTGGAACTCCCATTTTAAAAAAATGAATATTAAAAATATTTTTACATGTAATTGAGAAACATTTAATGACATCAATAAAAATAAGCTTTTTAAAAGGGGGAAAAGACCAAATTCATGGACCATCGGCTCTAGGATTCCTGCCTAAAGGGTCCCTTAGATCTCTCAGACTCTGTGGTTCTGAGTGTTGTTGGAGGCATTATTATCATTGTCCTTCTTAAAAAGTGGTGTTCCAAATGAATCTTAGTGTTCCAGATTGGGACTGTAGTCTGATCAGGACAGAGTATACAGCAGGACTGTTGCTGACTGAAGTAGGGAGTTGCATTCAGGTTCCCTCAGAATTCCATTGAGTTGAGTCAAACTGTATGGGATCACTGAAATCTCTCAACGTCTCTTTGGCCAGTAGACTGGACACTGGGGAGTCATTAGAGGTTCTGGGGCAGGGGAACAGAACAGTTTGATGAAAGTTTGTCTTAGGAAGGCTGACAAAGTGACCCAAGTGGAATAAAGAGGAAAAGACTGGAGAAAGAAATTTAGAAATTTAGAAATCCAAACCTGAAATAATGAAGAAGTATTGCTAAAAGATTGATTCTGGAGAGAAGCGTGGATCCAAGACACAGTTGGCTTTTATTAGTATTATGGAAGAAACAAGAGATAATAGCAGCAAAGAAAGGACTCTTTTGGGGGGAAGGGTAATTAAAAACTTTATTAATAATATTAGCATGTTATTTTCTTTTTTCTAGTTATACATTATACATATGTACATATACCCATATGTATTTGTACATATACATTTTTTAAAAATACACATTTCTTTATAAATCATGTTGGAAGAGAAAATCAGAACGAAAGGGGAAAATTACAAGAGAAAAAAAGAAACGGAAGAAAAAGGAAAAAAAAATGAATGGATTTACATTCTGTCTCCAGGAAAGGTTTGGTCTCAATGGGGCTGACAGAATTGGGCTGTAATGAGATTGGCTTTAGACATAGCCAGTCGTAAATTCTGGGCAGCTGGCTGGTAGAATGGATAGAATATGGGGACTAGAATCAGGAAGCGCTGACTTAAAATCCAGCTTCAGACACTTACTAGCTGTGTGATCTTAGGTAAACCACTTCATCTTGTTTGCCTCAGTTTTCCCATCTGTAAAATTAGCCGGAGAAGGAAATGGCCAACCAGTCCAGTATCTTTGCCAAGAAAACCTCAAAAGTGTTTGTAAAGAGTTTGAATTGACTAACAAACACCTAAAACAACTGTGTGAATTATGCTGAAGGCCACCGAAGATGCTTACACAGCTGGTAGATCCCACAGGGGCTGCAGCACCCATCTGAGGGTTCCTCCAGTTAACCAAAGGTGCTTAAACCTGAGACTTCCAAGGGAAGGAAATAGTGGATGTAATCAACTCTTCTTGGTTTTCATTTTATCAGAAACCCACTGGCAAATATTCTGAGGCACAGCACAGGAAACGTTAGGTTTTGAACCCACTGCCACTGGTGTCTGTGATTTCACTGTGGGTGAATAAATGGGGATGAGAATCCGTGGGGCAGGTTGTGGAGGGGCCCGGAGAGCCACAAATCATTTCCTGCCACCATTTTCTGTGGAAGAAGCGCAGTCAGTGAATACAGAGTTTCCTTTGATTGGGCCCTCCCTTCCTGGTCCCTCTCAGGACTCAGATGTCCTGGTTCACCCACCACTCAGGCTTTGCGATTTGAGAGCACAGAGAGGCAGCTGTTATCATTCTTGGGCCGACCAAGCCAGTCACAGTGAATCAGCTCAATTCTGGAGGGGCGGATTAACTGTCTTAGGGCTGGAACTCCCTATCTCTTGTTCCCCACAATTCCACTGAGGATTGGAGAATTCAGGGCGCCAGCCTGCCCCAGGCCCCAAGCATTTGGTATTCTTGGCTCCCTCTTCCCCTGCCGCCACCGCTGCTGCTGCTGAAGTTGCCCCCCTACTCTTGCTGCCAAGAAAAACATTGGGTGGCTTGTTTGCAGGGAGGGAAGAACTGAGGATTCAGTGTTTTCTTGGTCTGGCTTATTTAAGAGACCAGGTGAGGGAGGGATATCAGCCCCAGGGAGAGGGTGCCTGGGGAGCTGCTGGGAAGTCCAGGTTTGTATTGGGGAGCTGACTTCTGCCCCTTCCTTTCCCCTGGAGTCCCCCAAATAGCCATCATGGTGCAAATGTTCTGGGCAGCTGGGGGAGCCTCTGGCTATGACCTCAGAAAATGGGAAATTGGATATCAGGGAGCTGTTTTTTAGTGACTTCTTAGGCAGCCCTGGCATTTAGCTCAGTCTGTATGGATAAGAGGACTTTTAGCAAGGATCTTTCTGTGGGGCAGAGGAAGAGCTGGTCTTTCCACAAAGGCACCTCTCTTTGGGGCCCAGTTGGGCTCAGCCTCCCTTTGCACTGGTTTCTGCACATAGTAGGTACTCAGTACTTTTTGCCTAAAGTAGATGTTCATTTGGTGCTTTTTACACATACTGATTACTCAGTGCTTTTTGCACATAGTAGGTACTCAATGCTTTTTACACATAGTAGGTACTCAGTATTTCTTGCACATAGTAGATACTCAATGCTTCTTGTACGTAGTAGGTACTCAGTATTTCTTGCATATAATAGATGCTCAGTGCTTCTTGCACATAGTAGA
>JAJPUD010000554.1:124899-155591 GCA_023553655.1 Myrmecobius fasciatus
GTAGGTAGTCAGCATTTCTTGCACATACTAAGTACTCGGTGCTTTTTGCACATAGTAGGTACTCTACTTCTTTCACATAGTAAATACTCAGCTTTTTGCACATAGGTATTCTACTTGTTGCACATAGTAAGTACTTGGTGCTTTTTACTTCTAGTAGGTACTCAGTGATTTTGGTACATAGTAAGTACTCAATGCTTTTTACACATAGTAGGCATTCAGTGCTTTTTACAGATAGTAGGTACTCAGCATTTCTTGCATATAGTAAATACTCAGTGCTTCTTGCACATAGTAGGTATTTGGTACATTTTGCACATAATGGATACTCAGTACTTCTTGACCGAAGACACTAGCCCTGCAGGGTGCTGTGTACTGTATTAGAAAGGAAAATGAATTTGAGATGCAGTTCTGGCTTTGCTTTTTTCTAGCTGTGTGAACCTGGGCAAGTCCTTTTATTTTTATTACTCGAAAAACAACATCTCAGGAATGTTTTGGGGGTTTTTACTCCATAGTCAGATTCCTAATAAGTGCCCCCTTGACCCAGAGAACTCTCCATAACCATGAAAAAGACAAATTAGGCAAAACCATCCATTATTACAAGTTCCCTCTGGCAGTGGGCAAGCTTCCCTACCTAGAGACCTCCCTATCTCTTTGTAGAGAAGGGAGGTGTGTTTCCTTTTTATCGGTGGCCCTCTGGAACCAAGAGTGGTCATTGTATTTCATACAAACTCTGTCATGTTCTAATGTTGTTGGAGTGTGTATTCTAGTTGTCATGGGGAGGTAGTGTGGAGGTGTGGATGGCACTCACCCTTGGAGTTGGGAAGCCTTCTGTCTGTGCCTTCTCTGACACTTCCTGCTCCTCTGACACTCACCATGGATGAGTCACTTCACCTCACATCAGGCAGTGCTCTAAGAATAGAAATTATAGGCAGGTTACAACATTCTGGGCCCCTGCAGGGACTCCTGGGAGTGTTCCTACTGGGAGTTCCTGTATCAACAAAATCACAAGTTCTTCATATATTCACATACTGTGGTTGTATTGTTCTTCATAATCTATCCATCCGTCTGTCTAGTTGTCTGTGTTGTGTATATATGGGCATATATGTATATGTTTGTATGTATGGCTATATATATACCTCTGTGTACACATAGAGCAGCTAGAGCACTGGGCTTGAAATCAGGAAATCAGTAAGACTCATCTTCATGAGCACAAATCTAGCCTCAGACATTTACTAGCTGTGTGACCTTAGGCCAGTCATTTAACTTTGCCTCAGTTTCCTCTTCTGTAAAATAAACTGGAGAAGGAAATGGCAGACCCTCCAGGCTCTTTACCAAGAAAACTCCAAGTGGGGTCATGAAGAATCGAAAACAATTTAAACAACTTAACAGTATCAAATGTGTGTGTGTCATTTTTTTTCCCTGTCTTTGACATCCTTGGATCATATGCCATGTATTAAGACTTCTGGACCAAAGGATATGAACCTTGCAGTGGCTTTTCTCACACCTCCAAATTGTTCTCCAGAATGGCTGGACCAGTCCGTAGCTCCCCAGCAGCATATTAGTGTATAACCTTCCCTGACCACACATAGCACTGCTTACTTTTGTCCTTTATCACATTTGCTGAGAGTCAGTTTTAATTTATAATTCTCTTATTGGTGAATTGGGACATTTTAATGAGATTTTTAATTGTTTGCAGTTCTCCACTTGAAAACTGTTTCCTTCCCTTTGACTCATTACGTAAAAGTAACTCTTCTCCTCTTCTTCATCTTTGATTGGTCAAGTCACATCAGGTCACCGGGTCTTGGTTTCCTTACCTGTCAGATCGAGGCATTTGACTTGAGTGAGCTTGATTCTCTGATTATAAACTCTGCAGTTTTGGAGAAGGAGATAGATGATCTTATTAAAATTAAATGGTCTGTTTGGAGCTTGGGGTTCTGATTCCAATGACCTCCTGGTGATTTGCTGAACTTATTTTAGGATCTAGGAGGCATTGATTTTTCCCTCACTGACCTTTTCACAGTGGGATCTATGTAGGAGGGAGAGGCAGGATGGGTTTAGAAAGGCTCTATATAATAATAATTATAGCTAGCATTTATAAATAGCTTTAACGTTTGCAAAGCATCATGTTTAACCCATGTTGGATTGCTTGCTGTCTTGGGGATAGGAGTGGAAAAAAAGGAGGGAGAAAAACATGAGGTTTTTGCAAAGATGAATATTGATTATATTGGACTATTTGTCATCTAAGGCAGGGCATGGGGAAAGGGGGTGAAATTGGAACACAAGTTTTTGCAAGGGCCAATGTTGAAGGATTGTCCGTGCATGTGTTTTGAAAAATAAAAAAGTTTTAATAAAGAAAAAAAAGAATAGATTAATAAAAAAAGATGAATGTTGATAAAATTATCTTGGCATATATTTGGAAAAATAAAATACTATTTTAAAAAGGGCTTGCAAAGTCCTTTACATATGTTATCTTGATCCTCACGAGAGGTGGATGCTGTATTATCCCCATTTTACATATGAGGAAACTAGGCAAGGAGAGGCAAGGTCACAAAGCTGGGAATTATCTTGGGCAGGTATTAAGCTTGGGTCTTCCTGACTCCAGTTCCTGTGCTCCATCTCTGTCCCACGTGGGATCTCTGTACCTTCTCCCAGGGCCATCTAGAACATGCCTAGAACATCAGTGGAAGGGCCTCTAGAACACAGAATGTCCTCTGGCTTCCTGTTTGATTTCTGTGGCACCCCCCCCTCAGCTTCTGTGAGACCTCCCAGGGACTTCCCACTTACTGCTCTATCCGTGATGTGGTCTTCCTGGATTTTCTCCCTCAGTCTGTCCTGCCCCCATACTGTGAGTCCTCGCTCCTGAGTCATTTCTTAGTTCCTTCTCCCACTGTTCCCCCACCCCCTTCATTGCATCATTTCTCCTTTCAGTTTCCAAAAGTCGCTCCTTTTTGTATTCTCTCCGAGGCGTGATCTGTTCTCCTAGCCTAGCTGGATGTTCCCTTCTCCCCGAACATTATTTATTTACAGTACCTCCAGTCATGTCTTGAGATTCATAGCCAGAAGATAATCTGGGCCAAACCCTTCTATTTTTGTAATTTCCCCCTCACTTAATGGTATCTGACTTTTTCCAATTACATGCAAAGATTGCTTGAGACCCAACAAACCTCTTCTTCTATAGATAAGGAAGTTGGCTGACGTGGCCAGGACCAGTCAGGGGCGCCCCTGGAATAAAAGCCCACGTCTCTTGACGCTAAACTCCATCATCTTTGCCCCACGCCCAGCACCTTTTCAGGCAAGGATTCCCAGGTGCTCCATTGGTGTCCGTGGGTGGTAGATTTGGTAGCTCCTTCCGTTACTCAGATCTTCAGGTGAGTCAGTGACTTCAGCCACATGGAAGGAAGTACCTCTTCTTCCGATGAGATGGACCATCAGCCCTCCATCCCCGAGCTGCCTCCAGGACTCCCCTCCTGGGCCTTCCCTACGTTAGCCATGGCAAGGATCAGGACCCTGCTCGCTGGGAGCCCCTTTGCTTTCTCTTGAGTTCCCAGGGATGTTCCTGGAACTCTTGGAACTGCCCCCGTCCCTCATCCTCAGCCTTGCTTCTCTTCCCAACCTCCTTTCCTTTGCTGTGATTCTCCTTTGTAGCTTCTCATTGGTCATGTAGTACCGCCTGCTTCCAGCATGGCCCTCGGGCTAGCCTGCTTCAGAGGCTGTACCATAATTTATTCAGCCATTCTCCAATTGATGGGCATCCTTTCAATTTCTAGTTTCTAGCCACTACAAAAAGGGCTGCCACAAACATTCTTGCATGTGGGGCCCTTTCCTTCCTTTAAGATCTCTTTGGGATATAGGCCCAATAGAAACACTGCTTTGCACAGTTTGATAACTTTTTGAGCATAGTTCCAAATTGCTCTCCAGAATGGTTGGATCCATTCACATCTCCACCAACAATGTATCAGTGTTCCAGCCTTCCCACATCCCCTCCGACATTCATTATCTTTTCCTGTCATCTTAGATTTGCCATTTCCTTATCCAGCTTATTTTGTGGATGAGGAAAATGAGACAGAATGAAGTGTCCAGGGTCACAAAGTAAGTATCCGAAACCAGATTTAAATTCAAGATGAATGTTCCTGATTCCAGACCTGTTCCATTCATATATGTGCATGTGTATACGTATATATGTATGCTAGTACGTGCTATGTGTATTCATTTATATGTACATTTTATATACACATATGTGCATGCTATTCTGTAGGGTATGTATATAGCCTATATATGCATAAACACAAATGGAAAAAGCTTTTTAGGTTCTCCATACAGCTTGGAAGTTCTTATGAAAGACTCTTTTGGCGGTCTGGTGAAGCCTTTGAATCCCTTCTCAGAATAATGTTTTTGAATGTATAAAATGAAATACACAGGATTATAAACAAAACCAATTGCATTGAAAAAGTTCTCAAGATAATTTTTTTAAAACAGGTTTATAGACTCCTGATCTGACTTTATTTTTCATTTTTCATCCACTTAGCCATTTATGTGTGGATAGTTAGGACAAACTTTTTAAAAATCGATTTTATTGCCATCTTTTATTTTTTATATCATCTAGATATCCCTGTGTCTCTCTCCCCCATCTTCTTTCCAGAGAGCCAATCCTTATAACAGAAAGAAAAAGAGAAAAAAATTCATAAAACCAACCAACACTTACAAAAGCATATAGTGTTAGATACACTAATGCATCCTCACGGACTTGATTTCTCCATAGGAGTGGGGAGAAATCTCATGTCTCCTCCTGGCACCAAGCTTATTCTCTGTAATTTTGCCACGTTCAGTTTTAATTGTTCTGTGTTTCTTGTTCTTCCCATGAATGCTGTTAGAGTTGTAAGGAATGTTGTTTCCTTCCTCCACTCCACATCTTCCTGGGCTTCTGTGAATTCATCACGCTCTTTGTTTCTTAGCACACAAGCCAAACCGTTGAGTCCTTTATAGTTAGGATGTTCTGAAGTGAGCAGGCTTTAAGGCAGTCAGCATAAGGTCATTCACCAAGGGGAACACCAGGAAGCCCTCATGCAGGGCCGAGAGCTTGGTCCAGCCTCTTCAACTTGGACTTCTTCTTTTGCCGGTGGAAGCAGACCGCTTTGGCAAGCGCTGCTCTCCAGGGACGGTCAGATAAGGCTGTCGTCGTCATCGTATTGCTCTGGGAATCCTGCAGACCTCTGACCTGTGCAGTGGAGGGGCTCTGTTGGAGTAGAAGCAGCCTTTGGCTGTACTCGAGCCAAAGCCTTTTTGGTTGAACATGGAGGGAGCTTGTTTTCTGTCCACCTTTCAGCCAGTCGTGTGATGCAGAAGATGGAGCCTATGTAGAATGTAGTTTTGAAAGACTCCAATCGCGACTGTTATCTTCATCAAGGATGCCCTCAGTGTGTATATAGGTCATTTCCATAAAAATGGGATATAAATGGGAAAGTTGTTGTCCAGAATCCTTGGCTAATCAGAACAACCTGTTCCTGACCATGAGGGTCCACCAAGAGCTTACCATGTAGCTTTACATTGAAGGTCACGAACAAGGAATGGGCCACAAATATGAATTGGGGCGACTCAGACGAGCCATTTGTTTGCTTCCTAGTCACCCAGCATGGGCACCTTGATGGGTGTGTACCTGCCCTGCATGCAGAACATCTTCGGGGTGATCCTGTTCCTTCGACTGACCTGGATGGTGGGGACGGCCGGCGTCCTGCAGTCTTTCCTCATCGTCCTCATCTGCTGCTGCTGTGTGAGTATCCACCCTCCCTTCTGACCATGGGCACCATTTTCTGTTTCTTTTCCCACCTGAAAGGCAGACACCTGGACTGTGTATTGCTGGCCTGACTCTTGGGGGGCAGGGGTGGGGAACCTCTGAAGAGTAACGAATGTCAGGAGGAAAAGTAGAACTTAGTGCTTCAGTTCTGAGGCCATCCAGCACTTACCCTTCCTTCATTATTGGGGCAGGAATGTTTGATCAATTAGTTGCTTTATTAAAGAAAAAAAAGTACTTAAAAAACAGACTTACCCTCTCTTTAACACATCTGTGAAAGCTTTCTTTGACTAACAAGGGAGGCTTTTCCTGATGGGAATTTTATGTAACCTGTGCTACAATTTCTTGTCTTTGTAGACCCTACTGACAGCAATATCCATGAGTGCCATCGCCACCAATGGGGTAGTTCCAGGTATTTGTTTATAGATGTGATACTCGGTATTCTGGGGCACAGAATTCTGGGCCATATCTTAGAAGAACCAGCTTCCCCCTCTCCAGGCGGAGGGAGTGGGGACCAGCTGACCTCTGAGTTCCCAGGAGTCTATGAATGGGAAGGGATCTCAGAGGTCATCCAGGTACCCACAGATCATTAGAGCCAGAAGGGACTTCTCACCTGCTGAGACCAAGTGATGTGGTCAGCATCAGTCACACAGCAGGCAATGACACAGCTAGATCTGGAGCCCAGGCTCCCCATGCTCCTGCTGCTACTTGTGAACTTGAAAGAGCACTAGATTTAGGGTCAGGAGATCTCAGTTCAAATCTTGGCTCCATGATGTGAAGCAAATCATGTCCTCTTCTCTGGGCATCAAGGACATCAAATTCATTTCTTGCAGAATAAGAAGGCTAGTATTGAGGTCCTTTCCAGTCTCTCATCCAATGTCCCTTCTTCTGACCCCAGAGTCTTGCTCTTTAGAGCTTGTGCTCTGGGTAATCTTAACGAGAGGTCCAGTAAAGCAGGGAGTCGGTCTGGGGGGCTTCTCGGCAGGTCTGTAAGGGGTCCATTAAAGCAGGGAGTCAGTCTGGGAGGCTTCTTGGCAAGTCCAGGCCTGCTGAGGACCCGCAGCCACCTGTGGGTCCCACTCGTGCAGGAGTAACTGTGTTCTGCTGGCCCAGTCCTAGTGCAGGCCAGGTGCTCAGAAGTCTAGCAGCATCTTTGGCTGAGCTCCCCCCTTCCCCCCTTTCACATTCCCCCACCCTCCTGCTGGGAGGTCCGCTCCCTGCCATCTCGAGCTTATCTCCTCTGGGTGGGCCATGCTGCCCGTTGGATGCCGTTACTGTCCTTGCCCAGTGTGGGAGCCAGATGGCAGGGGTTATTTAGCCCTCACTCCTGGGGGAAAGGACGGGCTTTATCTCACCCTTGGAAGCAACCCGTCTCCCTCTGCTATTTCGCCCTTCTGGTTAATGACTCTCTTCTCAGACCAAAACAATGGCCTATGGGGCTTCTGAAACCAGAGTGGCCCCGAAGACGGCAGCCATAGAAAGGGACCTAGGATTAGAGGCTGCAGCCTTTGTTTCCAGAGGCAGCCAACTGAGCCTGCTGGGGGACTGGCCCTGAAACCTTGGCCCAGGCTCCCTCCTGCAGGCTAGTTTCTTTGCTGCTGTGGCTCCCAGCCAGCTGGGGCCTCAGAATAATGATTTACCAGCTAATGGAGCAGGCTAGTAGGGAAGAGCTCACTCATGGACTCAAATGGGACCAAAAGAAAGACACTAATCCAAATCCCTCGCTTTAAAGGCAAGGCTACAGCGGCTCAGAAACGAGGTTCAGAGGTCATACAGGGACTGGGTAATGAGACAAGAGTCAAGTCCCAGTGCTTTGCCTCGGAGTCCAAATGATCCCCTTTCCATGCTAAAATTGTCCCTCTGGGAATGAAGGTCTCTCAGACTAAGTGTAAGGAGGCCCTAATGCTGATTTCTTGGCCACATCATTTGATTTCTCAGAGCTTCAGTTTTGTCATCTGGCATAAGATAATGGGTTCACAGACTTTAGATGACCTTCCCGCAGAGTCTCGAGGGACCATCAGAGCTGGCCCCGCCATGGGGATCATGGTTCCATTTGGTGGGATGGACCACACAGAACTTGAGGGTTCAGGCAAAGCTTCAGGCACTGCTAACGTGTGGGGCAGCTAGGTGACAGAGTGTACACTTCCTAGCTGTGTGACCCTGAGCAAGTCATTTAATCCCAATTGCCTCAGCAAAAAAAAAAAAAGAAAGAAAGAAAGAAAGAAAGAAAGAAAGAGAGAAAGACAGAGAGAGAGAGAGAGAGAGAGAGAGAAAGAGAGAAAGAAAGAAAGAAAGAAAAGAAAAGAAAAGAAAAGAAAAGAAAAGAAAAGAAAAGAAAAGAAAAGAAAAGAAAAGAAAAGAAAAGAAAAGAAAAACATGTTTGTAATCCCCTTGGAGGAGACCAGAAGAGAGAACAGGAAGGTAAAAGTGAATGAGAGCCTCAGGCCAGGAAGTTCCCCTAGATTCCTTCGAAGTCCTACCACTGTCTGTATATCTGGGGTCCAAGGCCAGCCCAGAGAAGGGCAAGATTACTTCGGACTACACAGTCTCAGCTCACAACAGCCCCAGAGATGGCGGAGTGGAGGTAAGCCTGAGCTGCCCCAGTCCCACTAACATCCTGGCCCACACCGAGCCCAGAAAGGATGGAAGGATAGAAGTGGGTCTTTATTAAGCACTTACTGTATGGCACGTACTGTACTAGGTGCTTTATCAATATCTTCTCTGGGAGATGAGGGCTCTTACTATCCCTGTTTTGCAGTGGAGAAAACAGAGGCAGACAATTGAAATTGCTTGCCCAAAGTCACACAGCTGGTAAATGTCTGAGGCCACATTTAAATCTAGGGCTTTCTGACCCCAGGCCCAGCCACCACTCTGCACTGCGCAGCCCAGCTGCGAGACAGAAGGTAGAGAGAAGTAGACGGCAGTGATGGACTGGTCAAGGAAGGTCATTTACTGGTGTGGGCCAGTGCTCTACAGCTAATGGGGAGAGTTTACCTGTTATGCTGAGAAGTCAAAAAAAGACCTGGGCAGTATGTATCAGGGCAGGACCTGAACCCAAGGCTTACTGATTCAGAATCTGGCTTCTCACATCTCTTGATTTTTTTTTAAATAATAATAGCCTTTTATTTTTCAAAATAGTTTTCATCATTCACCCTTAATGTTCCAGACCTCATGTTCCAAATTTTTCTCCCTCCCTTCACCTTTTTCACCTAGACAGCAAGTAATCCAACACAGGTTAACTATCACATCTCTTGATCTTAACAGTCTTTCCCAGGTGCCATTCCCTTCACTCCATCCTCTAAGTACTCATAGGCATAGAACTTAGAGATGGCCTTCAAGGCCAAATCTCTCACTTTCATCACAGAAGAGGAAAAAACAGAGACATTTCCCCCAAAAGGTTAAGTGATTGTGGTTGCCTCCGTCAGACTGAGACTCCTTAAGGATGTTAGAAAAATCAAGGTCTCCCACTGCATCCAGGGCCATCTCCTGTTGTCCTGATCTGTATTTTGCCATTGGACCCAGATGGCTCTTGGAGGACAAAGTAAGGCTGGTGACTGCACAGCTCACATTCACTTAGATCCAACTCACATGTATGTCATGGTTGTGTCTGAGAACAAAGGACAAATAATAAGGGATTTGTCCAGAAGCATACAGCTAGTGAGTAGCAGAGGTGGGTTTGTCCTTGAAGGGTTGTCTGGCCATCCAAGATGCCCGGGGCTGCCATGTCTGGAGCCTTGTGACACAAGCTTCGACAGTGTGCAGATGGAACCGTTGGGGTGTTTGGAGAGAATTGTAATTCGGCAATGAACTCAGTGTTTTCTCTGTGTCCCTGCTAGCTGGGGGCTCCTATTTCATGATTTCCCGCTCTCTTGGGCCCGAGTTCGGAGGAGCCGTGGGCCTGTGCTTTTACCTGGGTACTACCTTTGCAGCAGCTATGTACATCCTAGGAGCCATAGAGATCCTGCTGGTGAGTCCGGTTCATCTCCCCTATCCCAAGTATAAAAGCCAGGATCATTTCATGGCCCCATTGGGGCCCAGTGATGTTCAGAGGCGGGGGAAGGCCAGGGTGGGATTGAGACCCTTCTCCTGGGAATCTGCCTTTTGGGCTGATGGTGAAGAGGGAAGGGAGCCTCTTCTGGCTGAGAGCCGGTGAAACAAGGAGTGGAAGGGGAAGGACATTGGCAGCTCAGAAATATACGCCTTGTCTTTGCCTCTTTAAATATGGCCAAGAATAATTTTATCTGTGGCCGGGACTCTGGAAGCTTTGGTTTTTGTGAAGGGTTTAATTTCATACCGGGATTTTCACTTGGCAGCACACACGAAGCATCGCATCCGTGCAATCTTGTTCCATCTGTTCTTCCTTGAGTCCTCCTTCCCATGTCTGTCTGCTCGTGTCCACATTTGCTGGTGCTCTTTTAAACCTTCTTTCCCTCTGGCCCAGCCCATGCGGAAGAGGAGCTCTTTAAAAGAAGAAGAGCCCATCCTTTTTTTTGTTTTTGTTTTTGTTTTCCTTTTTTAAAGTCCTGGGGAAATTGCTTGTTTGGCCAACATCTGGCTTCCAGCTCCCAGAGCCTGAGCAGCTGTGCTAACCTTTAGTCTTGGCAGCAGCAGCAGCATCTTGAGGACGGCCTGAGCAGGAAGCTGGGGCTGCCGGGCGGGGATTCTTAGAGCACCCCACCCAGTCTGAGGCGGGTGTTGGGGGGTGGCGGGGCTGGGGAGATGGATAACTCCTCACCCCACCCTTGTTCCCGCAGAGGAAAGGGAGTCACCACTTCCTGCCTCAGACTGGCCCTCTGGGAATGGAGTTTGGCCCCTCGCCACCTGGTCCTTGGGAAAATGGAGAAGGAAGAATGTTTGCTGCGCTCACGCTCCCAAGCCCTGCTCTTGTTGTTTCAGACGTACATCGCCCCGCCGGCCGCCATCTTCCACCCAACGGGGGCTCATGACACCTCGAGCGCCACCCTGAACAACATGCGAGTCTATGGGACCATTTTTCTGACCTTCATGACCGTGGTGGTGTTTGTTGGCGTGAAATATGTCAACAAATTCGCCTCGCTCTTCTTGGCCTGTGTGATCATCTCCATCTTGTCTATCTACGCCGGTGGCATCAAGTCCATTTTTGACCCGCCGGTGTTTCCGTAAGTGATGGGCGTGCTGGAGCTGGGGGAAAGTCTGAATGTAAAAGCCACTTTGGGGGGGGGGGCGTGTCATTTCCTCATGGGCCCATTGAGAAGTAGGGCTCCTAGCCCTCCCAGAAGAACAGGTCAGTCAGTCAGTCAGCAAGAAAGGAGAAAGGGAAAGCTAAGCCCACTGTGCGTAGAGGAGACCACGGAACGTTTCTGATTCAGTCTCCACAGATTACGGGGGAGGAGGTGCAGAGGGCTGATTTGTCCGAGAGCATGGAGCCAGTGAGTGTCACAGTCAGGACTCCAGCTCATCCCTGTTCCCCTTCTTGTAAAGGTGGGGAAAGTGATGGGCCGGGGGGCTCTTCCACCTGTTTGGGGTAGAATGCACCCCTCAGGCCTCCCAGGGTCCTGAGCTCTCCATGACCCTTGGCCTGCCCAAATAGCCTGTGGCAGATCAGCCAGGGGAGCGTGTCAATGAACCAAAGCCTTGACCTGGCAAACTTTGACCTTTCCCCCCATCAGAGTTTGCATGTTGGGCAACAGGACCCTGTCTCGGGACCAGTTTGATGTTTGTGCCAAGACCACAGTAGTGGACAACGAGACCGTGGCCACGAAGCTCTGGGTCCTCTTCTGTCACACCTCCAACCTTACCTCTGAGGGCTGCGACCAGTACTTCCTCCTCAACAACGTCACCGAGATCTCTGGGATCCCCGGAGCTGCCAGTGGCATTCTCCAGGGTAGGTGCAGAAAGCCTGAGGAGGAGTTCCCTTGCCCACCCCCAGCCGGGCTGGGACATCCCTTGTATGGTGCCACGGGGAAATCCGGCCTGGCCTCCAGACTTACTAAGCGGATTCATCCTGGTGGACTAAACACATTTGTGAGTGTCCCTGGGCCCCGCGCCCTTCCCCAGCTTCCCCAGCATCCCCAGGAGAAGAGCCACGGGGGGAGGTTCTTCCTTTCAGAGAGGAGAGTCTGGCTGACGCGGGCCTGAAAAGTTCCCACCAGAGCCCATAATAGGCCTCTGTTTGGGCCGCTGGCAGCAGCCGAGAGCTCTCCTGCTGAACTCTGGCTTGCACACGGCTCCCGTGTAGCTGGGCTGCCAACTTTGGGGATGGCTCGTGGGACCAGTTAGGCCTGATGGGGGAGGCTCGATCCCGAAGGATCCCAGGCCTCCTGTAAGAAGCTGAAGCCCTTGCCCTAGACACCAGCCTGGAGCCTCCTTAAAGCGTAAGCTTGATGGTGGGCGTGTATTAGTGCCTTCACCCGGCACAGAGCAAGGGCTGGCTGATTGGTTGGAGCCTGTGGTTCTTTCCTGGCCGAGGCCCCACGGCCACTTCTGCCGAGTGGTTCCCCCAGCTCTGAGATTCTGGAGTAACGTTTCCAAACACCGTTGGCCAAAAGAGGCGGGTGATTTCCAAATAACCCACCGATCCGCGTCGTTAAATATCCCAGCAGTCAGACTGTCAGGGTTTGGGGCTCAGGGCTGGAGGTATCAAAATAAAAAATGATGTGGTTCTTGTCCTCGGGCTCCCCCTCCCCAAACTCTCAGCAGAGGGGAAATACATACAAGTGATGAAGTGCTCCAGGAAGATGTGAGCAGGAGAAAATGGCAGCAGGGGCAGGCTAGCCCCCAAAATTGGGCCCAGCAGGGGGGAGGTAAGGAGGGAGGGCCTGGAGCTAGCCAGCTAACTGCGCCGTTCGGTCTGCTCGGGTTCCTGATGTCGGGGGCTGCCAGCCATAGGTCATTTGTGCAAGGGCTACAGTCTCAGCATCCACACTTTTTCTCTTTTCTTTTTTTGCTGAGGCAATTGGGGTTAAGTGACTTGCCCGGGGTCACACAGCTAGGGAATGTTAAGTGTATGAGGCCAGATTTGAACTCAGGTTCCCCTCACTTCAGGGCTGGTGCTCTATCCCCTGTACCACTAGTTGCCCCCACAGCCACACTTTCTATCTGCTTGTTGGATCCCATCCTGTAGGGCTGGTGGGCCTGGATGTTCTCCAAGGAGTTGTTGGGAGCTTCATTCCTTCCCAAACATCCACAGAGCACTTTGTATTTGGGAGCTGTCAAGAGAAATAAAGCACAGTCCCTTTTCTCCAGGAATGTGATGGGTTACTGTACTCTGTCCTTCACTAACACATTTTAGAAACACTATTACATCGAGAAATCACGACTACCATCGCAATATATCAGATTAATAAGTACCTTTCCTAAGTGTTTTTTTAAATATGTAATTTCTTAATTATTCTGTAAAAAGTGATACAATGTTCCCTCTTTTAAATGGTTACAATTCATATTTATAATCATTTATGCAAAAATGTATAAACATATACATTTATAAAAACTATAAATTATATATTATACACCAATTATATATAAATACTAGAAATATTACATTCTATAGCTGATCATTAATTAAGCCAAAGTCTAACACATGAGATGTAGAGAAGTCCAGATTACACTTAGCTTTCATGTTTCTATGTACCTTCTCAGGGCTGAACATAGTTTAATCATCTGTAAAATGGGGATGTAATTCGGACACTTGTTGTGAGAATGATCTCTATAAACCTTGGGTGCTCTAGAAATATGCGTTGTCAAAGCCTAGAATGTTCTGAAGAGATGGAGAAGTAAATCCCTGCCCACCAGCAGTACCTCAGAGACTCTTTGCACCAAGTACCAGTGGTACCCATTGCACCAAGAGAGCTGGTGATGCAGCAAATAGTGCACTGGGCCAGGAGTAAGAAAATCCTGAGTTCAAGTTTGGCTGCCTCAGTTTGCTCATCTGTAAAATGGAGTTAGCAGTAGCACCTCCCCCCAGGATTGTGTGAGGAGCTTATGAGATTGTATCAGTTGCTGCTGAGCTGCAGCAGGTGCTGGAGAAGCGCTTCTCCCCCAGATGTCATAAGTAGGTCGGGGCCACGTACAGAGGTGATCCCAGATGATACCAGGTTTGTGGATGAGAGAGCGAGAGGGGAGGAGGGCACAGGATCATCCGTCTGGAGTGGGGAGGAGTCCAGCAGCCGACCAGGGAAACAGGCCCAGAAAAGGGACCTGTACCCCCAGTTCCATAGGTGGTAATTATCTGACGTGGGATTTGAATCCAAGTCCTTTGACAACACTGTGTCCCAAAATCGGGCCTGCTCCTTTAGTGATGGGAAATGGAGATGGCAGATGGGGAGCAGGACCAGGAGTCAAGGCCCCCAGCTCCGTCTGCCACGCTGACTCACCGGGGAGGACACTTGGGCACATGCTCTGGGTTTGCCTGCCTGGCCCTGCCTCGGGCTGATGTCGCTCTTTCCCCCATTAGATAACCTATGGAGCAGCTACCTTGAGAAGGGCGACATACTGGAGAAGCCCGGGATGCCCTCCGTCGATGTCCCTGGCCAGAAGGGCAGCCTCCCGCTCTACGTCTTTGCGGACATTGCCACATCCTTCACAGTGCTGGTGGGAATCTTCTTCCCCTCTGTGACAGGTGAGGCCGTGGCCCCGTCATGTAGGGGGGAGTCATGTGGGACCCTTTCTCTTCTACCCCCCAGCTATTCCAGGAATCCGAAACTTCCTGAGGGGCCCCTCCAACCCCAAACCCCCTGGGGGGAGGGAGAGAGAAAAACCATTCTTTGTTTCTTGAAGGCATCATGGCTGGGTCGAACCGGTCTGGAGACCTCAAGGACGCCCAGAAATCCATTCCAGTGGGGACCATCCTGGCCATCATCACCACCTCTTTAGTGTGTATCCTTTAAAATGCTGAGCCTACAGGCCTAGTCCTGCCAACCTCAGCTCTCCCAGCCCCAGCCTTCCCAGCTCTGGTTCTCCTAGCCCCGGCCCTCCCAGCCCTGGCCTTCCCAGCCCTGACTCTCCCAGCTCCGACTCTCCTAGTCCTGGCCCTGCCAGCCCCAGCCCTCCCAGCCCTGACTCCTAGTCCTGGCCCTGCCAATCCCGGTCCTCCCAGCCCTGACTCCTAGTTCTGGCCCTGCCAGCCCTGGCCCTCTCAGTCCCCCGGCTCTCCCAGCCCTGGGCCTCCCAGCCCTGACTCTCCCAGCTCCAACTCTCCTAGTCCTAACCCTGCCAGCCCCGGCCCTCCCAGCCTTGGCCTTCCCAGCTCTGACTCTCCTAGTCCTAGTCCTGCCAGCCCCGGCCCTCCCAGTTCCCCGGCTCTCCCAGCCCTGAATCTCCCAGCTCCGACTTTCCTAATCCTAGTCCTGCCAACCCTGGCCCTCCCAGCCCTGACTCTCCCAGATCCGACTCTCCTAGTCCTGGCCCTGCCAGCCCCGGCCCTCCCAGCCTTGGCCTTTCCAGCTCTGGCTTTCCTAACCCTGGCCCTCCCAGCCCTGACTCTCCTAGCTCCAGCTCTCCTAGTCCTGGCCCTCCCAGCCCTGGCCCTCCCAACTCTGACTCTCCTATCCCCCAGCCCTGCCAGCCCCCGGCTCTCCCAGTCCCCCAGCTCTCCCAGCCCTGGCCTTCCCAGCTCTGGTTCTCCTAATCCTGTCCCTGCCAGCCCTGGTCCTGTCAACCCTGGCTCTCTCCCAGCCCGGGCCCTGCCAGCCCCAGCCAGGCTACACTGGCCTTCAGTGCCACCTGCTGGCAGCCCCAGGAACCCCTCAAAGGTCGGTCAGAAAGAATCCCTTATGGGGGGACGCTGTGCCGAGTCTGGGCAAGGGAAGGCCCTCCACACTGGCTCCTTTCTCTGAGCAGCTCTAAGAGTCCTGTGCGTCATGGCTCGATGCGCTTTTCTCAAACCCCCAGAATCAGAGGCTTGGGCTCCACTTCTTTGGCCCAGTCCTAGGGGTAACCTCCTAGTCACGGTCTCCTGGTTATTCCTCAGCTGAATTGTGTCTCCCTCGATGTCATTATAAAGCCACAGGGAGCAAATGGGTGCCTTTTTACAAGTAGAAAAGCGAACAGAAGAGACCACAAAGGAACCCACCTGGCTCAGGATTCAGTGAACTCCAAAACACACATTACTAGCGAGAGGACTCCCTATTCAGTGAGAACAGCGTGGTGGGATGTAGCTTAAGACCAGACTCTGACGTCACCCACCACAACAAGCCCCAAATGGCTACAACCGGGGCATAAAAAGAAAGTTGAGACCAGGAGGAACCCTCCATGGTACTAAGGGGACACTCTCACCCAGAGCAGGGACTCAGCAGATCGCAACGGACAAAATAAGTGATTTCAATGATGTGAATAAAAAGCTTTTGTCCGATTCCACTGTGAGATGTAGGGGGTCTCGGATCCCACACCCACATCACATCCCACAGTGCCTTATACACACACCCTGTGCACCTATTTCTACACCCTCCATGCCTGCACACTCAGACCTTGCCCACCTCGTCTCCCCCAAGCAGTCCTCCCTCCTGCCTTCCAAATGCTCCTCATGTACGTGACGTTCCCACTAAGCACCCCTCCTCCCCCATATCCCATTCCCTGCTTTCTCATCCGCTTTCCCACCTTGTTATTGCTCTGTCTCCATCCTCTAGCCCCAGTCCCATCTCTCTTCCTGCCCCCCCCCCCCATCACCCATGGGTGGGATTGGCTCCAGGCCCCAAAGATGACAGACCTGGATACCCGGAGTCACAAAAAGACCTTCAGGTCGGGCTCATCTGGCATATTAGGAGCTCAGGCGGTTTTTCCTGTGGGGACCCCAGAATCTGCCCCTGGGCCATGGGTTGGTGGGAGAACCACTGACAATTTCTTTGACTGCCTTTCCCAGACTTTAGCAGCGTGGTGCTTTTTGGAGCCTGCATTGAGGGTGTAGTCCTCAGAGATAAGTGAGTGGTTTGCAATTTATTTTCTGCTTTAAAAAAGATATCTTGGGGCAGCTAGTCAGTTCAGTGGATAGCACTGACCCTGAAGTCAGGGGGAGTTCAAATCCAGCCTCAGACACTTAACACTTCCTAGCTGTGTGACCTGGGCAAGTCACTTCCCCAATTGCCTCACCAGAAAAAAAAAAAAAAAAGATAAAAAGAAACCTTTTATTGATGCCTTTTGTTTTTATATCATAGCCATTTCAGCTGGGGGTGGGAAGTCTCCCCCCCCCCACCTTGCAGATTGATCTCTTCTCTGTAACCAAAAAAAACAAGGAAGCGATCTCATGTGACAGGGCCTCAGTGTCTGAATCCACAGGATGCTGCCCTCCCAGCCCCTCTCCTTTGCCACAAGGAGGGGAATGTCTTTGCTTTTCTCAGGGGCTCCGAGTGTAGCTTTGGGGACCAATCTTTACCTCAAAGGGATGCTTTGATTTTGGCAACTTTGGCAGCCGCCTGCTCTCCCTTCCTCTCTGTACCCTTCCCTCTGGGGAGAAGCTGCTGCGGGTGGGCTGATGGAGCATCCAGGGCCTGGAGAAGCAGAGAAAGGGGATGTCAGAAGTATTTGAGGGGAACAGAAGGAAGAAAGGCCCTGGGGATCAGCCGGAAGCATCTGGGCTTGGCCAGATCTAGCAGAGCTTCGCCTGGACATTTATCCTGCGAGGATGGTTCAATAGCACCCAGATGCCCATGGCCCTTATTCCTTTCTCCCCATGCCGGTGCTGGATGACAGGCCAGGGAGAACTTCCCACAACAGCTTGATTTCCAGATTGTATTTCAGACATGATACACATGGACATGTATATATACATGTACACATTCATATACATGTGCTCACATGCATGTGCTTGCATGCATACGTATGTGCTAACTTTCAGTGCCAGAACACAGACTACTTCCTAGACAGCTCAAATTGGATATCCCGAGGGCATCTCAAACCACAGCATATCCAAAACAGAACTCATCTTTCCTCCAAAACTTTCTCTTTTCTTCCAAAACTTCCCAGCTTTATTTTTATTTTTTTTTTACTGGAACATGTTTAGTCACAGCTTAAAGTAGTAGTGTTGAAAACATTGGTTTCTCTGAAAATATATAGAAGCCATTTCCAAATCCAAATTTTTTTTAACAGAAGAAAAATAATTCATTTTGTAGTCACTAACTGAATGATTACGGTGCCTTTTTATATAACTTTTCATCTGTTTATTCTTTTTATCTCCCACCCTACCCTTGAACTTGATGCAATTAATCCCACCTCTTTCATTTATAGTTGGAAATGGTGTTAAATTATAAATCATCATCATAAGAGTTTAATCATATATACAAATGATGTCTTGCCAAGTTGTTTTTTAGTCATATCCGACTCTTGGTGACTCCATTTGGGGTTTTCTTGGCAGAGGTACTAGAAGGGTTTGCCATTCCTTCTCCAGCTCATTTTACAGTTGAGGAAACTGTGGCAAGCAGGATTAAATGGCTTACCCAGGGTCACATGGCTAGTGAGTGTCTGAGGCTGGATTTGAACTCATGAAGATGAGTCCTCCCAGCTCCGGACCCAGTGCTCTGTGGGCCCCCTAGCTCTCCTGGCAGGTATCTAGTGGGACTCCTCACATTTACTCCTTAATTTCTACTTTCCTGCCACCTCTTGCAGATGCCCTCCCCTCTTCACTCCACCCCCTGCTCTTGTTCAGGCCTTCAGATCCGTGTGATTGAAGCAGCCTTTCAATTGGTCTCTCCACTCCCCTCCACCTGTACCCACACATTTGCCAAAAGGAATCTGGTAAATCCCAGATGGGACCAGATGCCTCTCCCATGGTCCAACTGCCCTGGCCTGTGTGTGGGTAGTTTCTTAAACACAGTGTACCCCTCTCCCACCTCTGCCCAGGGCTTAGAACTCTCCACCCCCTCATCTGCACTGTTTAATTCCTTTAGTTTCCTTCAGACCCGGCCCAGGTGCCAGGTATAGCCACTCACCCCCTCACCTGTCTGAAGACCGCCTTCTACTTTATTTTTTATTTGCCCAGTTGTTTATGTATTCCATATGTCTCCTCAATTTAAACTCTCTGAGGGCAGGAATTATTTTTGCTTTTCTTTTATCTCCAGCCCTTAGCACAGTGCCTGACAAGAAGTAATGCTTGTTGACTTGTTTGGGGCCTGCTGGGGGCACTGGGTTTCCTGGTTGGATAAATAATAGGGTATGAGCATCCCTGGCTCTAGGATTTGGGGGGAGCTGGGGAGGCCTTGACGGGGAGCTGACTCTTGCGACTTCTCCCCCACAGATATGGTGATGGTGTGAATAAGAACTTAGTGGTGGGCACGCTGTCCTGGCCCTCTCCCTGGGTCATTGTGATTGGCTCCTTCTTCTCCACGTGTGGGGCAGGCCTGCAGAGCCTCACGGGAGCACCCCGCCTGCTGCAAGCCATCGCCAAGGACAACATCATCCCTTTCCTGCGGGTTTGTCCTCCCCTTCACAGGTGCTGGGTCCTCCAGACCCATCAAAGCGCTTCTGGAGCCATTCAACCTTCTCGGGAAGTCAGTGGGATAACGGGTCACAGATCTGGATTGGGGAGGACCCTAGAGGCCATTAAAGCTAATCCCCTGTTTTACAGACAAGGAAACTGAGCCCCAGAGCACTTACACCCCTCTGAGTGCACATAGAGACAGTTTTTCCTTATTGTGCCACAAGAAGCCATTGGCTTTCTGAGGCCTTCTCAACCAGCCCCCACCTCGTTCAGAAATCCCTTTAGACATATGGCCGTGGCCTCTTTACTGGGACAGACTCAATAGAGTAGGGAAGCTCACTCCTTTGTATTCATGTTCCCATTTTATAGATAGGAAAATTGATGGCTTGGCTAAGGTCCCCGATGGGATCGGGACCCAGGTTTTCTGACCCCTTCCTAGTCTCCCCACTGTTCCTCCCTTATTCTGTTGGCACAACCTTGCTGATGGCACTAACTGCCTGGCTCACTTTCTCAGACCAGGCCAACAGGACCAAAACATTCTGCCTCACTTCTCCAGGGCAAAGGGGGTGTCAGGATCTGCCAGGGATCAATGGCATGGAGAGAGGAAGGGAGGGAGGTATCTGTAATTCATCCTGTTGGTACCTGCTTGCAAGGTTCTGACCCAGAAAAGGCAAAGCACATTTTGAGATGGGCAGCTAAGTGGTACAACTGATAGAGCGCTGGCCCCGGAGTTGGGAACCCGAGTTCAAATGCAGCTTCAGATACTTATTAGCTGTGTGACCCTGGGCTTGTCACTTCCATGTTTGCTTCCATTTTCTCATCTGTAAAATGAGCTGGAGAATTGGCAAAACACTCCACTATCTTTGCCAAGAAAATTTCAAACGGGTTCGCCAAGAGTCAGACACAATTGAAAGAACTCAATAATTGAGATTGAGACATTGATGTTAATGTGATTTGGTCCTGTTTTGGGAAGCATATGGGAAAGTCCAGGATGGAATGTGGGTATGTTGGAGAAGGGGATCAAAGACTAGGACTGGAGAGAAGGGGATCAACAGATGGCCTAGGACAGATTCTTAATCTGGAGAGAAGGGGATCAAGGGATGGCCTAGGACAGATTCTTAATCTAGAGAGAAGGGGATCGAGGGATGGCCTAGGACAGATTCTTAATCTGAGGGAGATTTCAGGGAATCCATGAACTTGGATGGGAAGAGACCTTACATTGGGATTTTTTTCAATTACTTAAAAACATTCTTCTGAGAAGCAATCCATGAGGGTCCCCAGATTGCCACAGGGTTCTGTGGCACACACACACATGGAAAGATGGAGAACCAGGTCTTGGACCTGGCCTAGCTTGGCCAGTACACCAGGCTCTTAGGCTGTTCCATCTGGACCTCCATGGTGTCCCCATGTTGTAGTTGTGTGAATTTGAGGGGGAGAGTCTGTAAGGGGGGAGGAGGTGAGAGGCTTCCCTGGGTCAAAGTTGCGCAAAGACCCATCCAAAGTGGGGAGTTGAGTCCAAGATTGAGTGTTGAAGTCACCCAAGTGGCTATTTGGTGAAAGGAGAGGGAGGAGCTTGGGACCCTAGAGATCAGAGACCCCCTCCCCTCCAACCTTTTTCTGGCTTTAGGTGTTTGGCCACGGGAAGGCAAATGGGGAGCCAACTTGGGCTCTCCTTCTGACGGCCTTCATCGCCGAGCTGGGGATCCTCATCGCTTCTCTCGATATGGTGGCGCCCATTCTGTCCATGTAAGTTCCAGTCTGTGCATGTCTGTCTCCCCCGCTGTGGAATTCCCCTTCCTCCTCCGCAGAATTCCTTCCCGGCACAGCTGAGGGACCTGTGCGAGGGCTGTTTACACAGCATCTTGCAGTTTCTGCACTGTCAGTCCCCAGCGTTGGACAGCCGTTAAAATAGTGCCTAACGAAAGAGCAGCCAGAGATGCTGGTCCATTTCCAGATTTCCATCCTGTGCTTTCTGTTTCAGTGCTTTTAAAAGCTGGGATCTGCTAAAAGCTTGGAAATCTGCAGAGCAGGCTGCATCAGAAAGCAGTTTGTAAAAGCAGCTCCGGTTGCTGAGGCAACTCTTGTATACAAATCTCAGTCGGGTTTCTTTCTTTCTTTCTTTTTTTCTTTCTTTCTTTCTTTTTTTTATAAGACCCAGCTAAGGAATTTTTTATTAATTGATTAATTAATTTGAACACACATTGCTTTATGGCCCAGCTATAAGGAATTTAAAAAATCTTTCAGACTCAGGTCACTTTGTTCCCCTTTCACTTGCCCTTCCTCTTTCCCTATTACTTACCCCCTTTCCCTCTTCCCCTGTTTTCTCTCTTCCCTCCCCTTCCACTTTCCCCCTTCCTCTTCCCTTTTCCTTCATTTCCTCCCTTTTCTTTCCCCCACTTTGTTCCTTTTCATCATAGTTCCATCTAGGGCTCTAAGGCCCCAGTCATTTCAGCTTGGGCCTTGGGTTCCTGGGCCGCAGGAGGGGGATCATGGACTCTGAGGCTCCTTCCAACTTCACAGGTTTTTCCTCATGTGTTACTTGTTTGTCAACCTGGCCTGCGCAGTGCAGACGCTCCTAAGGACCCCCAATTGGCGGCCTCGTTTTAAATATTACCACTGGTGAGTTGACGGTCATTTTATGGGATGCGAGATCTCTAGGAAATGAATGACCAAACTGGGAAGCTGTCATGCCCCCGTCCTGCCCCTGCCCTGCGTGGGCCTCCTGGTCCCAGGACCCTCAGACCCTGTCGAGTGCCTCTGGCCATCCTCCCCACTGGGACATGGATAGATGGCAGCCTCCACCCAGTGGGAAACATAATGAATATATGTAATATGTACGTGTGGAGCGTGTGTATGTACAGGTCATACTTATCTCTGCTGATGAAATGGAGGCGCTTTGCTCCTGACCCTATGCCTGGTACACAGTAAGTACTTAATAAATGCTCGCTGATTGACTGGCTGACTGTATTCCAGGGCCCTGTCCTTCTTAGGCATGAGCATTTGCCTTGCCCTGATGTTCATTTCTTCCTGGTACTACGCCCTGGTGGCCATGCTGATTGCGGGCATGATTTACAAGTACATTGAGTATCAGGGGTGAGTCATGCTCGGGGGTCTGGTGACCTCGGGGTGGAAGGAGCTCCAAGGAGAGGGGAGGGGGCTGGGGCTGGGGTCGGAAGGCTGGGGGCCTGAGGGACTTGTCTGGTGGTGGAGGAGCCTGGAAAACTGCTAGGGACCTCAGGTGGGGAAGAGAATGGGTCCTTCAGGGACTCAGGGGAAAGGAAGCGATTTCTGGGACAAACTGTTGGTTCTCCTCCATGCAGAGCTGAGAAGGAATGGGGTGACGGCATCCGGGGCCTCTCCCTGAGTGCCGCCCGCTATGCGCTCCTTCGCCTGGAGGAGGGGCCTCCACATACCAAGAACTGGAGGTGAGACGCCAGCCCCAGAGCCACCTCCAGCTCCGGACAGGGCTGGGAGGGGAAAAGATAGCCAGGAGATAACCCCGGCGGGGGTTAGGGAGGGAACAGGCCTCTGTGGTTGGGCCCAGGGTGTCTGGGCCGTGCTATTGGAGCTGATCAGATCCGTTGGAGCAGTTTATCGGCCTAAGAATATCATTAGCAGTAGCCCCCCAGAAGGGAGGGGATAGGAAAGGGAAGACCCTAAAATGCCCACTCCACCAATACCCCGTGGCTGTTGTCTGGAAGTGGTCCAAAACTGGGCTAGACCCCCCCCAGGAACCCAGATCCAGGGGTCCAGAAAGGGTGTGGACCCTGCTGCTGCTAATCAGGGCCTTTGCCCCCTCCTCTCCCTTCCCACACAGGCCTCAGTTGTTGGTGCTCCTGAAACTGGACGAAGATCTCCATGTCAAGTACCCGCGGCTGCTCACTTTTGCCTCCCAGCTCAAGGCTGGCAAAGGCCTGACCATTATTGGCTCTGTGATCCAAGGAAACTTTTTGGAAAGCTACGGGGAAGCCCAGGCGGCTGAGCAGGTAGCGGCTTCCTGGGGCTCCCCCTGGCACCCCTTCTGATGGGACCCCAGAGTCAGGATCTGGGGAACCCAAGTCCGCTCTCCACCCTGGCACTGCCAGGCCAAGGCCCAGAGGAGCAGAACTACTGTCCCCCTGCTCTCTACACAGAGGCTGGAGATTGCAGTGAATGTTTCCTTTCCTGTCTGACTGGGCCCAGTTGGGAACGCCCCTGGACAAATGTCTTCGAAGGTCCAGGTTCTGTTCCCAGGGGGTCCAGCAATGGCGTTCAGCCAGCCCATAAGCACTTAGACTGCTCGTGGCAGGAAGTGCAGAGAGCCAGGGACCTGGTCCTGACCTCAGGGACCTCACATTCTAACATGTAAATAAACAGACACGTACAGGAGATGAGCCGATTGGGTGGCAGGTATCCTCAGAGATCCAGGAGCGGGTGGGCTCTGAGAGACCCCCGAGAAGGGGTCTTTGCAGTCCTCCTACATCTTGTAGCCTTTTCCTTCCTCCTTAATCACTTACACCTGTTTTCTATAATCCGAAGGTACTCATTGGAACCCAAGTTAGAATGTGGCTTCCAGGATAAGGGGGACACTTGGGAAAAACCCCGGCTTGATGTGCCCCAATTGACCATAGCCTCTTGTTTTCAGACAATTAAGAACATGATTGAGATTGAGAAGGTGAAGGGTTTCTGCCAGGTGGTGGTGACAAGTAAAGTGAGGGAAGGCCTGGCCCACCTCATCCAGTCCTGTGGCCTGGGGGGCATGAAGCACAACTCGGTGGTGCTGGGATGGCCCTACGGCTGGCGGCAGAGTGAAGACCCCCGAGCGTGGAAAACCTTCATTGGTATGTTTCCCACACTGGTCCCGGCTCCTGCCAGACCCCACTCTTGCTAAGTAGCTGCCCTTGGGGGTGGTGGGGACAAATGGGGGCTGGGCAGACAACCCCCGTAGCTTTGGGTCTCCTACAGGTAAGAATTGGAAGCGTGATGACAAATGTGGAACTATATTGAGAAGAATTATTGGATTACTTGCTGTTCAGGGATGGCAGGGAGGGAGAGAGGACAGGGAAAAAAAAACATGGAGCACAGGGTTTTGCCAGGGTGAATGTTGAAATCTTTGCATGTATTTCCCTCCCCCCTAAATTATTTATTTTATATTAAATTCATTATATTTTATTAAATTATTAATTATTTTTATCTTGTTATTTATTTTATTGTTAGTTATTGTTTTTATTAATCTTTAATTAAGATTTTCATTGGCTTTATTGTTTACCTTAAATATTATTAAATTATTCTTACTGGGTTTTTATTAAACTATTTTATTACTATTAAATTATTTTATTTTTACTTTCAAAACATATGCATGGATAATTTTTCAACATTGACCCTTGCAAAACCCTGTGTTTCAAATTTTTCTCCCCCTTCCCCCCACTCACTCCCCTAGATGGCAAATAATCCAATATATGTTAAAATGTTTTGCATGTATTTTGAAAAATAAAAAAAAAACATTATTTTTTTAAAATATTTATTTATTTTTTGCTGAGGCAATTGAGGTTAAGTGACTTGCCCAGAGTCACACAGCCAGGAAGGGTTAAGTGTCTGAGGCCAGATTTGAACTCAGGTCCTCCTGACTTCAGGGCTGGTGCTCTCTCCACTGTCCACTTAGATGCCCCAAAAAGCTATTATTTAAAAAAAAAAAAAGAATTAGAAGCATAGACAAGTTACCTGAGTGAGACCATTTGAGGACCCTGGCAAGCTTTGTGCCCCTCCTCCCATTTCTCTAGGAGATACTCTTTCCTTTGGATGTGGAGGAAGCCGTGCTTTGAACTTTCATCCGTTGACACTTTGGTTAGAATGAGTGCCTTCGGATTGTAGAAAACAGGTGTCAGTTATTAAGGAGAAAGGAGAAGGCTACGAGATAGCATGTAGGAGGACCAGTTGTGCCCACCCACTCTGCAGTGCCAGGCTGTCTTTCGCCAGCCTGTTTCCTTGCCAGGGAAGCCCCTCCGGGGGGCACCGGGCATCATCCCGCTTCTCTTTGCCTCGTAGACACTGTGCGCTGTACCACGGCTGCCCACCTGGCGCTGTTGGTGCCCAAGAATGTTTCCTTCTACCCCAGCAACCACGAGCGCTACAACGAGGGCAACATCGACGTCTGGTGGATCGTCCACGACGGCGGCATGCTCATGCTGCTCCCCTTCCTCCTGAAGCAGCACAAGGTCCCCCCCAAGGGCTGTTGGGCGGGCGGGCAGGGCCCCTGATCCTCCCAGCCCCTAACGCCTCCCGACCCCCCCCCAGGTCTGGCGCAAGTGCCGCATGCGCATCTTCACCGTGGCCCAGATGGACGACAACAGCATCCAGATGAAGAAGGACCTGGCGACGTTCCTGTACCACTTGCGCATCGAGGCGGAGGTGGAGGTGGTGGAGATGGTAAGAGCCCCACGCTCGCCCCGCGGCTGCCACGCTGGCCGGCCGAGGGCAGCTGCCCACCGCCGCCCGCGCTCTGCTCTCCCCCCAGCACAACAGCGACATCTCGGCCTACACCTACGAGCGGACGCTGATGATGGAGCAGAGGTCGCAGATGCTCCGGCAGATGAGGCTGACCAAGACTGAGAGGGAACGGGAGGTAGGGAGGCCTGCGGGGCCCCTGGGAGAGGGAGGCTGATTGGGGCCTCCTCCTTGTCCCGGCTTCCCGGAGCCCCTGTGGGTCACCCTGAGGCCGGGGCAGGTCCAGCACTGACCCCCAGCTGGCCTGACCCGGCGTTCTCCCTCCTCCTCCGGGCTTCAGAGGCAGGGCAGAGAGCCGGGCTTGGAGGCAGGAGAAACCAGATAAACGAGTGACTGTAAAATGGGGATGACGGGAGGAGGGGGTACAGGTCCTCCGGCCCCCCCATGCCCCTGGGGAGCCCCTTTTCTCTGCTTCCCCCACCTTCTGGGTGCACCCCCCCCAGGCCCAGCTGGTCAAGGACCGGCACTCCATAATCCGGCTCGAGAGCCTGTACTCCGACGAGGAGGACGAGGGGGAAGCCAGGCCCGAGAAGGTCCAGATGACCTGGACCAGGGACAAGCACGAGGCCGAGAAGAGAAGCCGGGGCAGTACTCTAGAGAACTTCCGCGAGCTGATCAGCATCAAACCGTGAGTGCCTGGGCAGAGCCCCCAGCGTGCACGGTCAGCTGGCAGCTGCTGCCCTGACCTCTGGTGCCATAGCTGCCCGTAGGGGCGGAGCTCTCGTGGCCAGCCAGGAGGGCACTGCTGCCATCTTGGTACGCCAGGGTGGGTCCCAGGGCTGCAGAGGTTCAGGGAAAGGGTGCATATGAGTCGGAGGCAGGGAGGGCCAGTGGTCTGAGCAACTTCATTTCCTGAGGGAGCCCAGTGTATGTGGAACACTGTGCTGGGCCGAGGGAAGAGGCAAAGTTTAAATAAGCCGCGGTCTCTGCATGGCCTGGCAGGGCCCGTGTACCCCAAACCCAGACAGCCATGAAACGTGGCTCTTACGTGGTCGTGGATGGGGGAGGTGCGGGCAACATTCTGGGCAGTCTTGGGGTACACATCTATTGGGCATGTGCCAGGGCAAAGCAGGAGGTATGTAGAGACCGGGGGGAAGCAGAGAGGGGGGCATCGGGTGGCATAGGAGGCGGTGTCTGCTGGGCAGAGGGGCGGTTTTAAGCTTTAAATAAATAAGCTGGAGCAGACCTAGCTGAGGGCAGCCAGGGTGGTCTAGGAGCTAGTGATATTTAGTCTGGAGAAAAGAGAGCTAAGGGGGACACAGGCCCTCTGCATGGGAAAGGGAAAGTTAGAAGCTGGGATGGAAGCTGCAAGAGGTTCTAGGCAGGGGAGAGAGGAAGGAAGGGAAGGGGAAAGGAGAGGGGGAGAGAGAGAGAAGAAAAAGAAGGGAAAAAAGAAAGGGAATGGAGGAGAGAGGAAAGAAGGGAGAGGGAGCAGGAAAGGGGGGGGCTTCTCGTCCAGTATGACTTGGTGCAGGTGACCGAGGCCCAGTGGGGTGGGAGGTAGGAGCCCAGGGGCCACCACGGCCCCCCAGCTACGAGCCGAGGCCCCCTGTGCTCCCCCACTGAGCCCGGCCCTGACCCGGCCCCTTCACAGAGACCAGTCCAACGTCCGGAGGATGCACACGGCGGTCAAACTGAATGAGGTCATTGTCAACCGCTCCCATGACGCCCGGCTCGTCCTTTTGAACATGCCCGGTCCGCCCAAAAACAGCGATGGAGACGAGAACTGTATCCTTGGAGGTTTTGGTGGGGGAAGCCTGGGGCTCCCGCCAATGCCCTCTCCCATGGGGCAGTGGGGGGCCGGCTGCTGGTCTTTCTGGGGTCACTGACCACTCTGCCCGCTGGCCGGTGACAGGGCCTGTGTCAGGGGAGCCTCAGTCGGTGGGGCCTCCTTGCTGACCAGTGAGTGAGGGAGCTTTGGTCAGGAGCCTCCCCTCTAGCTAGTGACAGGGCCTGGGTCAGGGGGGCCTTGGTCAGGGGCCCTCCAGGAGCAGAGCGACAGGCTGACAGCTCACATGCTGAGGGGAGCCCCCTACACCTCCCCCAGCTTTCTCGTCGCCATGAGGAGCTGTGCTTAGTGCCAGAGACGCTGATTATAAACTCCAGGTACCGCACCAGGTGTCCAAAGGCGGGGGCGCCCACCCCAGGCTCTCAGTCACAACTGCCCCCCTCTAGAAGCTTCTGGTCTAGAGGGGGAGAGCGGTCACAGCTAGTGTAAGCACTGGGGGGCGGGCGCCATGTTGGCAGGCCTGAGACGGCGGGGTACGGCCCTTGACTGCTGCTCAGACATGGAGTTCCTGGAAGTGCTGACAGAAGGCCTGGAGCGGGTGCTGCTGGTGAGGGGTGGGGGCCGGGAGGTCATCACCATCTACTCCTGAGCTGGGCCCCACCGGGGCCCCTCCGGTCAGTGACGGACACTCCAGTGCCACACGGACAGCCACAGTTCCTGCTTCCCTCTCTGCCCCGCTCCCCCACGCTGTCCCGTCCCGTGCTCCTTGGGGGCTGAGGGGGAGCCGGGGATCCCCCTACCCACAGGAAGCCCCCAGCCCCTCCCGCACTTCTCACCTCCGTTCCCCTCCGCCCACAGTGTCCGACATTGAAACTTAACTCCTTGTAGACGAGGGCTCGATGGGGGGGGGGTGCTGAGGAGCAGGCCATGCCCAGAACTAGTCTTGGAAGCTTTGCCGTGAGATCTGGGGTCAGGCCTTGAAGGCTGTTTCCTGAACCCCTTCCCGGCCCCCTTCTCCCCAACTCCCTAGACCCACTAGGCAGTGGGGAGGGGGCCGTGGAGGCAATTTGGCTGGGCCACTAGGCCCGCCAGCAACAGAGACGGGAATCAATGAGGCTGAGAGAGATGAGGATTATGTTTGCAGGTGGCCGTGGCCTGCTGGGGACCGCGTCCTATTTATTTGTGTATTTATTGGTCAGGAAAGTTACAAGGGAGCAAGAGAACAGGAAGACAGATGCTTGGGGGGAGGTTGAGGCTACTCCCCTGACCATGGGCGCGTCCCTGCCCTGAGGAACCCGCCAGGCTGTAAGGGCCCAAATTGTGCCAGGGAAGCCCCCATTGGACACCCCCGCCCTTCCTCCTCACCAGCCGTCCTCGTCCTCGGGGTTTGTCGCCCTGCCCTGCAAACCGAAGTGAACAAAGCAGAAAGTCCCTCCGAATCTGGGGCTGTTGTTTGTTTTCCCAATAAAATATTGTTTACTGACTTTCCTCCCACCTCCCTTGGTTTTATTTCCTCTTGCTTTGGGAGGAAAGAAGGGAGCGAGCTCCAGAGAGAGACAAGCCCAGCTGGGAGGTCCCAGGAGCTGGCTCGGCCCCAGCCCAGCCTCCCTCATTGTCCTTGGTGATCCCTGCCTTGGTTCTGCCTCCTGCCCTGAAATCCAGGCTAGTTGTCATAAAAGGGGGGTGTCCTGAGGGGTTGGGAGGGGCAGGAACGTTGCACCTCCCAAGTTTCGACATCCCCCTCCTCAGGGGACCAGCTCCAGAGAGCAAGAACTTTTAAAAACAGCCACCTTGTTGTATAATAGGGAAGTGAATTGTGCTGTACAAATTGAGATTTTCTTTCCTCCCTCCCTTTCCCAGAACTTCCTAAGTGACATTAAGTGAATTGTCCAGGATCCTACATTTTTAGGAATGCTGGGAATTGAATCCTGATCCTCTGCCTCCATCTTGCATTCTGTCCATTATACACTGCAAACTCCTCCCTCTCTCCTTCCCTTTCTCTTTGTCTCTCATGTCATCTTTCTTTTGCTGTCTCTGTCTCGCTCTCTGTCTCCTCTTTCTCTCCTTCCCTCCCTCCTTCCCTTCTTCCCTCTTTGTCTCTCATCTGTCATCTCTCTCTCCTCTCTTTCCCTGTCTCTGTCTTGCTCTCTCTCTCTCTCATCTCTTTCTCTCCTTCCCTCCCTCCTTTCCTCCATTTTTCTTTTTTCTCTCCCTCTCTTTCCCTCTCCCCACTATGCCACCTAGCTGCCCTTATATAAATCATCACCCCTCCCCCCGAGATACGAGACTCAATCCTTGCCTTCACTCAAAGCTGAAATGATCGCTTGGGGAACGGCCGAACCAGTTGTGGTACACAGATGTGCTTCGGTACTCTTGAACTCTGAAACAACATATGTGAAGGTTTCAGAGAAACATGGAAGCCATAATAACCAATGAGGAGAGAAGGAGGTAGAATCCAGCCTCCCCAGGAACTACAACAACAATAATTGTTAGTGTTTATTTGGCATTTTGAGAGTTGCTGAGGATTTTACAAATTTCCTTGTTTGTTCTTCACAAGTCTGCTGTTATTCCTATTTTAAAGAGGAAACTAAAGCAGACTTGCCCAGGCTCTTTCATGGGATTTGAACTTGGGTCTTCCTGACTCCAGTTCCTTTTTCTATCCACTTTGCCAGAAAAAAAGCAAAACACGATGGTGTGTAATCACGATGATCAAGCTTGGTTTTGGAGAAGAATTGAAAAAAAACAAAAAACACCTCCCATCTTTGCAGAGGTGGAGAACTACAGGTTTATAATGTTGCATATACTTTTGGAGTAATGTCAATTTTTACTGGCATGGCCTAGCCATGAGCACTGAATATTCCTTCAGTGGTTTTGTTTGTTTGTTTTTTGTTTTAGGAAACAGTATTTTATTTTTTTTCCAATTACATGTAAAGATAGTGTTAAGCATTCATTTTTTTACAAGTTTTTTGAGTTCCAAATTTTTCTCCCTCCCTCCTTCTTCCTTACTCCCCGAAATAGCAAACAATCTGAGATAGATTATACATGTTACACTTTGAAATGCTGTTGGTTTTAATCACTCCTATCTTTTCATAGGTAAGGAACTATGGGTATATAATATTGCATATGCTTTCAGGTGCAATTGATTTTAAACATACCATCTTTGCAGAGGTGAGGGGGCTTGTGGGTAGATAATGTTGCATATGCTTTCAGATACAGTTGGTTTTAAATACATCTATCTTTGCAGAGGTGGGGAACTCCAGGTATATAATGATACAAATGCTTTTTTAAAAATTTTTTAAAAATTTTATTTG
>JAJPUD010000554.1:159939-186459 GCA_023553655.1 Myrmecobius fasciatus
CACACAAATATACAAACACAAGTGCTTGCACACACACAAATATACAAACACAAGTGCACACACACACACACACACACACACACACACACCCCTCTCTGGAGGCTGAGCCTCCTTCTTGACTCTACAGGGTGGTCTACAACAGGACCACAGGACAAATGTCCAATGCCCCTGGAGTGCAGATTCGGGTCCCGGGCTTTGGCAAAACCTACTCCGTGGAGTATCTGGACCCCAACAAACTGACAGGTAGGAATCTGGGGGCCCGTGCTGATTGCCCAAAGCCAGGAACCAACTCCATGTTGCCCGTCACCTAAGTCCCAGTGCCACTGGAGGGAGACTCCCAGAAGACCCCATGCTGTGGAGGGTTGGGTTGAGGGGGCCCTGAGTAACCCCCTTATCCTGTCTCTCCATCCCCACTCCCCACCCCAACAAAGGCTATATGCACACACTAGTCCAAAATCTGGTCAACAATGGGTACGTGCGGGACGAGACGGTGCGGGCTGCGCCTTATGACTGGAGACTGGACCCCAGTGAGTAGGGGTAGGGCTGACGGGGGAGGTGCTGGGCGTGGGTGTCTGAGAAGGGCGCTGGGTCGGGACTGGAGTCCCATGTCTCTCTGGCCCCAGCCCAGCAGGAAGAATACTTTAAGAAGCTGGCAGGGCTGGTGGAGGAGATGTACGCCACCTACGGAAAGCCCATTTTCCTCATTGGACACAGCCTGGGCAACCTTCATCTGCTCTACTTCCTTGTGCATCAGCCTCAGGCCTGGAAGGACCGGTTCATAGACGGCTTCATTGCCCTGGGAGCTCCCTGGGCTGGCTCCATCAAACCCATGAAGGTCCTAGCTTCTGGTAAGGACATCAGCCCTTGCAAATCCCTCCCGGGGCTCTCTGCGGAGATGGGTGATGGGGGAGGGGTGGTACAGTGGGTTCAGAGGTCGCCAGTGACGGAGCCAGTTTTCGGCAGGGCTAGCTAGCCCTGGGATGCCCCTCACCCTGTACCCCGCCCGCAGGGGACAACCAGGGCATTCCGATCATGTCCAACATCAAGCTACGAGAGGGCCCGCGGAGGACCACCAGCTCCCCATGGATGTTCCCTTCCCGCCTGGCGTGGCCCGAGGACCACGTCTTCTTCTCCACGCCCACCATCAACTACACCTTTCAGAACTTCCAGCGCTTTTTTGCAGACCTGCGCTTTGAAGACGGCTGGTACATGTGGCTGCACACGCGCCACCTGTTCGCGGGGCTGCCGGCGCCCGGCGTGGAGGTCTACTGCCTCTACGGCGTGGGGCTGCCGACCCCCCACACTTACATCTACGACGAGGGCTTCCCTTACAACGACCCCGTGTCCATTCTCTACGAAGACGGGGACGACACGGTAGCCACCCGCAGCATGGAGCTGTGCGCGCGCTGGCATAAGCAGCAGCCCCAGCCGGTCCACGTTTTTCCCATCCCCGGCCTGCAGCATCTCAACATGGTCTTCAGCAACCAGACGCTGGACTACATCAACTCCATCCTGTTGGGTGCCTATCGAACAACGGACGCCAAGGACCCCCAGCCGGACCCTGTCCCCTCTAGGGACGCCCCCTCGGCTCCGACCCCCCGGGACACAGCCACAGACAAGGTCACAGACCACATATGAGGAGCCAGGGGGGCCACTTCCGGTGGCCGAAAGGGCAGAGGGCACCGCATCCCTCCGAAACTTGGCTCTGCTCCAGACTTTGGGTCCCCTCCTGTTACAGCCCTGCCTGGGCCTGAGGGGACATCGGACAACATGAATCAAAGCCTCTTCTTTGAAGTCCATCTCTGGAGTGACTAGGGAGGAAGGAGGGTCTGACTCTCTGGAAGTGGGAGGAGGAGAACAATAATAAACCTTTATTAAGCATGTATTGTGTGCAGAGCCCTGTGATAGGTGAGGGGGGATGGGGGAGAAATATAAAGTTTAGATAGGAAAGGATCCCTGTGGCTTTTAGAGTCATATAAGGAGATAAGACACGAATGTACCTAGGATAAATAATATTATATAATAAGTACATTTGCATATGTAAAAAAGTGATATCTGGCTTCCATCTCTACCACTTCACTAGAACTGCGTGCTATAAATGTTGTCAACAAGACTCAATTTCTAGATCTAGTGATTTTTTTTTCTCTTAGCCCTCATCCCCTGGAATTTTCTGCAGCCTTCTACATCTACAGTTCTCCATCCTTGTGATTCTGAAACATTAATTTCATAAGAATAAACCTCTTCCACAGCCTCAGTTATTTGGTTCCCATCTTCATTCTGGAGTCATCAAAACCCAAATAATGATCTAAATAAGGCTTGGACTCAATCAGTGAGAGCCAGAATGGTTCGGATCTAAGATATGGTCAGGTAGCTCCAGTGCTGAATTTAACTACATGGAGCAAAAAGAGTTAATTTGATTTTTTTTTTCCTTCCAGATTGATTTTCTTTTCTGTTCTTTTGAGTAGGCAAAAAGAGTTCATTTTTTGCCTCATTTCTTCTTCTTTCTTCTTCTTTTTCTTCTCCTTCCTTCTTCCTTTTTCTCCTTCCTTCTTCCTTCTTCCTTCTTTCTTCTTCCTTCTTCTTCCTTCTTCTTCTTTTTCTTCTTTTTTTTTTTTTTAACCTAACCTTAATCACTGAATGGGTGTTACCTCAGATAAAATGAGACCTGGGAAAGACCTTTGCTTAGAAACTCCAAGGTTTCCCACTGCATACAGGGCCATCTCCAGTTGTCCTACTTTATATCTTACAGTAAAACCAGATGGCTCTGGAGAAGATTGAAATTGATGACTTTGCACTTAAAGCCAATTCACTTGCAAGTCAAGCTATCACTTTCCTGATGTCATTGGACCTTTTTGAGAATAAAGGACAAACACCAACATCTCCATCTACTTCAACCCTATTTCCCAATGTCTGGCTCCAGATCTGCTTCCTCCTTCTCCCATGCCTTCTGTTGAAGGCATTTCGACAGAATGCATTTTTGTCCATGATTCACTACCTTCCTTTCATCTAAAACTTCTCTTGCCATCTTGTAGCTCTCCCTGAGACCTGCTCCCTCTGGATGTCACTGTAACTCTGACCACCCTTCCAGTGTGGTCACTTTCTCTCTTCTCCCAGACTTGTTATGGTAAGGAATCAGAATATTCCTTGAATCCAATTGTCACTTCCAGATCCTCTCTCTGTCACAATCATTCAAGGAACCTCTTCATTTTTTAACTTCATGCAATCAAAATGTATTACTCAATCAAGTCATCATCTATCAATTCCCAAGACATTCTCCCTCCTTTCTAAATGAGCTCAATACTTGGTCCATGGCCTCCCTTCTCCACCCCTCTCCACCCCTGCCTTATTTCTTGGACACTTCACACATTTTTAATTTCAATTTTATTTTCAGCTCTGAATTCTCTTTCTCCCATCTCCCATCTCCCACTCCCTCATCCATGAAGAAGGCAAGAAATATAAAACCTATAACAAATGTATATATCATGCCAAACTGATCCTTGCACTATGTTCAAGATTTTTTAAAGGAAGGAAAAGACCATGTTTCCATCTGCACTCAGAGTTCACCAACTTTCAACCTGAAAGTGGATACTATATTGAATCATGAGTTCTTTGGAACGGTGGTTGATCAATTACCTAATCTTTCAAAGTTGATTATCTTTACAATATTATTTATTGTGGAAATTGTTCTCCTGTCTCTGTTCATTTCATTTTTAAAAGTAACTAACTATACTTTTTGACAGAATACAATATCTATTCTTATTTTAAAAAAAAAACAATAGAAAGCATAGGAATGAATGGAGCTTTCCCCAACATAGTAAGAAATATCTATCTAAAATGAAGAGCAAGCTTTATCTGCAATGGAGATAAGCCAGAAGTCTGCTCAGTAAGATGAGGGGTAAGACAAGAATGTCCATTATCATTACTATTATTCAATAATGTATTAGAAATGCTAGCTATAATAATAAAACAAGAAAAAGAAATTGAAGGAAGAAAAATAGGCAATGAGGAAACAAAACTACACTCTTTGCAGATGCTATGATGTTATACTTAGGGAACCCTAGAAAATCAACTAAAAAACTAGTTGAAAGAATTAGCAACTTTAGTGAAGTTGCAGAATATAAGATTAAATCAACATAGCAAATAACTAATATGTCTATATATTATCAACAAATTCAGCAGGAAGAAACAAAAAAAAAACAATTCCATTTGAAATAACTATGAACACTGTAAAATACTTGGGAATCTACCTGCCAAGACAGTGTCCTATGTGAACTCAATTACAAAACACTTTTTACATAAATAAAGACAAATCTAAACAATTGAAGAAATGTTCACTGCTCATGGATGGACTGAGCCAAGAAACTAAAAATGATGATTCAAACTAAATTAATTTTCTTATTCAATGTTATACCAATTAAACTCCCAAAGAATTGTTTCATAGAGCTAGAAAAAAAAAACACAATAATATAATTCATCTGAAAAAACAAAAGGTTGAAAATATCAAGAGAATCAATTAAAAAAAGTGAAGGATGATGGCCTAGATTTCCAACTATATTACAAAATGGTTGTCATAAATGGTCAAAGGACATGAACAGGCAATTTTCACATAAAGATAAAGAATGGATAAAGAAGAAATTGAAATCACTACTAGTCATATAAAAAAGAGCTCTAAATTACTATTGATCAGAGAAATACAAATTAAGATAACTCTGAGATACCACTACAAACCTCTCAGATTGGCTGAGATGACAGGAAAAAATAATGACGAATGTTGGAGGGGATGTGGGAAAACTGAGAAACTAATACATTGTTAGTGAAATTGTGAACCGATCCAACTATTCTGGAGAGCAATTTGGAATTATGCCCAACTGGCTTATTTAATTTTATAACTGTGAATACCCAGTGTCTCTACTGAGCTTATATCTCAAAGAGGTCTTAAAGGAGGGAAAGGAACCCACATGTGCAAAAATGTTTGTGGCAGCCCTTTTTTTAGTGGCAAGAAACTGGAAACTGAGTGGATGCCCATCTTGGAGAATGGCTGAATAAGTTATGGTATATAAATGTTATGGAGTATTATTGTTTTATAAGAAATGATCAGCAGGATGATTTCAGAGAGGCCTGGAGAGACTTACATGAACTGAAGCTAAGTGAAGTTAGTAGAAGCAAGAGAACATTGTACACAGCAGCAAGATTTTAAAATGATCAGTTCTGATAGACATGGCTCTCTTCAACAATGAGATGATTCAGGCCAGTTCCAATGATCTTATGATGAAAAGAGCCATCTACACTCAGAGAGAAGCCTGTGGGAATTGAATGTGGTTCACAACATAGCATTTTTACTTCTTTTGTTGTTGTTTGCTTACATTTTATTTTTTTTCTCATTTTTTCCAGTTTGATTTGATTTTTCTTTCTTTTTTTTTTATTTGCAAAACATATGTATGGGTAATTCCTAAACATTAACCCTTTCTGTTACAAAATTTCCCCCCTACTCCCCACCCCTCCCCTAAATGGCAGGATATCCACTACATGATAATTATGTTAGAATACTAAGAAATCGAATATATGTATAGTTATTGCCACACATCATTAAGCAGAGACCAACATGTCACGTCATATACCAAGATAAGGTCAAAATTGGGTACACAAATTAGACATAAGGTGAAATATTATAAGCAAATAAGGGAAACATGGAAAATTATACCTTTCAGATCTATGATGAGGGAAGAATTTATTACCAAACAAGAGAGAGAAAGTATCATGGCAAGTAAAATGGATAAAGTTTTACATTAAGTTTAAAAATTTTGCACAAATAAAACCAATACAGCCAAAATTAGAAAGAAAGCAGGAAATTGGGGAAAAGAATTTTATAGTAAATTTCTCCAACAAAGGCCTCATATAAGGAACTCGCTAAATTTATAAAAATAAGAGCCATTTCCCAATTTATGAATGGTCAAGAGATATGAACAGTTTGCAAAAGAAGAAAACTGTTATCAAAAGTCACATAAAACACCCACTCTAAATCACTATTGATTAGAGATATGCAAATGAAAAAAATGCTGTGGTGCCACTTTATACCTATCAGATTGGCTAACATGATAGAAAAGGAAAATAATAAATGCTGAAGGGCATATGGAAAAATAGGGACACTAATGCACAGATGGTAGAATTGTGAACTGGTCCGATCATTCTGGAGAACAATTTAGATCTATGCCCAAAGACCTATAAAAGTGTGCATATTCTTTGCCCCAGAAATAACACTCCTAGGTCTGTTTCACAACGAGACAGAGAAAATGGGAAAGGACTATATGTAAAAAAAAAAAAAAAAAAAAAAAAAAAAAACTATTTCTAACAGTTCTTTTTGTGATGGCAAAGAATTGGAAATTGAGGGGATGACCATCAACATGGGGATGGCTAAACAAGTTGTGGTATATGTTTGTAATAGAATTGTTCAATAGTTTTCAGTTGTATTTGACTCTTAATAGTCTCATTTGGGGGTTTCTTGGCAAAGATACTAGAGTGGCTTGCCATTTCCTTCTCCAACTCATTTTACAGATAAGGAAACTGAGGCAAACAGAGTAAAGTTACTTTTCCAGGGTCATACAGCTAGTAAGTATCTGAGGCCAGATTTGAACTTAGCAAGATGAGTCTTCCTGATTCTAGCCCAGCATTCTTCTTCACATAGCTGCCTTATGATAGAATATTATTGCACTATAAGAAATTATAAGCAGGATAGTTTTCAAAAAACCTGGAAAGACATATGTGAATTGATGTGAAGTGAAGCAGACACAACCAGGAGAATATTGTACACAGCAACAGTAATACTGTATGATGATCAACTGTGAATGATTTGGTTATTCTGATCAATACAGTGATCCAAGACAAATCCAATGGATAAAAAATGCTATTCACCTGCAGAGAGAAAACTGATTATAAATCTGTGATATAAATTATATATGTGATATAAATTATAAATCTGAATGCAGATTTTCTTTATGTTTTTCTTTTTATTGTTTTTTTCAACATGATACTATGGAAATATGCTTTGAAAGGTTTCACATTTATAATTGATATTATATTGCTTGCCTTTCCAATGAGTCACAAAAAGTTGGTTATGACTGAATAACAACAAATTGTGGGCAGCTAAATGTTGCAGCGGATACAGCATGGGGCTTGCAATCAGGAAAAATATTCCTGAGTTCAAATCCAGCCTCACACACTTCCTAGCTGTGTGACTCTGGGAAAGTCACTTCACCCTGCTTGCCTCAGTTTCCCCATATGTAAAATTAGCTGGAAAAGGAAATAACAAAGCACTCCAGTATCTTTGCCAAGAAAACTCCAAATGAGGTCACGAAGAGGGACACAACTTAACAAACAAAAAGATACTTACATGCTATACATCAGATAATTTTGGTCTACAGATATGATGCTCTTTTGGGAGTTCACTATAAAAGTCCCTTTCCCTGATTATTCCAGGTGGGAAACAATCCTTCCTTAGAATGGGAAGGTAACAGCTTCCTCTTAGTCAGGTTAATTCCCTCCCTCCAAAACCTGATCCACAAATGACAATCATCGTGGACAGCAAGGAAACATTTATCAATGTAAGCAGTAAACAGTGATCAGGGAAATTGTACAGATTAATTTAGGAGAAAAAACACACAAGAGGAAAGGGAATGAGATGAAATTTTAGCTTCACCAAGAAAACCATCTTATCTCAGGAAATCTGTGAATTGCAGGGGTTGCAAGCACTAAGAATCACAGGACATGTTGGGGAGGATGCGGGAGAGAGAGGTGCAGTTTTCTTCCCAGGACTCAGCTCCAGGGATTCCCATCAGTCATTTCATAGATCTCACATTCTCCTGAACCCGACTCTTTCTTCTGAGCTTCCCTGCCAACTCACATCTCCCTAATATAGGCCGCCCCACAGTGTCATCCTTCAGGAAACTGCATAAACTTACTCCAGACAAAGGTATTGCAAAAGTAATGATTTCTTTAAAATAGAATAAGGAAAGGCATCCAATTTATCAATTAAGAGGTTAATTATTGGTAACCTAATTGAAGAGAGAGGTGCTACAAGTGGTGCTACAGGAAGCCCCATAGCAAAGGAATAAAGTGAGGTGGCAAAGGCAACATGTATGGAGAACTTTTTGTGGGAGTTAGCTGAGTAAGGTGGAAGAAAGAGAAAAGAGATAGAGAAGGAGGAGGAGGAGGGAAGAGAAGGAGGAGGAGGAGAGACAGAGACAGAGACAGAGAAAGAAAGAGAGACAGAGACAGAGAGACAGAGAGAGAGAGACAGAGAAAGACAAAGAGATAGACAGACAGACAGAGAGAAAGAAAGAGAGAGAAAGACACACAGAGACAGAGACAGAGAAAGTGAGAAGGAGGGAGGAAAAGGGAGAGAGGGAGAGGGAGGGAAGGAGAAAGGGAGAGAAGGAGGGAGGGAGACGAGGAGGGAGAGATCCCTATTTCTTAGAGATTTTTGTTCTCTCAGTAGTTTGAGGATATAGTCTTCCCACAGAAGCATCCAGGTGACAGTGGATAGACACTAGACTTGACATCAGGAAGACCTGAGTAATACAACCTGTATGATCATAGGCATTTAACTTCCACCTCCCTCAGTTTCTTCTTTAAATAGAGATGATAATAGCAGCTGCCTCTCCTTGCAAATTCTGGAAATGCTACGTACAAGTTATTATGATTATTACCAGAAGGATCTGAATGAGGTATCTGGATTTGAACAATCTGAGACCAAGCAATCTCCCACTGATGTGTCTCCTGAGTGGGATATAACTAGCTAGTTACTAACTGTGCTTTCTGGCCCTGTAGGAAATACATTGTTTCCATCCTGACCGCAGGATGCAACTTGATTGTATTTAGAACCAACTTTTATGCCTGATGGAGAAGAGGGCCAGGAAGGGAAGGAGACAAAATCCAAGTATCAGAATGTCTGAGGTGGAAGGGAGCTCAGAGATCAATTTCAACCTCCTCATTTTCAAATAAGGAAACTATGTTCTCAAGAGGCAAAATCACTTATCCTAAGGTCACCTTATGAGTACTTAGCATAACAGACCAGTGGCAAAGCTACTGTCCCACTGCCATCAATCCCAAGAGGACCCCCTGCCCCAGCAAAGTTCTCTAGAGTGGTAGCAGAAGTAAAGAGGAAGCAGGTCACTCCCGAGTTTGCTAGGGATGGGAGTCCTAAAATGGGAATGGGAGGTGGGGAAAGGGATGGGCTGGGGAGGGGAGACAGCTCAGGCAGCCTCCCTGTTGCCTTCCTTCCTCCGCCTCCCACCAACACCCCAGCCCCTCCTCCTTCAGTAGCCAAGGTGAAAGCGAAAGCTGAAATTACAAGAAAAGGAAGTCTCAAAATTATTTGTGCACAATCCCCTGGCAGTTCTGCAGGATTCCCGACCCCAGCACATCCCTCTTGCCTCTTGCTGCCTCCCCAACCTTTCCAGCCTCCCCCTTTGTCACACCTGCCGAGGCTGGGACAGCTTCCTCCCCAGCTCTCAGCCTCAGGACCACTCAGCTCAAGCCATGCTGCACGCAGATTGGAACCCCCAGGGGGGCTTCTCCTTCAAAAACTGCCAGAGGTAAGAGGAAGCTGGTTGGGACAGGATTGGGGAGGGAGGGTATTGTGTTGTCCCTGATCCCCCCTTCTCTGAAGACTTTGGGTAGATTGCCTTGAATTTCTGGGAACTGAGATGAAAAGTGAAACTGGTTAGGTGGGGGAGGGGTTGATGCAGTTCTTACCTGGAAGGTCCTGGGGCTGCCTTAGGGGGGGGGTGGGGATGGAGAGGAGAGGGGGAGGAAAAAACTATAAACTGGATTAAAAGGGTCTGTGTTCAAGGAACCAGGAAGACCCCTTCTAATGCGGCTCCTGACTCCAGAGGATCTTTTCTTCCTTTTCCTACACTGCAGAAATGCATTTCTGGAGTCTTCCCTAAAGGGACTCCGTGTCCCCCATGCCCGAAAAACCGGTACCACCATCGCTGGCCTTGTGTTTCAGGTGAGGGGTATGTGTGAGAGGGACAGTTCAGGGCTGGAGGGTTGGGTGGGGGTGAGGGGAACTGATTTGGGAGGAAGTGTGAAGATGGTGCTAGTAGATGTCCCTGTAGCAGGCTGGAATAAAGCCCTGACCTATCTTCTAGGATGGAGTTATCCTTGGGGCAGACACCCGGGCCACCAATGATTCAGTGGTGGCTGACAAGAACTGTGAAAAAATCCACTTCATCGCCCCCAACATCTAGTGAGTCTCCTTTCCCATTCACCTCCCCTTATCACCTCCTCCTAACACAGCAATTAGAGCTAGAGGGGCCCATCAGAAATCATCCAGGCCAACCCTCTCATTTTACAAATGAGGAAACTGAGTCCACATAGAAAGAAGTGAGTTAATGGTAGAGTTAGAGGCTGCCTGGGATTCAAAAATCATCCCTCTGGCTCCAAACCCAATGTTCTTTCCACAGTTAATACCAGCAGACCTCCTCCCCTCACCCAGACCATCCCAACCCTAGCCTAGCTTGACCCTCTCCCCTACAAGCCACTTTTTCTAACACTGACTCTCCCCTCAGTTGCTGTGGGGCAGGGGTAGCAGCAGATGCTGAGATGACCACACAAATAATGGCGTCCAACATGGAGCTACATGCTTTGTCCACAGGCAGAAAGCCACGGGTGGCCACCGTCACACGAATGCTCCGCCAGATGCTATTCCGGTACTGTGGGACCTGGGGCGGGGAAGTTAAGAAAAATTTTGGAAGACCTGGGAAGGAGACTGATAGAGTAAATGCTTGGGATGGGGACTGGAAGATAAATGAGGGGGAAGCAAGAGCTGGAGGGAAATGGGCTGATTGGGGGAACTTTGAGGTGGGGAGAAGAAATGCTGAGATATCTCCCTACAGCTACCAGGGCCATATTGGGGCCTCCCTGATTGTAGGGGGAGTGGACATCACAGGTCCCCTTCTATACAGTGTGCATCCCCATGGCTCCTTCAGCCGTCTGCTTTTCACTGCTTTGGGTGAGTCCCTGATTCCCTAATCAGACCTCCTCCACCCCAGACTCCCAAAATGACAGAATTTTAGATAGAAAATACCCAGAGGACATCCAACACCCCCCTCCAATTTTACAATGAGAAAACTGAGATTCAGATAGCTTAGGTAACTGGCCCAAGGTCACATAGGAAGTAAATACAGAAGTCCAGATTCAAATAATCCAGAGCCTCCAACTTCAAATCTGACATTTTCCCCCTTTTGCTTCCCTAGACAGGATATCAATAATTGTTGGAAAGAGTTTCTTTAACATTCATTCTAAATCTGCTCCATTCTAACCTCCATGTTTGCTAGGTAGTACAAGGAATAGAGTTATCAGACTCAGAATCAGGAAGTTAGGATCCTTATCTTACTAGCTCTGTGCCCCTGGGCAACTTACTAGCCCAATCTCACTCAGCCTTGGTTTCCTCATCCATAAAATGAGTTTATTAATAGCATTCTATTTCACTGGGTTAACATGAGGATCCAAGTGAGATATGTACTTTGTAAACTTTTAAGTGTTATAAAAAATAATAGCTAACATTATTAATTAATTGAGACCTCTGAGACCAAATGTCTCTAAGGATATTTCCCCAACTCTACGTCCTCGCCCCTTCCCCTCAAAAAATGAACCTTCAAGTCCTATGTATATGTGGCAACAGATCAGGACAGGTGTGTCTTGAGGGACTATGGAAAGGGTCCATGGAGAGAAAGCTGAGGGAGGCTGCCTAATACCTAACACACTGCTCACCACTACTACCCTCCTTCACCTTCCAAAAGGCTCTGGACAGGCAGCAGCCATTTCTGTGCTAGAGGATCGCTTCAAACCAAATATGACGGTGAGTGCTTCTTCCCCCATCCTGCCCCTGGACCACCACCCTCATCCTCCTCATCTTCTCATCTCTCTCCTTATCTTCTCATTTCTCTCTACCTGCTGCTGTGCTGAAACCAGCTTCCTTTACCATGGGGAGCAACACTGTATGTGGAGAATGTTTTTCTTATTGCAAACCCATCAAAGAAGAGTCCTTGGGGCTGACTGAGAGGCTAGCAATAAGAACCTGGGGGATGTGGGAAGAAGCTGGGAGCTCCCCTGCTCTGTAAATGAGTTGAAAGGCAGATGCTTCCTCGGCCAGGAAATGAGAACACATTAGGGGGCTGAATAGTGGAAAGTACAGGATGGCTTTGAAATGGGAGGAGGAGGCAGCCTGTTCCTAAGATAGAATGCCTGTTAAAAAAAAAATTTGCAAATCTTAAAATGCTTGAGTGTGTACCCTATTAGATAGGAGAGAGAGTGAGCAAATTGTAGATGGACCAGAGGAATTTTTTGTGGGGGAGGAGGAAAGGAGAAACAGGTCCATAGGGTCTGCTTGATCCCAGAGACAGAACTAGGTTCAATGGATACAAGTTGTAGGGAGGCAGATTTTGACTGAATGTTCCCAAGGCCATCTGGCAAGGAGAGTTCAGAATAAGTGAAGAAAACCAGCTTCATTCTATGGTAGATTAGGCCCCCAACCCTCAACAAAGTAGAGTGAAGAACAGATCCGAAGGCTGGGGAACTCAGATTCTGCACACAGACTGTGGTTGGTTCCCTTGGGAATCCAGCCCCTGGGCCCCACAAATTCATTTCTTCTGGTCCTTTTTTGTTCTGATTCAGTTTGACCTTAATTTCCTAGTGAAAGACTCTAGGTCTTTGTTTTATTTATTTTTGAATTGTAGTAAAAAGTCTTATATCAATCCAACTACCCATGTGCCCAATGGCTATTGAGATTGGCAAAGCTCTTTCCTAGGACAACCCTATGAGAGAGGCAATTGCATTAAGTAAAAGGACTTTGTCCATACTTGGGCTGGGCTGGGCTGGATCACAGTGCCACAAGAGACTGGGCTTGATGGGGAGAAGGGAGATGGAGAAGGAAGTGTTAAGTGTTTGAGGCTAGATTTGAACTCAGGTCCTCCTGACTTCAGGGCTGGTGCTCTATCCACTACACTGCTGCCCCCTTTTCCTTTATTTCTATACTTGACTGAACCGCTCACTCTCCTCCACCCTAATTCTTGTTTCCCACCTCTGACTGTCTCCTCGCCATCTCCCAGCTGGAGGAAGGCCAGCAGCTGATAGTGGAGGCTGTGACTGCTGGGATCCTGGATGACCTGGGCTCAGGAAGCAACGTGGATATGTGTGTGATCACCCAAGCTGGCGCCAAGATCCAGAGGGCAGTGAGCACGCCAGCTGTCATCTCTAAGAGGTGAGGAGTTGGATATCAGGTGGAGGTAGGGAGGAATGTGTGATGAAAGAGAGCGATGGGGGAGAAGAATATGGGGAGAGCAGGATGGATATAACCATAAATGGTCTGCCCCATCCCCTACTCTTCAGGCAGGGCAAGTATCGCTACCCAGAGGGAACTACAGCAGTGATGAAGGAGATCGTGACACCTCTGGCACTGGAGATGATTGAGGAGACTGTGCAGACAATGGAGGTGGAGTGAGTGAGTGAGTGAGTGAGTGAGCCCTAATGGTCACAAGGTCCCATCCAGGACACTTCCAGAAAATAAAAGTTTTTGAAATGAACTCTGACTTCCAAGAGTTTCTAGACCATGTATCCCCTCATGGCAGGGGTAAAAAAGGCCACACTAATGCTAGGAGAGGTAGCCTAATACATGTAGGTGCTTAATAAATAACTGTTGATTGATAGGGTGGCCATGAATTGACCCAGGGTGGCAGGGAACAGCCCTGAGGGTGACTGAAGCCCAGCCCCTTCTCCCCAAGGTTTCCTCTAATGAGTGGGCATCCTGAGGCTGTTACCACCACATGGAACCTTCTAAGCTCTGCTTCTTCCATTCACTAGGACATCTTTTCTTAGCTCAACCCAGACAAATGCTGGGGTTTTCAGAAGATGCTTTACTGAACAATCATTGAAAAGCTGAGTAAATAGGAAATTGTAGGGCTGGAGAGAATACAGAACACAAGAGCCTTCTGAGGGTACCTCTAGCTCTGGGGTGAGGAACCCTCCTGCCCTGGTCACCCTAAGTATGGACTATTGAATCAAATCCTGGGTACCACCGTTTAGGAAGTTCACTGACAACCAGGATGGGAGAGGATGGTATATACATGACACGTGAGGATCTATTTAAGGAACTGGGGACAGTCAGCTTGGAAAAGGGTTGGGATGGAGGTGGCCATCTCAAGTATGTCAGGTACTGTCAGGTGTTCTGAAAGAAGGCCTGGTCTTGTTACCTTGGTCCCTGAGGAAGAACTAGAATCAAGGGGTAAAAATCAGAATGGCAAATCTAAGCTTAAAACAAGAAACAAACTTCCCAAACATTAGAGCTGCCTGTGCATACCCTTTGACCCAGCAGTGTTTCTATTGGGCCTATATCCCAAAGAGATCTTAGAGGAGGGAAAGGGACCCACTTGTGCAGGAATGTTTGTGGCAGCCCTTTTTGTAGTGGCTAGAAACTGGAAACTGAATGGATGTCCATCAATTGGAGAGTGGCTGAATAAATTATGATATATGAATGTTATGGAATATTATTGCTCTGTAAGAAACGACCAGCAGGACGATTTCAGAGAGGCCTGGAGGGACTTGCATGAACTGATGCTGAGTGAAATGAGCAGAACCAGGAGATCATTATACACAGCAACAATATTACATGATGATCAATTCTGATGGACACGGCTCTCTGCAACAAAGAATTGTCTCAAACCAGTTCCAATTGTTCACTGAAGAAGATCATATACAGCCAGAGAGAGGGATATGAAATATGGACCACAACGTAACATTTTCATGCTCTCTATTGAGGTTTGCTTGCATTGTGTTTCCTTTCTCTGATTTTCTTTTTTTTTCTTGTAGATAGGATTTTTTTTGTACAACTTGTCAAGTATTTCAACATAATTAACATGTAATGGACTTCCTGCCATCTACGGGAGGGGAGCCGACTGGGGGTAAAATTTGTAATGGAAAGCTTTGTAAAGATCAATGCTGGGGAACTACCCATACATATGTTATACAAATAAAAAGCTTTAATAAAAAAAAATAAAAAAAAATTTAAAAATTAAAAAAAAAAAAACATTAGAGCGGCCTGAAAGTGGGATGAAAGAGTGTAGTAGAGTAGAGAGAGAAAACAATTCAGTCAGGAAGAGCCGGGTCCAAATCCTGCCGCTCACTTAGGCAGGCTAGTTAGGGGGCTCTCTATACCAATAAAACCCCAGCCCCTAAAATGGAATGATGTGCCCTGAGGCATTCAGAGTTCCCATCAGGGGAGGTCTGCAAGTAAGGGTTATATGGTCACTTGCCAGGGATGTTATTTTTTTATAAAAATCATTTCATCTCTACCTCCTGCCCACAAAAATCTTAGACTCTGCCTCTAGAACCACCTTGGGCTCTGGAAGATGAGCTTTCACCTTCCTGCCCAGAACTGGGCCTTTAGACTTATAGAGACCCCGCTCCCAGGTCTCCTCCCCACATTAGAACAGAAGTATTGTGAGGGCAGGGACTGTCATGCTTGCCTATATTTACATTGCCAAAACTTAGCATAGTTCCTGGAACATAATAAGCAAGTAACAAATAATCTAAGACAGCACTTCTCATATGAGGACTAGAGAATCCTAGGGATCTCTGAAACCCTTTCCAACAGATTTAAAATGAGTTTTCATTTCTAATATGGTAAGTATCTATAAATATAGCCCATAAAACAAAAACTCTTTGGACAGATCCTCAATAATTTTTAATAGCATAAAGATACCGAGAACAAAAGTTTGAAAACCTGTGACCTAGAACAACTAGGTGGTGCAATAGATAGAGTTCAGGGCCTGGAGTCGGAAGACCCATCTCCCTGAGTTCAAATCCAGTCTCAGACATTTACTAGCCGTGTGACCTTGGATGAGTCACTTTACCTTGTTTGCCTCTGTTTCTGCATCTGTCAAATGAGCTGAAGAAGGAAATGGCAAACCACTCCAGTATCTTTGCCAGGAAAATACCAAATGGGGTCATGAGGAGTTGGACACAATTGATCAACAACAAACGGTCTCTCTTTTTATCCATCTGTCTTTCTTTAGCTTTCCATCCATTTCTCTATATTTCTCTATCCATCTCTTTCTCCATCCTTCCATCAATCTATGATTCCTCTCAAGTGGGAGCTGCATTAGTTGACCTTTAAGTTCCTTCTCATTCAGATGCAATGACTTTATATTTGGTCACAGAGATTCCTCCCCAGAGTAAAGGCTGCTTTGCAGATGCTTTCACACCCTTGAATATCCCTTTCTATGACTAATGTTTATATATTCTACTTTTTTCCTTAACCCCACTCACCATCTTGAACAGTCAGCTAGGAGGCTAAGTGAGGCTTAACTTTGCCTCTTATGCTTCTCCCCATCTAGTTCTGGCCCAGCTTCCATCTATAGCATATAGTGGAAAGAGCACTGGCTCTGGAGTCCAAAGACCTGAGATTTAATTTCAGCTTTGCTACATTTGAGAGGCAAGATTGAGTAATGGATGGAGAGCTCATTTAGAAAAGACCTGAGCCTAAAGCCCATCTCTGACATATACTGGTTGTCAGTCAGTTAAAAAGCATCATTAGGAGGTTTACTATGTTCCAGGTACTGAACTAAGTTTTGAGGATGCACAGAAAGATAAAAATATGATCCATGCCTTCAAGGAGATTTCATTCTCAGCAAGGAGGCAACATGAAAAATAATTGTAAACCCCAAGATAAGTAAATGAAAGGGCTCTTAGAAGATTAGCAGGGGTTTTACAGGAGACTGTTCTTGCAGAAGGTAGAATTTGAGCCGAGTCTTGAAGGAAGTGAGAAGACAGAATGAGGAAACGATGCATTCTATGAATGAAGAAGAGCCAGGGGAAGCAGATGTGTTTTTCTCGAACTCATGGAGATGAAGGGCCCTATTTGAAAAACATTCCACTCTGGATGAGTGGAAAGGTAGGAAACAGACAGGTTGTGAAGGGCTTTGAATACCAAACTATATTTGATATTGGAGGTAATGGGAAGCGACTGGAGTTTAATGACATCCCATTGGGCAACATTGGACTGTGCTTTAGGAAAGTCATTTTGATAGTGAATGAAAGATGGATCTTAATGGAGAGGGATTTAAGGCAGAGAGACCAGCCAAGGGTATTCCAATAGTCCAGGCATGAAGTAATGAGGGCCTGCATCAGGGCAGAAGCTCTATGATTGGAGAAAAGAGGGGTGGATATCAGAGATATTGAGAAAGTAGAAATAAGACTTGGCAACCGATAGGATACATAGGGTGGGTATGTGTGAGGAGTTGAGGATGACCCACAGGTTGTTAGCCTGGGTGGCCGGGAGGATAGTGCCGTCCTCAATAGTAATAGAGAAGTTGGGAAGAGGGGAGGATTGGGGTTTTGGTCACATCAAGTTTGAAATGTTTCTGGGATACTCGGTTAAAAGGCAGTTCGAGATGTGTGACTGGAAGGCAAGAAAAATTAGGGATGGATATAATAGATATAAGAATCACCAGCACAGAACTGATCAACTCTATTTGCAGGGAGGAGAGGGAGAGATAGAGTAGGATGATAGAATGGAAAATCTGCCAAAGAAAACAGGACCATTTGTATGGCTAAAGGGGTTTGCCCCAGCAAGGGGAAAGGTCACTTCCTCACATGAGACATCAGTGAAAGAGAAAATATAAAGGAAGACTTCTAAGTGATGAGAGGAACTTGAAAGAAAGGGAGCTCTCAGCAAACAGTTTCAATTTTTTTCACTTAGGTCTGAGATAAGATTCTCAGCTGAGAGAGTGGAGAGAAGGGGGTTTGAGCAGGGATGAAAAGGTTTGGGAGAGCCATTGTGGTGAGTGGGAGAGTGAACCCAAAGGATTGTATGGACACAATAAAGGACCAATGGAGATAATACATATACTCAGTGGAGTGAGCCCACCCCTTGACTTCTTCCACCTCCATTCAACAGCATGTGAATAGCAGCAAAGGCAGTGGAGAGTGGAAATAATACAAGTAATACTGGACCTGGGCTTGGCAAGGGAAGATCAGAAATGGAATGAAGTGACAAGAGTTTCAAGATTAAAGGACAATTACAGACTTGACCTGATTCACTGAGGGGCAGAGATAGGAAAGAGAAAAGAACATAGTGAAAAGGTGATGGCCTGGGCAAGAACTGAGGGAAGAGGGAACTGGTAAGTAAATCACAATAAACAGAGTAAGGGAGCATAAGGCAGAAGGAAAGATGGAATGAAAAAAATTTTTGATTAGAAAAAGGAATTCCAGTGTTCACAAACATGGAAGTGCAATACTATGGATGATGGCAAGACCAAAAGTGTGACACCTCCGAAGTAGAGTCAGGGAGGAGATCATGGGAATTGACTAGATTAAAGAATTAGGAAGTTAGGGCACTTGAAAGAATGTCAATGTGTATATTGAAGAACCCTAGTTTGAGGACTAGAGTTGGAGCGAAGAGAAAGACTGGTAAACCAGAACTGAACTCAGTAAGGAAGAAAAAAGAATGTCATTAGGAGGGAGTAGTGGTCAACAGATGATAGCTATCTGAATCTTAATTGAGTGACAAGAAGGGATTAGATGATGTTCAAAGAAGGATATTGTGAGACTTCAATCTTCACTTAAACTCCTGGTTATCTTGGAGATCCTCTACAACTACACATTTCAGAAAAGGTGCCCATCTGCTTTGGAAGAGAGAGTTTCCTCACCTGAGCTCCCTAAACAAATGAAATCACAATTCCAGTTTTCATTCCCATTTGTGACTCTGGACAAGTTACCTCATCTCTCTGAGGCATCAAAATAGTGGGACTATAAATGCCCCTGATTCTTCTTATAGACACAAATGCCCAGGTACAAGGTATTTTTGCAACAAGTTCCATCTCTCTCGGAAACCAAGGGAGCCACTGCAAGTTCATATAAAGAGAAACAGAATTGTTTCTTTCACAGGAAGTGGATTCCTTATTTTTTCTCCTTTGGTCCTTCATAGAGATATCTTGCTTACCACATGGGGAACTGTGGCTGCCGATGGCTGATTTTGGAATAGGTCTTGCTGGCATCATGAGATAAGCAGGAGCTGTCTTTGGATATATATGTCAGTGGTGGTCGTGGGCTGCCATAGTCGGAGACCTTATCTGCCACAACCAGAGAACCTGCCTGGCCATAGATTAAGATCATTTTTGCTCTGTTTAACATACTACATGACCACAGAATATTGACTCCCTGGATCCTATAAATGTGGGGGTCCTTCAACAGAGAAAAGAAATTCCAGACATTGGGTGAGGGTAGAACCATACATTATTATTTTAAATATCTTTGAGTAGTATTTCATATCATTCTCTAGGTAAATTCAGAGGACAATCACCTTTAGGTTTCAAACTAACCTTTAGCTACCAGTACCAAGCCTTAGAGCTGAGATGCAGAGTAGTAATATGTGTCAGAGAGACTCTGAAAAGACTACTTGGCTAGTAGTTTGATTATAGTGTTCCCTGGTGGACAATACTTTCACTTGAATAATTAATTGAGTAACATACTGCCTTCCTATATAGGCTTGAAGGTAACCCATGAACTAATTTGGGGTGCTTATACTATCTTAGTGAACTAAGTCTCACAGTGAATGCACAAGGGTTATACCTATGATCCTAATTAATCTATACAAGCGCCATCCCTTCTTGAGTATAACCTGTCCTGCCAAGCTGCAAGCAAAAGCTGCCTTTCTTTTTCTGTTTCAAGATTCATCCTGAGCCACTATTCCAAAGAGCAATTTGGAACCATTCCCAAAGGGCTATAAAATTATGCAGACCCTTTGACCCAGCAATACCTTTTCCTAGGTATCCCAAAGAGATCATAAAAAAAAGAGAAAGGACCCACATGTGCAAAAATATTTATAGCAGCTCTCTTTGTGGTGGCAAAGAATTGGAAATCGAGAAGATGTCCATCAATTGGGGAATGGGTGAACAAATGATGATACATGAATGTAATGGAATACTATTGTCCTATAAGAACTGAGGAGTAGGAAGATTTCAGAAAAGCCTGGAGAGACTTAACATGAACCGATGCTGAGTGAAGGGAACAGAAGTAGGAGATCATTATACACGGCAACAGCAACATGGTGTAGAAGATCAACTCTAATAGATCTTGCTCTTCTCAGCAATGCAATATCAAAGACAATTCTAAAAGATTCATGATGGAAAATGCTCTCCACATCCAGAGAAAGAACTATAGAGTTTGAATGCAGATTAAAGCATACTATTTTCACTTTTTTATTTTTCTTACTCATAATTTTTACCTTTTGTTCTTACTTTTCTTTCACAACATGATTAATGTAGAAATATGTTTAATATGATTGTACATAACCTATATCAGATTCATTGCCATCTTAAGGAAGGGGGAGGAGAGGGAGGCAGAAAAAATAGAAATCAAAGTCTTATAAAAGCAAATGTCAAAAAAACTAATAAATAAAAGAAGAAAAGACTCACTTAGCTTCCTGTGAGGCCTCCTACAGTCCACTGCCATTCATTCTGCCTTGAGTCTTAGCTTATTGGTAGAGCTCTGTATCCAAAGATCATTCATATTTCCCTTAGGTCTGGTTTTAGATGCCAAGATTCTGGGTGCCAAGGTAAGTTCTGATACCCCCAGGGATGTGTGCTTTTCAGGATGCCACTTTGTAATTTGAGTATACTACAAACATTTTACACATGTAGTCAGTCACAGACTCTAGATTCCAATTCATCCCAGGGGAAATCCCAGAAGGAACTCACAGAAGATGGGGTAAAGCACAAAATTACCTGTGACTATATTACTCTTTTGATGGATGAGGCAGTAAGGACTTTCCATTCCATTTGTAATAATTTTCTGTAATACCTGTGTGTAAGTAGTTGAGTGTATAGTCAGTCAATAAGGAATTATTAAGTGTCTACTATTTGGGCTTCTCTGTGTGTCCAGAGTGGGATAAGAGTTACCAAAAAGGAGAAAAATAACTTCTCCAAGGCCCTTCCTTTTTTTTGGTAAAAAAATTAAATGCCATCTAAGTGAAGAACAGATTGAATCATCTTTAAAGGGGTCATCCCATGGATCATGTCCCCCTACTGGTTATGGTTCACCATAGGGAAGCTTTTGCACACTACCCCTGGGTGACCCAAAGCTGAAAGGATTCAGTGGTTGACAGCACCAGAACCTGGCTGTAGCTGACTGCTTATTCCTGCTTACTCAGCCTTTCTCTGTCCGCTGTTCTGGATGCCCAGAGGGATAGCCAATTTTTCTGCAAGGTCATTGTCTTCCTTGTTTACCTGGGCATGTGGGCCAGCATCAAACTCACAGCCCTGCTCAGACTAAGCCCACAGCGGGGCCTGGCCATCAAACACCCCTTCTCTTTGCACCAGGCTGGTCATCCTTCCTGCCAGGTGCACAGAGCACTTAGGAACCATTTTGCTCCTCACCTTCCTGTGTGCCCTTTTACCATAATGAAAGTTTCAGAAGGAGGCTGGATCCAGGGCCCAGATCTGGCTTCTGGCCCAGATCCTGCCCAACATGCTAAGACCTTGTTTGGTGGCTCAATGTCTTTTGGGTCCATGACTTCAGCCTGTATGGCCTCCTGCATCCAATGTCTATGGAACTTCCAGGAGAATAGCATGGGGCGGCTTATTGCTGATAGAGTTTTCAACGTGCTAGATGCCATTCCATGCCCGTCATGGGCTTATAATTTTGGCCTGGCTTCTAAAGCCATCACAAGAGGACTGGACCTTTTCTTTTTTTACCACCAAATTGCTTTGTTTTATTTTTAATAGAGTGTTGATTTAACCTTTTTATAGTGAATAACAGTAACAAAAATTCCTGTGAATTATCTCATGCATTATTTTTTGTAAAGCTTTTTATTTTCAAAACATATGCATGAATAATTTGACAACATTGGCCCTTGCATAGTCTTGTGTTTCAGAATTCCTTCTCTCTATTCCCTCCCCTAGATGGCAAGCAATTCAATAGATGTTATACATGTTAAAATATATGTTAAATACAATATGTATAAACATATTTATACAATCCTCTTGCTGCACAAGAAAAATCAGATCAAAAAAATAAAGTAAAGGAGTAAGAAAACAAAATGCAAGTAAACAACAGAAAGAGTGAGAATGTTATGTTATGATCCACATTCAGTTCCCACAGTCTTCTCTCTGGGGGTAGATGGCTCTCTTCATCACAAGATCATTGGAACTGGCATCAGTCATCTCACTGTTGGAAAGAGTCACGTTCATCAGAATTGATCATCGTATATTATTGATGCTACTGTGTACAATAATCTCCTGGTTCTGCTCATTTCACTCAGCATCAGTTCATGCAAGTCCCTCCAGGCCTCTCTGAAATCTTGTTGGTTGTTTCTTACAGAACAATAATATTCCATAACATTCATATACCATAATTTATTCAGCCATTCTCCAACTGATGGGCATCCACTCAGTCGGACTGGACCTTTTCAATGGCAATTCTGGCTCTGCTTCTTGATGTATGATCTTGGGGAGGCCACTTCCTAATAGAGTCTGGGGAAGTAGTGGGCTCCCCATCACTGGAAGCTTTCAAGTAGAAGCTGTTTGGCCATTAGTCAGGGCTACTAATGAAAGGGTTCCTGCTGAACTAAGGTCCCTTCCACCTCTGAAATTCTGTAGGCCCAGTTCCTTCATCTCTACATAGTAGGGATGGTCAAGGAAATCCCTGATTTTCTGGACCAGGAGCAATACCCTGCTGAGAGTAACACAAGGAAACTTCCAATTGATTGGCCCCCAATAACAAGAGGCCACATTTAAAATGAGAGAGTCTGAGAGTGCAGAGGAGAGACTCCAATGGTTTACAAGAGCATTTGAAGAGAAACAGAAGATAGCAGGGCTTTCTCTTCTCCTAGGAGGCTTGTAGCAGGAGCACCAGGCAACAGAAATATGTACTTGTCTAGATAGACCTGAAATTGGGCCTGGAGGTCTATGCTGCCGCCTTCTACCTTCTTTCCATTTCCTTCCCTAAGCATTGGCCAGTAACCAGTGATGCTGAAAATAGACATTTCAAACCTAGGCAGTTTGCTTGTGGGTCACATTCCTGAGTTAGGGATTCAAGTATCTGCTGATGAGAAGGAGGAGGATTTCTTTAACACAAGATTTTTTGGAAGAGAAAATGAGCATTTCCACGATCATCCTGTATTTGAAAAACTGAAGATAGCCATTTATTAGCTAGCTGAGAAAAATGTCTACTAAAGTAAATGTGAAACAATCTGTGGACATGTATAACCTGTATCAGATTGCTTGTTGTCTTGGGGAGGGGTGATGGGAGGAAAAGAGGGAGAAAAAAAATTGGAACTCAAAATCTTATAAAGGTGATTGTTGAAAATTATCTCCACATGTAATTGGAAAAAAAATTTTAAACTATTAAATAAAAAAGGTGAACAATCTATTCAGCATTCCTATTAAGATGTCTTTGTTGTTTTATGTTTTTTGAATTTGTTATGTACCTATGAGTCTTTCTACATTTCATACAATTTCTGTGGTAGAGAAAATAAATGATTGTCCTATGCCTAATATCCATTTTGTACGAGTGTCATTTCTAGAAGGGACCCTGTTACCACCAATTAGGGATGTCCCTAGACATGGGTTATATGCTACACTTGAATTTTTTATTATTCATTTACAATTTTTCAGTTTCAAATTCTCTCACTCTCTCCAGCCCTAGCTTCATTCACTGAGAAGGCAAGCAATATCATTCCCATTATACATGTGAAATCATATAAACCATATTTTCATATTAGTCATGTTGTAAGAAAAATAAAGTAGAAAAATATGCTTCAATATTCTCTCTCTGACTATGGATAGCATTTTTATCATGACTCTTTGGGAATTGTCTTAAATCATTGTCTTAATCAGAGTAGTTAAATCTTTCATAATTGATCAATTTTAGAATATTGCTGTTACTGTACACAATGATCTCCTCATTCTGTTCACTTCATTTTCCATCAGCTTATATAAGCCTTCTCAAGTTTTTTGTAAAATCAACATTCTTATTCTTTCTCACAGCACAAAAGTATTCCACTATAATCACATATTATGACTTCTTCAGCCATTGTCCAATTAATGAGCATTCCCTCAATTTCTAATTCTTTGCCACTGGAAAAAGAGCTGTTATAAATATTTTTGTATATCTAGATCCTTTTCTTTTTTCTTTAGAAATACTTCAAAATTGTTCTCCAGAAAATTGAATAGATGCCCTTCAATTGGAGAATGGCTGAATAAATTATGGTATATGAATATTATGGAATATTATTGCTCTGTAAGAAACGACCAGCAGGACGATTTCAGAGAGGCCTGGAGAGACTTACATGAACTGATGCTGAGTGAAATGAGCAGAACCAGGAGATCATTATACACGGCAACAACAATACTATATAACGATCAATTCTGATGGACATGGCTCTCTTCAACAATGAAATGTTTCAAACCACCTCCAATTGTTCACTGAAGAAAGCCATATACACCCAGAGAGAGGGATGCGAAATGTGGACCACAACATAACATTCTCATACTCCTTGATTGATGTTTGCTTACATTGTGTTTCCTTTATCTGATATATTGTTTGTGTAGATACGATTTTTCTTGCACAACAATGATAAGTTTGGAAATATGTATACATATATTCGATTTGCCAATATTTTAACATAATTAACAAGTAGTGGATATCCTGCCATCTAGGGGAGGGGTGGGGAGTTGGGGGGAAAAATTTGTAACGGAAAGCTATGTAAGGGTTATTGTTGAAGAATTACCCACACATATGTTATGCAAATAAAATAAAATTAAAAAAAAAAAACTTGACCAGAAAAAAAAAATGTTCTCCAGAATGGTCGGATCAGTTTATAAGTCTACCAAAAGGGCATTATTGTCCCTATTTTCCCCTATTATCCTTATGCTCCTCGTTTTTAATTTCCCTTTCCTGTCATGTTAGCCAACCTAAGCTTCACTTTAGCAATTTTCCTGGAATCACTTCAGGCAAGGGATATACCCAGAGATAGTCAGGTTCCTCAGGACTGAACCCACTCCAGGTGAGCAGAGACACCTATCTTTGAATTAGCAAAATGGGAGAAATGGGGAAATAAATCCCTTCTCCCTTTCTGGAAATCCAAAGAAGAGAAAACACTGGGAAAGAATCTCCCAAAAAAGGCCTTCTTTCTCCTTGCTCTTCTTATAGATTGGAGTGGGGTTTGGCTCTTCCTGATACTTGGAAGTCACCAGTGATTTTTGGTATGTTTTGGGGAAAGTCTGTGACAACTCAGCAAGATGCATATCCCTCAGCAGGATCAACACCATGGGAAATTCCTCAGTCCAGCCTAATTACCTGTTGCTATTTATAAAATGAGGCAGTTGGACCTAAGGATCTCTAAGATCTAAATCTACGCTATCTAAGATCTATCTCAGTTCTCAATCACATCTATGGATACCTAACAATCCCCTCCCTCTTCCTATGACCTGAGGCATCCATATCCTTATCTCATCACATACAACATGCCTCCTCTCCTTTCCATACCTGTTCCCCAACCAACCCATCCACTGTAGAACTGTGGTGGGGGAGTATCTGGATGGGTGGGTGGGTGTGAAAGAACTCAGGTACTAAGTACAATGGAGTAGCCCAAAGGAAACCTGAGATGTGCCAATCTAAAGCCATCTCCATTCCAAAGGTCCCAAGGGAATATCTGTGCCCAAGCTGTAGTCCAGCCTTCCAAGCTCATATTGGACTTTGACCCCAACATGGAGATGTCCTCAATCAAACAGAGGACAAACAACAACAACTGAATAGAAAGGCAGTAGTTAAGGGAGAGTCTTTACCTCCAAGTCTCAGACCCTTCAATATGTTGCAGGTAATCATTTTATCCTGACATCTCCTCTCCAGGAGGTTCACCCCCAGGGTCATGGAGGAGCAACATCTGTAATGAAATCACAGATCTTTGAAATATTGAGGTGCAGGATACACACTTAGGAGACTGGGAGGCACAGCTCGGTATACTTCTGAATTTCAATAAAAGAAGGCTATATAGATTGACTAGGTGGTTGGCTTAAAGCCCTCCAGCTCTGCCACATTCAATGGATCACCTAAATCTGGGAAGCATTAGCTCTCTGAGTTGGAAGTTAGGAGGAAGGTAGATTCTATTGTGTCTTAAAGTTTATAAAGACCTTTTCCTCAACTCTGGGCATAATTATTATGATTACTCTAGGCATAATATTATATATTATTGTTATCATTTAAGAGCTGAACAAACTAAACCTCAGAGAAGTTAAATGACTTTGTGAAGGTCACTCAATCAAGAAGTGACAGAATAAAGTTTTGATCTTGTCTTTTTTAAAAATTAATTTTATGCATATCTTTTGTTTTTAACATTACCACTGTTTCCCTTTCCACATCTCAGAAGGCCAGGTCATATAACAAATACTATTTTAAAAAAGGAAGGAAGGAAGGAAAAAAGAAAGGAAAGAAAGAAGGAAGGAAGGAAGGAAGGAAGGAAGGAAG
>JAJPUD010000554.1:186859-280822 GCA_023553655.1 Myrmecobius fasciatus
GGAAAGAAAAGGAAAAGAGAAAAGAGAAAAAAACACTATAAAATTAATAAATCAAAAGTCTGAAAACATGCAACATCACACTATAGACTTCCTACCTCTTGAAGAAGTGGGATGGGGATGTATTCTCATTTCTCATCTTAAGGGCCATGCCTGAACTTATGTATTCTAAATCCAAATCCATTTTTTTTTCATCTAAACCTAACTCCTCAATTTTCCTGTCACCTACACCTTCACCTGTTGTGGGGTTTCGGTTTTTTTTTTTTTTCCTGCCTTGGTAGAAGTCATTGTTCTCTCTTTCTGATTAATAGTTTGGCTGGATGCATACCATTTTAAAGGGGATCACTTTATGGATTACTATTTAAATGAGATTTTGGACTGATGGAGAGAATGATTATTCATTGTGTACCTGTGTGAGGGGCAGAATGGACCCAAGAGCTTTGGAAAAAAGAGATATTCTTCATTCCTGTTTTGAAAAAGATACACTCACACATGTAGTTCCAAACTCTCTTCAGGACCTATTCTGGGAAAAGAGAAAATAATTTAAAAGGTAAATATGTAGAGGAAAGCCAGCTCATCAACATGTCCTTGGTTTCTAGCTTGCCTCCACAGAGACTTTGGGGAATTTCTGTGATCAGGACCTCTTTCTTGGTTGAGCTAAGATATCTCATTCTCATTCATTCTATAACAATATAACAATATAACAAAAAAAATAAAAAAAATAAAACCATTTCCATATAAATCATGTTGTAAAAGAAAAACATAGATCTCCCACCCCAATTTTTTTTTTTTTTTTTTTTTTTTGCTTTTTGCTGAGGCAATTAGGGTTAAGTGACTTGCCCAGGGTCACACAGCTAGGGAATGTTAAGTGTCTGAGACCACATTTGAATTCAGGTCCTCCTGATTTCAGGGCTGGTGCTCTATCCACTGCGCCACCTAGCTGCCCCTCTCCCACCCCAATTTAAAAAAAAAAAAAACTTCAAAAAATAAAGTTTAAAAAAAGAGAGAATAAGATTCAATCTGTAATCAGATATAATCAGTTCCTTCCCTAAATACAGAAAGGATTTTTCATTTTTAAGTCCTTCAGAGTAATGGTGGGTCATTGTTCTGCTGAGAATAGCAAAGTCATTTACAGCTGGTCATCCCATCCACAGCTAGGAAGTGTCTGAGTTCAAATTTGAACTCAGGTCTTCCTGACTTCAGGACTGATGCTCTATCCATTGTGCCACCTAGCTGCCCCTTATACTATACATTTCACTTTGCTTGAGTTCTTGGAGGACTTTCCAGGGTTTTTTTTTCCCATAGAATAATATTCCAAGACAATCATGTACCACAATTTATTCAGCCATTCCCCAAATTGGGAGGGCATTCCCTCATTTTTTAAAGGATTTTAAAAAAAATCTTTTTATGGGAAATTTTTTTTCTTTTTTTGTCACAGGACTATTTATTTTTTTTTAATTTTGTGTTCCACATTCTTCCGTTTGAAGACTATTAATGAGGAAAGTATAATGAATGCAAAAAAAAATAATGACCCCTAACCAAATACATTTAGTGGAACCAATAGACATAAATCTAATAATCTCTGAAGAGAAGAGAAGTGGCTAGCCCTGTGACCTTTTTCTATCTTCAGGAAAAATAAATCAAAATTTTCTTTGGGAAGGGAAAGGAGAGATTTCCAGAAATAACTACTAATGCCTCACTATGAGCCACATTTAGACAATGTTGACATAGACATTTTATATGGACAATACGCACTTAACATTACATTCAATGTTTCTATAGCAACTATCTCAGCTCCATCTACTTTTATACAGACTACCTTGTTTTAAAAGACCCTAGCCTTTTTGTAGTGATTGAATGATTTAAAAAAGTACTGGATAAAATAAGTAATTTTGTTTATATGAAATTGAAAAGCTTTTGCATGAACAAAATTAATACAAGTAGGAGAAGGGAAATGGTAAATTGGAAAAAAAATCATTGCATCTAACATATCTGATAATGATTTGCTATCTAAAATATATAGAAATGAAAAGAAACATATAAGAACAAAAGCTATTCCCCTAAAAGAGAAGTAGTACAAGGGTATGAACAGTTCTCAAAAGAATTACAAACTACTCACAGCCATATGAAAGAATATTCCATATTACTAATAATAAAAGAAATGCAAATCAAAACAAATTTGCCTCAAACCCAGTAAACTGGAAAGGATAATTAAAGATGGAAATAGTTAATGTGGAGGACTTATGGAAGGATGATCTCACTAGGGCATTGTTACCAGAGCTAAGGGGACCATGTCTGTGGAAAAATATCTTAAATATCAGACTTTTTTATGCTAGCTAATTTTGTGGAATGTTTTTTCTTTTTTTCTTGTTTTAAAGAATCATTATAAGGGATGATTCTTTGTAAGAAAGAAAGGGGGAGAAATATAATGGTAAATGTAACTGATGTAAAAACAAAAGAAACCAAAAAAAGTGTTTTCAAAGAAAATATATTACAGATACATATATATATACAAAATAAAGAAGCATTATGCTCCTAAAATAAAAAATAGAGATACCATACTGTATTTTATGTGATTTAAACTTTAAGATTTAATTTTTCAAAATTAAAATTTTGATTGTGTGAAGATCTTTGTCTATGTAAAGTGAATATGAATATGAAAATTAATATGGCTACATATTTGAAGTCAAACAGTATGAATAGTTTAATAATATTTCTCAAATAGTTTTACAGAATGATTAGACCAATTCCATTTATATCTTCTTGGCTAATTTAAAGGACTTACTATAATTTGCATTCCCTTGTTTTCAGCAATTTGTGACATTTTTCATATGAGTTTGCAATTATTTTTTTTAATTTTTATTTATTTTTAATTTTTTTGCTTTTTGCTGAGATAATTGGGGTTAAGTGACTTGCCCAGGGTCACACAGCTAGGGAATGTTAAGTGTCTGAGACCAGACTTGAACTCAGGTCCTCCTGACTTCAGGGCTGGTGCTCTATCCACTGCACCACCTAGCTGCCCCTAGTTTGCAATTTTTTTGAAAGTTTCTCATCTCAAAATCTAAGACTTGTATGAAGTGATGCAAAGTGAAGTTCATAGAACCAGGAAGACAATTTATATAGTAACAGCAATATTGTAAAGACAACCAACTTCTCGTATCTTTTGGCTATTTATCAATTGGAAAATAGCTCATAGTCATATATTTGTGCAAATTTCCCATATATCTAGAACAAAATATTTATCAGAAATATCTGATGTAAAGATCCCTCCCCCATATTGAAAATTTTCTCTTATTCTAGTTCATGTGAAAGCTTTTTAATGTTATATAATTCAAAATTTTTCCTTTATCTTTTATGCATATATATATATATGGATACACATACATAAAAGATTTTCCCCCTAGCCACAGGTATGAAAACCACCTTTTATTAGCTAATTATTTTTGTGATATGATCTTTTATATTTGTGTTAAGTATTTATTTGGAGTTTTTGTAGCACATGCTTTGTTAGTTTAAACCTATCTTCTATTAAAGTGATTTTCAGTTTTGCCAGCATTTCCTGTCACAAAAAGAAACTTTCTCTCTGTATCCTAGCTTCTTGGATTTATTGAACACTAGACTAATATAATACCTCTGAGTCTTATTTATCTACTCTTTTTCATTAATCTACTCATCTATTTTTAACCAACAAAAGAGTAATTTTGACAACTGTTTTTAACATAATTTGAAATCTGGTCCTATTATGCCCTCTTTTTTTCTTTTTTTTGTTTCGTGGGAAGCATTCTGATGTGGAGTGTATATGTATTAGGTATTCTGGAAAGAGATTTAAGTGTTGGGCAGTGATAGAATGGAGTCTATTGTTGTTAGTTATTTGTGCTTTATTTAGATTTAGAGCTATACTTTTTTGTGGTGGCAAAGAACTGAAAACTGAGAGGATTCCTATCAATTGAGGAATGGCTGAATAAACTATAGTATATAAATGTAATGGGATATATATGATTGTTCTATAAGAAGTGATCGAGGAGATGATTTCAGAAAAATCTGGGAAGTCCTATATGAATTGTAAAGTAAAGAGTAAAATGAAAAGTAAAGTGAACAGAACTAGAACAATCTACACAGTAATATTGTAATACACAGCAATTGTAAATATAATCAACACTGCAAGACTTAGTAACAGATCAACATGATGATTACTAAAATTTGAAAGGATTCATGATGAAACATATTATCTACCTCCAGATAGAAAACTAATGGACTCAAAGTACAGACAAGCATTTTTTTTCCCTCTTTCTTGGCTTTTTTTTGGGGGGGGCGGGAAAGGGGGAGAACATGTCAATGCAGAAATTTGTTTTGAATGGCTATACATATTTGTAATAACTTTTGTTTTTCTTATCTTTTCATGGCATGGGGGAAAGGAAGAGAATTTAAAACTGAAAAAAGCTAGAAAGGATCCTTAAGAGTATATTGTCTCATTGGTTTTTTGGAGGTGGACCCTATGAGACACAAATTTCACCCCTCTGATTCCCTCCCAAGTTGACTGGCCTTGCTGAAGAAATTCCATTCTTGTTCCTTCCAAATGGAAAGGAGAGTTCTTTGGTTTAGGGGGAGAGAGGAAGGAAAAGAGGGGGAGAAAAAGATGAAGAGAAAGGAGAGAAGGGGAGAGAGGAGAGAGAGAGAGAAAGGAAGAAAAGGGGAGAGTGTCAGGGAAGGAACTGTGACAGGGTAGTCTCAGTCTTCTCCATCCTCCATATCTTGTTTATAGGGGTTAGAGAAGGCAACCAGAATCCCAAATGGAAATGGCTGGAGGAGGGAGTCCTTGGGGCTGGAGGAGGAGGACAATTCTTCTAAGCCAACTGGGAGTGTGCTGGTGAGAACCGTACACCTGGATAATGATAAGCTTAAGGTTGCAGAGAGGAGAGAGGGCTCCCCACCCTGTTTTGTGCCCTAGCTTAGCAAGAATATAGAAGTGGGAGTCCCCAGATCCACAAAGGGCACTTCGCCCACTCCACTCCACACCCAATTTCTCTTTGATCAGTCAGACTTTGCTCCCACCCCAGTCCTGTTAGACAAATTAAGCTCTTTTGCCCCCAGACCTTGCCACTTTTCCTCCTCCCACCCCCCATTTCTGCTCTTCTCATTGCTGGGTCTGTGTCACATCAGGTTCGGTCCTGTCATGGGCTGTGCTGGTCTCCAATTTGCTGACCCTCCAACCTTCCAAACCACAGGGATTGCTTTCTTCTGCACTGCCCACAGCACCTAGCACAAAGCAGGGGTGAAGGGGGTCAGTGGAGGCTCATGAATTTGACCCACTCCCTCTTGGTAACCTCCTTGGAATCACACATGAAGGCTCCCCCCTCCCCATCCATGTTTCTTTCCTTTGTTTTCTGTCTCCTCACCAGCCTCCCATCACTCCCCATGCTCCTAGGAATCATGGGAGCCAGAGGTAGGAGGACCCAGAGAGATCCATTAGTTCCACCTTCTCCTTTTATAAATGGATGACGTGCAAAACAAGAAATAACTTACCCAAGATTACATATGTAGTGAGTAGCAGAGCTGGCACTTGGACCCGAGGCCCCTGGTTCTGGCAGTGCACTGTTTCTGTTACCCGCCTCCCTGACCCTCTCCTGACTTTATCCACCCCAGCCACTGCTCAACAGTTCTAGTCCAGGGCTTCTGGCAACAAGATAAGAAAGAAGGGGTTGTGTCCCCATCAGGCTTCCATCTCTGGGGCCATGAGATGGGACTGGACCTACACTCACATTCCCCAGAAAAACCACTACCTTTCTGTCCATCTTTAGGGCCAATCCCCCTTTTTACTTAAGTTTGAGGGGAAGAACATATTAGCACAGGAGACCTGAAAGTTGGGAGCTTTCCATGGGTAGGCCGAGCGAATGTAATAAAAATGATAGTACTAGCCAAACTAATTTACTTATTTAGTGCCATACCAATAAAACTCCCAAGAATTATTTTACAGATCTAGAAAAAATAGTAGCAAAAATAATTTGGAAGAATGAAAGGTCGAGAATTTCAAGGGAATTAATGGAAAAAAAAAAGGCAGATGAAGGTGGCCTTGCTGTGCCAGATCTAAAACTATACTATAAAGCAGTGGTCATCAAAACCATTTGGTACTGGCTGAGAAATAGAGTAGTCGATCAGTGGAATAGGATAGGATATCAGGACAAGCTAGGCAATAATTTTAGCAATTTAGTGTTTGCTAGACCCAAAGACTCCAGCTTCTGGGATAAGTACTCACTATTTGAAAAAAAAACTGCTGGGAAAATTGGAAACTAGTGTGGAAGAAATTAGGGCTTGACCCACACCTAACACCACATACCAAGATAAGATCTAAATGGGTTCATGATCTAGATATAAAGAGTGATTTTGTAAGCAAATTAGAGGAACGTAGTATAGTTTACCTCTCAGACTTGTGGAGATGGAATAAATTTATGTCCAAAGAAGATCTGGAACTCCTAATTGAACGCGAGATGGATAATTTTGATTATATTAAGTTAAAAAGTTTCTGTACAAACAAAACTAATGCAGAAAAGATTAGGAGGGAGGGAAGCAATAAATTGAGAAATCATCTTTACATTTAAGGGTTCTGATAAAAGCCTCAATTCTAAAATATATAAAGAATTGTGTCATATTTATAAGAATTCAAGCCACTCTTCAATAGATAAATGGTCAAGGGATATGAACAGACAATTTTCAGAGGATGAAATTAAAACTATTTGTAGTCATATGAAAAGGTGCTCCAAATCACTATTGATCAGAGAAATGCAAATTAAGACAACTCTGAGGTACCACTACACCCCTGTCAGATTGGCCAAGACGACAGGAAAAGATAATGATGAATGTTGGAGGGGATGTGGGAAAGCTGGGACACTGATACATTGTTGGTGGAACTGTGAATGGATCCAACCATTCTGGAGAGCAATTTGGAGCTATGCTCAAAAAGTTATCACACTGTGCATACCCTTTGACCCAGCAGTGTTTCTACTGGGCCTATATCTCAAAGAGATCTTAGAGGAGGGAAAGGGCCCCACATGTGCAAGAATGTTTGTGGCAGCCCTTTTTGTAGTGGCAAGAAACTGGAAACTGAATGGATGCCCATCAATTGGAGAGTGGCTGAATAAATTATGGTATATGAATGTTATGGAATATTATTGCTCTGTAAGAAACGACCAGCAGGACGATTTCAGAGAGGCCTGGAGAGGCTTGCATGAACTGATGCTGAGTGAAACGAGCAGAACCAGGAGATCATCATACACAGCAACAACAGTATTACACGATGATCAATTCTGATGGACATAGCTCTCTTCAACAATGAAATGTTTCAAAGCAGTTCTAATTGTTCAGTGAAGAAAGCCATATACACCCAGAGAGAGGGGTGTGAAATGTGGACCACAACATAACATTTTCATGCTCTCGATTGATGTTTGCTTGCATTGCGTTTCCTTTCTCTGATTTTTCTTACTTGTAGATACGATTTTTCTTGCACAACAATGATAAATGTGGAAATATGTATAGATATATTCAATTTGTCAAGTATGTTAACATAATTAACATGTAGTGGACTTCCTGCTATCTAGGGGAGGGGTGGGAACTAGGGGGAAAAATTTGTAGCGGAAAGCTTTTTAAGGGTTAATGATGAAAAATTACCCATACATATGTTTTGCAAATAAAAAGTTTTAATAATAATAAAAAAAAAGTCGGGAGCTTTCATGGACCTCCCCAAAAAACTGGTCAGAGCGCATCTTAGGGCTCCAGCTGGATTCTCCTTTCTCCCAAATCCTTTCCCTGGATTCTGGAGCTCTAAGAACTACTGTTTGGAGGAAGGCCTTTTCTGTACCCAAACCCAAGGGAAAAAAACCAGGGCCCCTGAGGGAAGGGCAGCCTCGCAATGGGACTGGTGGGAGTCTTACACCTGTGGGTAAATTCAAGCCTGAAGAGCCCATCCTTCTACGTATGTCCTAGCAGATAGGGACTCTGGCTTGGGAGATCCCTGAAAGGCAGGCGAGCTCCCTCCCTCCCCTGCCAAATCCCTCTATCAGGACAGAGTATGTGAAGGGGCAGTCAAGTCGCAGCTGGGTTAGCATTGGAATAAGGCCCAAGGTCTTTGGATCTCAAGTCCTATAAAGCTCTGTCCTGTCCCTGAGTCCGTCCCAAACAGATTAGCAGAGATGGCAGTGCTGTGGGCTCTCCTGTGCCTGGCATTCCTCGGCTCTTCCTATGGTAAGCCAAACAGGATCCCCCTGGCCCATTCTCGGCTTCCTCCGTTCCCATCGCCAAGTCGATGCTCGAGCCACTGTGCAACCCTCCACTTCAAGGCAGTGGACAGACTTAAACTTCATTGCAGCCTCATGTTTTCCCACCCTCTATACTGAGGGACTAATCCTCCCAAGAGGGAGCCTCTCCTTCCTAATAGCCCTTTCTGATTTCTCCAAGGCCCAACCATGCTCTGGGCTTGATGTTCCCTGAGGTCCTGCAATACAGGACTCGTGTTGAACCTCCCAACTCTCCTAAGTCCTTGTCCATCAATTCACAGGCTTCTGCTCCTACTTCCAACAGTCCATATGGTGGCAGGGACTCTGGAAGTCCTCAGAAGGGAGGAGTTTGGGAGAAGAAGGGCAAGTGGGCTTTCTGGGGAGCAATTTGGAGCATACCCTTAACCCCAAAAGCTTTCACAGCCTGTTTCCACTAGGGCACCAACCCAACACTTAGCCTCGATGAGCCTATTTTCTTCATATTATGGAGTTATTAAAGTTCTATAAATTTTACTTTATAAATGCAAGTCCTTATAATGGTTAAGCTATGAAGGAGTTTTTTCTGTATTGCCCATTATAGGCTGTGGAATCCCAGCCATTAAACCAGCTCTGAACTTCAACCAGAAGATTGTCAATGGAGTAAATGCTGTGTCAGGCTCCTGGCCCTGGCAAGTGTCCCTGCAGGTAATGGCTTACTCCAGCAAGGAAGAGCAGGGGACAGAGGAGGTGGGAATAAGGGAGGAGAGTAAGCAGAGGAAAGGGACTTAGCCCAGCTAGAACAGTTCTCTGGCCCCTCTCTATCATTTTAGGATATAGCTTTGGCAAAGAGGGAGCAATCTCATTGCCTGGTGAGGGGTAGAATGCAGTGCAGTCCCTGGACAAGGAGACCTTGCCTGAACAAAAGCTTTTCCTCTGTTAATAACTCATTTGTGTACCACTTTCCTCACAAGAACTCTGGTGAAGTGAATAATATAAATATTTATAGATAAAGAAACTGAGGCTACAATTAGGTAACTTGTCCAAAGACATAGTAGATGAGAGAATCAGAATCCCAAACAAGATCTTGGCAGGCTACAGCATTGGGCTGAATCTAATAGGGTGAAATTCAATAAGCCTTAAAGAGGCTCCAAGAATTAACTTCACAAGTACAGGATGGGGAAGACATGGTTAGAACGCAACTCATCTTAAGTCTGGGGAAGGGCGTTGAAGGGCAGGGCAGGGCAGGGCAGGGTTGGTGGGATGCAAGCTGGATATGGGCCAGTTCTGACAACTGGACAATGGGAAAAGGTCGCACATGGCCTTGGACTCAGACAGCTTCCAAGGATCTTAAGTGACCATTCCTCTAGTCTGCCCATGTCAGACCACATCTAAATCAAGTATGTTCAGTTCTGAGGTGGTAAGGTAAGAGTTTGTGGGGTGGGATAGCTGGGAAGGGGAGATCCTTAAGCTAAGTCCAATGACTTCAGGGAAGAAACTGGGCATATGGATGTTTAGGCTGGAGAAGAGAAGATGAGGGGAAGAGGAAGAGGAAGAGGAAGAGGAAGAGGAAGAGAAGAGAGAAACAGCTGCCTTCCTGTGGCTGAAGAGCTCTCATGCAGAGACATGAAGGCTCCTTCTCTCTGGCTCCAGAGCTTTGGGTGGATATCACAGAGGCAGCTTGGGACTCAATGTGGGGAAATTTTCCTGACGATTAGACCCTGTCCCAAAGTGTGATGGGCCGTCCCAGGAGGTGGCCAGCTCCCCTTCTTTGGAGTTCCTTTTCTCTGATGGCAGCTGGGGTCACTTCTGGGATTCATTTTACCAATGAGTCCCAGAAGTTATGAGACTGGCCTAAGGTCAAGCAGCTGGGAAATGGCTGGGCCAGAATTCAAACCCAGATCATCTGACTCAAAATCCAGAGTCATCACTGCTAAAATGAACAAAGCTAAGAAGTGTCAGAGCAGGGTTCCTATCTAAAGGCACACCCTCTGGACACCTGTCATCAGTTTTGATTCAGATTTATGATTTTAGCCTAGGAATAAACCTAACAGGCTGTTTCCCTCTCTCCTTCTCCCTACAGGAGCAAAATGGTTTTCACTTCTGTGGAGGGTCCCTCATCACCCAGAACTGGGTCATCACAGCTGCTCATTGCAATGTGAGGTGAGGACCCTAAAATGAGATTCCTTCAAAGTCCCAGGACCTGAGGGCTCTCTGTCCTACTCTGCAGTGACCCCCTCCATCAAGTCCTGGCCTATGACACCCACCCCCTTCACGGCTGACCTTAGCCCCGGACCCATTTCTTCAGGCCCAAGGCCTTTCCTTTCATCCCTGCCCATTACCACATTTCATTCTCACCACAGCCCAGGCCGTCACCTGGTTGTCCTTGGACAATACGACCAGTCATCTAATGCAGAACCTATTCAGGTCAGGAGTATCTCAAAGGTGAGCATGTGAAATGAGCCTGGTCCTGAGGTGGGAGATGCTGAAGTCAGACAACTGCCAGGGCCCAGCCCTCCCCACCCAACCTCACTGAGACTGGTTCCCCACAGGCCATCACCTACCCTGGCTGGAACCCCAACACCATAAACAACGATCTCACTCTCATCAAGCTGTCCTCCCCTGTCCAATTCACCTCTCGGATATCCCCCATCTGTCTGGCTACAGACAACTACTTCCCCCAGGACTTCATCTGTGTCACCACCGGCTGGGGCCGCACCAGTGGCGTAGGTATGTAGAGGGGGGCTCTGGACTGAAGGGGACTGTGTGGATCAGCAGGAGGGCTCTGGGGCCATCTGGGAGGATGGCTGGACTGGGGGTTCACTAGCAGATTAGCAAGGAATGATTTTTGCCTGTCCTTACAGCCAACATCACCCCAGCTCGGCTCCAGCAAGTGGTCCTGCCCCTGGTGACGGTGTACCAGTGCCAGCAGCACTGGGGCAGCCGCATCACAGATGCCATGATCTGTGCAGGAGGCGCCGGAGCCTCTTCCTGCCAGGTAATCTGAAAGCTCCCTAGGGACTGAGGGAGGCCCAAAAGCATCAAGGCTCAACCCAAAATCGATGCTCAGATTAGAGTACCAGCTCTTGCTTTCCCTTGGGATTCTCCAGGGTTCTCTCACAGGAGCCAAAATGACTACTCCCAGGATGAACCATAGTTCCACATGGGCTCAGCTGCAATGCCAGTGACTTCCTTGTTCACCTGCCTTTATTCTCGCACTTCTCTCCAGGGTGATTCCGGGGGTCCCCTCGTGTGCCGACGCAGCAGCCTGCCAGACGCACCTTGGATCCAAGTCGGTATTGTCTCCTGGGGGACAGGCAACTGCAATGTCCAGGTACCCTCCATGTACACACGCGTCAGCAAATTTTACTCTTGGATCAGTCAGACAGTGGCCATCAACTAAAGAGCTTGAAGAGGGCGCCCACCCAAACCCAAATGCCCTTCTTCTCTCTTCCCTGAAGCACAATAAAGTCCCTTCCTTCTCTCAAGTCTGGACTGGTTTTTCCCTTCAGGCTCTTCCACCTTGGGTGACCAGCAGGTGTGGGAACTGGGTGAGGATGAGGTACGACTAGCCTGAGGAGGAGGCTGCCCTGGGAAAGGCCAGAGGCTTGTCCTAGCACTCCACACCCACTCGGGGCCTCTGCCAAGCTATTCTGCTTCACCTGGGACTGAGCCAAGAAGACTGAACAGGACTTAGTACTTGGCTCTGGCACTATCAGAAAGGAAACCTGAGACAGGTGAAGGGGTCAATGTGTTTCCAAAGGGTGTTTCAAACCAAATGGGACAAGACAGGGAGACTTTAGGATGAGAGAAAATGTGCTTCCCCAAAGTCCCTAGGGTCACCTTACACTCTCTACCACTCCCCATTAGGTTCTCCTAGACTAGAGAAAATGCTGGTCCTAGAGTCAGGGAGATCCAAATTCAAATTCAATCTCAGACACTTGTTAACTAGTGACCAGGATATATCCCTCAACCTCAATTTCCTTATCTGTTAAATGGAGATAATAACTGTAGCTACCTCCCAGGACTGTTGTGAGAATCAAATGAGATAACTATAAGGTATTTCACACAATACCTGGCACACAGTAAGCACTATATAAATGTTAGATGTTACAATTATTATTTTCCTACCCTCTCTTCTCCCTTTCCCCACCCCAACCCCAAGAAGCAGTCAAGGCCCACAGTTTTGGAGCAGCCATCCTGGGGGAAGACTGCAGGTTTATTGAATATGCAAGATACATTTGCAAACTGAGTACACAAAATAAATAACTATACATTCTCAATCCAATGGCATAAGCTCCCAGGGAACAATAGTATGAGGAACTTCTTTAGTGTCAAGAGTTGAGACAAACGGCATATGTCTCAAACCCTCAAGCATAAATTTATCCTGCCTCTCATGGGTTGTGGGGAGGGAGAGGAAATGTCTGGGTCCAAGAGGGATCATTTGGTAAAGAAGTGGGGTAGTAGTGTGAAGGTAGTAGGATTGGCAACTGAGGAAGAAAAAGAACAGAAGGAATAGGCTCCCCAAAGAGATCCCTGGGAACCAAGGGACAGAAAAGAGGTACAGGGAGATTCCAGGCATCTCCCCTCCCCTAGCCAAGACAAACCCACTGACCCTTTTGGGTGTGGGATCCTGGTGGCAGGAGAGAGGGTCGATGAAGGATGTATGGCAGCAAAGAAGCCCTAGGCCCATCCCAGGGCTCTGCTTTGCAGTCCCTTAGGGATCCAACTGCTGTCCAGAACTCTGGAAGGTTGGGACAGTGGCTGAGATCCCTCCTGGCTGTGGGACCATCTGCCTGGGGCAACCTTCTGTCTGGGACAGTAAACTAGAAGTCACAGGACTGTCAGAGGAAAGCAGAATGGCAAGTGGCCCAGAAGAATGGCTTTGAAGCTCCCTAGGCCCTGGAGAAGGCACTCTGTGACACCTGGCTCTCTCTTTGGCAAAAAGGTGCACTTGCATACACAAATGAAGAAAGGTCACTTTGGCTTAGTTTTCCTGTGGGTACCAAGCAATCACCAGGAAAGGAGGCCTGGTCCTTGATACTGCTGGTCAGAGTTGGCAACAATGTTCCCATGAATAGCTTTGTCTTTTTGTCATTGGTTTATTTTCAATAAAGAGTGTTCCATTAGATCTTTACAGGCCAGGGATATGGGAGAACACCCACCTATCCTAAATGTCATGGGGGTCTTATCAAGGAGGCAGCTTGACTCCTCTACCAGGAATTAAGCCACACCCCTTCTCAAATTTGCTGAGAGCACAAATTTTAAAACAGGCAAGAAAAACTGAGGGAAGACCCCTAAAATGGGCTCTATTGCTCCACCTTAGCTGCAAGCCAGAAAAAGTTTGCAAGTCCATGCATTTAAAAGAGTCAGAGATGTCTAAACAGACAATGGAGTCTGGTCTAGACTGGTCCATGTTAGGGGAACCAGCCCCCTTCCATCCCAACCCTGCAGTTTCACCGAGGGGCCCTGGGGCCTCCCCCAACCCCTTCCCTACAGGTGGGCAGATTCACACAGTATTGCTAAGTTCCACAAGAAATCCCTTAAGGGTAGGCTTCCTGGGGAGAAGGAAGAGGATGGAAGAATTAATGTCCCTGTGCCTAAGCCCTTCCCTCAAAACTGCCTTGTTCCTCAGGCAGTAGAATTCCAGCTTCAGCTCCTGGGAGGCTGCTTCCCAGGCTGGCCGCTGATCCATGTCCCAAGCAGCCACTAGGTGTCACTCAGACTTTGTCCATGGAAGGCCAGACTCTGGTACAAGAGCCACAAGAACCCTGAAAACCTCCTGCCGGCAGGGTCCCATGGACAAAGGATAGAAAGGTGGGCTCTGAGGAGCAGAGAGGAAACAAGGCAGGGGCCCGGGGGCTAAGTGATGCTAGCAGAGACAGCACCTGGGGGCAGGAGAAGGCAGGAACGCTCAGCCTCATGGCCCAGAAGCAGAGCCTCCAGCATGGAAGCAGGGCACAGCTCCTGCCTGAGGATCACGGGACATACGGGATAAAACCAGAAAAGGAAAGTGTGTCCTTGCAGCTTTCTAAGGGGAGGGGAAAGTGGTAGCTGTGACTGCTTAGAAGCCATGGAGACTTCCCTCAGGTGGCCTTGGGGTGGTCACCTTTGGCCCAAGCACCCACCCACACCAGTCTCTCTCCCCTTCTTTCCTGGCTCCAGCTACTGGACACCTCCTTCTCCTTCCAGAGCTAAGGATGAGGCGGGCTCAGATTTTCCTGGGAGAAAGCAGATGGAGGAAAAGAGACCCAAGGCAACACTGGGATCTCACAGGACACCTGGATCCTTAGAACCAGCCTCCATGGGGAAGGGAGGGAGGGGGGAGGCGTACACCCCTGGAGTGCTCACTAGTTGTGTGACCCCAGGCAAGTCACTTCATCCTGTCTGCCTCAGTTTCCTCCTCTGGAGAAGGAAATGGCCAGCCACTCCAGCATCTCTGCCAAGAAAACCCTCAAAGGGGTCACAGAAAGTAGGAAATGGCTAAAAATGACTAACCAAGGGGAAGGAAGTAGGGGATCTTAAGGGATGGCCACATGTTCTCTGCATTTCTTTTTTCACACACACACATGCTCCTACGTAAACGCCAGGTCCCCTTCACTAGATGAAACGGTCCTGAATGCTCAGCTGCCCTCCAGGCCATCCCTACTGCAATGCCCCCAAGCCTAGAAAAGGTCACTCTCGTTCTGGCTCTTTCTGAGCCACTACGGGTCTCTTTCTTTGTCCCAGGTGAGCGACGACAAAGGCACCTCCATTTCCTGTTGGTTACAGGGGTGCCAAGTAGTGCTACAGATACCAGCACTCTGTTTCTGGAGAGCTGGAGCCTAAAGATGCTCTGAGCTATCTGGGTCCTCCCAGGGAAAGGAGGAAGAAAAGGAAGGGAAGGGAAGGAAAGGAGTAAGGATAGATATCCTGGCAGATTTCCCTGCTAAGCCTTCAAACAAGTGGAAGGGCCAAGGGAAACACATTTGACATCGGGGGCTCTCATGTACTTATTCTATCTGGCTTCAAGCAAGGGACAAATATAAGGAGGCCTAGGGTGGGGTTTTAAAACCCCCCACCACCACCTCTCCTGAGAAGGATTTAGGGCATAATCACCAAATAATGCAACCTGCAAGGAGGTACACCCCTTACCCCAAGCCAGCAGTCTGGCCCATGTCATGTCACAGCCATAAGGATCATCTCTAGGGTGGGAATAGCAAGGAGACAGGGTAGGGGGACTGGAATTAAGGAAGGAGGGACAAGGGGCTTCCCTTAGAAAAAAGATTTTTTTTTTCCCTTTCTTTCTGCTTCCAAGACTTGCCCTACCATAGTAAGGTGCTCAGACCTAAAATTCCTAGTCTAGTCTTGGTCCCCTCCTCGTGGTCCAGACTGCCTAGGAAGTGGTTCCCCCACCCCCCCACCTGTGCACACTGCAGTTCTGACACAGCAGGAAGCTCTTAGGTAGTTGAGTCATAGCACTCAGTACTCCAACCTCCCGGGAAAGGTGGGCACACAACAGAAATGCCATCCTTCGTCATCTGAGAGGGGCCCTTGATACACACAAACATGCCACCTAGGTATACAGTGTGGGTGTGGGCAGACAAACTCAGTCCTTAGAATCTGGCATCAATAAATAATACTGGGCACTCCGGGCCCACCAGGTTTTTCTTCTCTGGGGCTTCTCACTAACCTGGGGGTGACACAAGGTACTTGAGACAGCTGAGTGTCCGGCAAAGAGATGGGAGTCTTGTGTAGCCCCACACTCTCCCCCAAGTAAGAAGGGAAACTCAGGTGCCTGTGGCGCCTGCTCTAGCTCCCTGGTACTGGATCCCACTGCCACTTCCCTAGGCCTATCCCTTGGAACACTTCAGCTGAAGGGAAGTAGCCAAGTCAGGGTATGTGCAAGGAGATTTGACAGCTCAGCCATTATATTGCTGTTGGTAGCGCAGGTTGAGTTCTCGCAGCTCCCGCTCCCGCACACGCCGAGACTTGTTGGACTTGGTCGAACGGCTGGAGCGTGTGGACTGAGCTGACTTGGTGCTCTGGCACCGAGAGGACGCCCTTTTGAGAAGATTCTGGGAAATTGAGCGGTGAAGATTCTTCATGGATGAAGAGGCAGCCATGCTCACCACCCATGGGTGCTTCAAGGCTTGGAGAGCTGTCATTCTGGCACCAGGATCCACAGTGAGCAGGCGGTCAATGAAATCCTTTGCCAAATTTGATACACTGGGCCAGGGCTAGGAAAACAGAGGGAAACCAGTTAGAGCCAAAGAAAACTTGGTGATCTTAAAACAGTAGAAAGATCATTAGAGATAAATCAGAGAATCTGAGTTCAAATTTGCTGACTTTCTACCTAGACAAATTGTAATTTGTGCTTCAGTTTCCACACATAAAAAATGAGAATCATTCCGTGACCGCTGAGGTCTCTTCCTGTCCTAAATCCTCTAAGAGAGTCAGTCCCTTTTCAGCTATAAATTCCATAAGCTTCCATAGTTGACACTAGGTACCCTTCCTGCCAATCCCCAACACTGTTACACAGCAGTCATCTTACTCTGGGCTCCCAGGCCTTTGGCAAAGCTACCCTTAAATGCCAGGAAGCCAGGCCTGGAATTTTAGATCAGATATTTCCAAAACTCCCAATATCTTATTTTCAGGGAGTCTCCTAACAATTAAGAACCCCGCCCCCTTTTGCTTTGTTCTCCTTCCTTTATGACCATTTTCTATTAAGATTTCGTGGTTTCCTCCCCTATTCCCCAACCTTAACCAAAAGGCCCAATTTCCATTAGTCTTCTACCCTGTCCCTTACTCCTGTAACCCACTTAGCATATCTCTGGTCTGCTAGGATTTCACAGTGCTCCTAATTCTTCCCAATAGGGAGGATAGGGAGCAGAGCAGGGGGAGCAGCTTTCTTGAGAGTCACAGAGCCTCGAAGAGAACCCAATGACTCCAAACCTATTCAGCAAAATGCCTGTCCTACTTCCTGACAACTACTTGATCCAGTTTTGGTTAAGATGGAAGAGAGAGTTCAACTAGACTTTGAAAGGAAGCTTCTTCAGGCCTGCCTTTCTTTTGACATAGAAAGATATAAGGAACAGTTTTGGCTCTGAAATGACAAAAACTCTTGCAGGTGATGAAAAGAAAGCTCTTCTCTTCCTTAATTCCTCCACAACCTGCAGAAGCTTATTCAGTTTAATTCAAACTTCACTAAGTACTTCCTGCCTGTAGAGCCCTGGATCCATTGGCACTAGGGGAGATGCAGCACTCAGATAAGACAGATGTGCCCTGCTCTCATCCAACAAAAATCCAGGGCTTCTTAACCTGGAATCTGTGGACAAAAAGAAAAGTATTCTGATAACTACATTTCCATCTAATTGATGTCCTCAATCAAGTACCTATCTCTGGGGTACTACACTAGAGCCTTCTCAGTTATGACTTAGTAACCTCTGTTTCCTGAAGGCTCACTCTGACCCTGGAATTCACACTCAGAAGCACCTCACTGATCAGCCAGCTCCTTCCAAAGCCTCCTGGTAATGAGGTGCCTAGGACAGCCATCTCTGCATTTTTCACCAGGCTACCCTACCTTCTTCCACAAGCTCAGGGTCAGTCACCTCTCTGCCTTCCTTGTATATGCTGCCTAGCCCTATTAGAATGCAAATTCCCTGAGCACAGGGATTATCTTTCTTTTTGCTTCTCTATGTATCCCCAGTGCTTAGCACATTCCCTGGTACATGATAAGTGCTTAATAAATGCTTGCTAACCAACTGCTCATCCTACTCATTTAAAAACATTATTTTGAGAAAAGGTCCATAAAACCTCATCAATCTGTGGAAGGGGTCAAGGATAAAAAAAAAAAAAAAAAAAAAGGCTAAGACTCCCTGGTTTCAGAAACAGCTGTGACACATACCAACACCAGTGCAACACTAAATAACATATGATCAGGGAGGGAGGCACAAAATGTTATGAAACAGAGAATAAAGTCAACACAGATCAAAATTTTGGGTCCCAATCTAAAAAGTTCATACAATTAAGAGATTTAGTCAAGCAGTCATTCAACAAGCATTTATAAAGCACTAATTAATTATATGTCAAGCACTGTGCTCAATGCTATAGATGCAAAAAAAAGAAAATCAAAACAACAAAAAAAAAAACAGTCCTTACCAAGAAACTCTCATTTAATACGGGTCAAGAAGTGGGGAATAAGGGACACATAATGTGGAAAACTAGATGATATAAAATATATACATAACAGATAGAAAGAATCTGAGAAAGAAGGCACAAGTAGCTGGAGGTGGAACTACTGGGGAAGGTGGGATATGAACCTGTAAAAAGTGAGATATGAACTGAGTCTTAAAGCCAGGGAAAACCAAAAGAGAAAAGTGAGAAGTTTGGGGCTAGAAAGGGCTTTAGAATTCATCTAAGCCAAACTCCTAATTTTACAGGTGGGAAAACTGAGTGGCAAAAGGCTTGCCCTAAATCACATGCACGCCTAATCACCCATGAATGAGGTCTAACCAACAGGGAGAATAGATAGGTAAAATGATTTACATATCTAAGGATTAAAAAAAAAAAAAAAAAAGTAGGTAATGTGGTGAAAACATTATAAGAGATGGAGTCAGAAGACCTGGGTTTGGATCCCAATATGAACATTAATTCTGATACAGTGGACAAGTCATTTTCTCTCTGTGCTTCAGTTTTCTCATCTAGAAAATGGGTACAAAGATACTTTATAACCTACCTTGCAGAAACATTGTACAGGTAGAGGTTTTTAATGTGAGCTATAACATCTGTCTGTACAATCATATAGCTTTAGCTACTCAATCAATGAATTCATGAGCAAATTGGATTCCTTAAACAACCAATTACTCTGGTTTCAGGAGAAAGGGAGGTTGGCAGGTTCACTAATGAGCAATCCCTTCCAGTCAGCAAACACAAATCAACGTATTGATCTGTTTATGCCACTAGAGGGCTCACCTGCTGTACTTTATGTAACTCAAATTTTAATTCATTATATTCCTCTGAGGAAAATAACACAAATCCAAGGCTACTTGTCATAAGGTGCCATCAAAGTCTGATGGGCTAGAGCTGAATTTCACCAACTGAAGGCATGCTTTTTGAGAACAGAACCATTTCACTGTTTCCAATAGTGGATGTAGTATTCCCACTACATAACAGTGCCTTCTGTACAATAAGCAATTAATGCTTGTGGAATTTAACTTGAAGCATGACAAAACTCAGCTGTAGGATTAAAACCATCAGATTTCCATTAGGCAGGATAAGGCATACTACCAATCTCAGGATGAAGTGAGACTGAACCTGAAGTGAACAGAAACTGAAAAACTATCAAAGAGAAATGTATGACAAGGACAGAGAATGAAATAGATGGCACTGCCCAGGGTGGTAACATCATGGAGTCTTCCTCCATCTTACTGAAGGATCCCCACTTGAGAGAATTGATCCACTGTAACATTATTAGCAGCATGGACCCAATCCTCACTAATCATGAACACAGGGGAAAGCAAAGAAAAGCAAATCCTTGCACAAAGGGCAGCAATGGTAGAAACATGAAAAAGGACAAAGGGAGAAAAAAAGGGTCTCTGATCCCTTGGGTTTTTTGGATAGAAATAGTAAAAAAGCCATATCCTGGAACTCCCTGAAGGACAAGGTGGACCCAATTGAATATAATGATGAGGCTTCCATAAGGCAACACGGTATAAAGAACCCTTACATCATAGTGAGGAGATAGAGGTCACTGTCCTGGCTCTACCAATTCTGAGATGCACTACCTTAGAAAAGTCAATTTCTCTGAACAGAGAGAGAGGGGGGAGAAAGAGAATGTGTATGTGTATGTGTAAATAATAATCCCTCCTTGGCCTCACTCACAGAGCTTTGGTGAAGATCAAATGAGGCAATGTATCAAAGTGAAATTGATTTTAAAAGCACAAATTGCCATAAAACATAAAGGTATTACCGAGAGAAGCACTAGTCATTTAAGTTCCACTTTTCTTGTATTTGCTGAAGTCTCTTAGTATAGTTTAAAATCTGAAAGCTGTCACTGAGCCCACAATCCCTGTCACCACCTCACTCATGTCCCCACTTCTTTAAACAACACTCCTGCAGCCTCCACACTACAGACACCCCTGATGGCCCCACCCGAGAAACTCCCCTTCTCTCTGAAGCCTCTGTCAGCCAACTCAAGCCTGCTCACTCTGCAAACCCTGAGGTGGGAAGAATCTCTGCTGTAATTAATTCTCATTAACACTCAGCATGAAGAAAAACTGCAGGGCTGTTCAGGTCACATCCTTTTTTCTTAACTTCTACAAAATACCTAAGTCTCAGGAAATGATCAGGGAGAGGAGGCTGTGAAGAGACTTGTTCAGCACGATGCCTAAGGAAGGATAAGGAAGAAGATTCCAAGTCAGGACCCCCACAGCATCACACTGCTGGAATTGGAAACCACCTCAGCAGCCATCTAGGCTAAGTCTTATATGATGGGAGTCCCTAGCCTCCCTTATAGGACAAAGGGTCATCCAGCCTCTAGGTAAGGTCCTGCAATGAAGGAACTATGCCATATTTGGGGGCCTGAAGAGAAGAGTTTAACAGATTTCAACTAATCTTCGAATGCAGTCACATCAGTTTATCTTAGCTGAAGGTAAATTCCCTGAAGAGAACCTTTAGAGAGCTATGAGGAAGTCTTCACTAAGCCTGAATCTGCCTCTGCAATCTTCCCCTATTGTCCCAGTTCTGTCTTTATAGCCCAAGAGAATCCATCTTTGTTCTTCCTCCACATGGCAGACCTTCAAATACACATCTACCCTGTCCCTACCTCTTCCAACTAAACATCCATTTCTCAAGGGGATGAACTCGAGGCCCTCCTTTCCTAAAGATGAGTGATCATAGAGCTTTTTGTATATAGTACTTCAAAATATGGAGTACTTTCTTCCTCACAACAATGCTATGAAACTCTGAACTGAATGCAAGAGTAACTTTCTTATCAGCTCTCTGCAGTGGAAAGAGAGGATCACTCAATGAGCTCACCAAATATTCATCAAGACTTATTCTCTACATGTCCCCGTGTTAAGTGCTGAGAGGGGCATCAATGGCTGGTGTCTTTGCCCACACAGAGTTTACACTTCTTCAGGAGGGAGAAGCTGCATATAAAGTCGACTGCTTTAAACAGTGGTTCTTTTTAAATGCCAAGTAAGAGGCACAGCTGGCAACCTTGTAAGTACAGCCTTTCTAAATGACCCAGGTCCTAACTTGCCCTTTGACTGCTTATGGTTACAAATAGCAGTTCCTCTTCAAAGATCTTCTTTAGCCTGGGAAACCTTGTTCTCAAAAAAGTTGCCCAAAAGATAAAGGGAGAGCACCACAGCACTCTCAGGTGCCCCCCAGTTCTTTTGTCAAAGGAGCTAATCCCTGCTTTGCTAGCCATCTGTCACTGATGGGGAAATCCCTTCCTATGGATTGGCCCCTGGCCTTTCTAGGTCTGAAGCTGTGGAGGAGACAGAAACCACAGTGAAAAGGGAGAAAGGAACATGGCCAGCAAGTCCTTGGCATGAAAATAGGAAACTCAATCTGCTTCTTTTTGTTTCCAGCCCTTGTGGTTTTCCCTCTTGGTGATTAGCCTTCCAACAAGCTACTAAAGCCCTGAAGCCTCACAGGAAATAGCCAAGAGGTGAAAGGGAGGAGGGCTTCATAGTCAGTCTCCCTAACGGCCTTCTTTCAGTAATCTGCCCTGGGGATAATGACCACCATTTACCGAGAAAAAGAGGTGGTAGAGTTTACATGTTCTGTCCCAAGAGTTAGGGCCCAGCAGGGAATATGCCTCCAGTCAGACACAAACACTAAGTTTGATGTGTAGCCAGGACACTTCAAAACAAGCTAGTTCCAGAAAGGTCAATTCTGTCACATTCTCCTCCCCATGGTACCAAATCTGAGAGACCAAAGAGAATCCCAAGTGTTCTAAAAAGTCCAGTGCTCACTCAGCAAAAACTAAGAACCCACAACAATTTGGAGCAGGCTTAGTAAGCCATGAGAACTTGAACAGGGAGAAAGGAATCAATGCTTTTTTTCTAAACAGAATACAAAACAATGAATTATCAAACTAGAGGATGCCTCTCCTTCCAGCTGGGCCTATACTCCTGCTCTCTAACACAGCGCAGGAGGAACCAGCTGGATAGGTTCCCTATTATCAGCAAATTTTGTAAGAGCTCTGCCAATCACTTCTTTAAAGAAAAGCTGGGGGCTTTCTGTAGGCAACACCTACAGAATAATAACCAGATAATGTGAAGATATAATCTAGAATAGGAGAAACACCTGAGTAAGAGTCTAGGGGCTGTCTTTTCTGTGGCATGGACCAGTCAATCTGAGGAAGGCTTCCCTTATTAGAATTTTGTTTTAAGCGCATAAAACAAAATATGTAAGCATGTGAAATGTAGTATATAGTTATAACTGAAATATAGTTATCTAAGTATTTGAAAAATGAGTTAGTAAACCCCAGGTTAAGAACTCCTATTCTATCCTATTCTGCCACTCACTAGTTCTGTGTTCCTCTCTTGGGGGTCTCTGTTTATTAAAGGCATTTGAGTACCTGAAGTTCCTTCCAAAGTTAATATTCCATGTTTACTCATTTTTAAAAATTTTCTTCTCAATTTAATATTAAAATGTTTCAATCTGGATTCACATTTTATTTTTCAGGATACTTGGCTTGGAATCCTGCTGTGTAGCCTGCCAATGACTCCTGCCTCTGGATCCATCAAAGGACCTGGCTATAAGCCATATTCAAACTTGTACTAATCCCCCATCAAGGCGTCCAGTTGTTGCCTCAGTTCTAGATTAGAGGGATAATTTTTTGCTGTTTTTTTTTTAACATCTCCTGAAAACATTCTAAAAGGTAGACTAAAGGTGTTACCTCAAACTTGATGGGAAAGTCCTTTCTAGATGAACCCTACTTCTTGCTCCTTATCTCTTCTCACAATTCTAGTCTCCCATTATAATCTGACAAGGCCTTTCATTCTCACTCTAGATTCAGCACTAAACCATAGTTAAATACCACCATGAATTACATGATTAAGTACATTTTCAGTATAAACTACTAACTAGGTAATAAGCAGGACCCAGATTCTAAGGGTGCAAAACCACTTGTTGCTGAGCCCTTCGTGCTGTCAGCTTCCCCTTACTCTCCTCACAATGTCATAAATACAATGGAATCGCAGAATGTGGAATTCAAAGAATTAGGAATTACTTTAGAGATCTAGTTCAATCCCCTCATTTTAAAGAAAAGGTGAGGCCTATAAAAAGGGAGGAGCTCCCAAGATCACGATTAGTGAGACAATGCTATAGTTATTTTTTAACTGTACATTCATGATGAGTAGAAGAGTTAAGACTAAAATTCACCTCTCTTGACTCTCAGGTCAATGTTCTATATACATCACACAGTGATGCTTCTCCTTTAAGAATAAGAAGTTTCTGAGTGGATGTTGGGAAATGTCTGAATACGTTATAGTGTATGAATGTGATGGAATATTATTGTTTGATAAGAAAGGATCAGCATGATGATTTCAGCAAGGCCTGGAGAGACTTGTACGAACTGATGCTGAATATAGTAAGTAGAACTCAGAGAACATTGTATATAGCAACAAGAAGAATGTGATCAACTGTGATGGACATGGCTCTCTTCAGCAATAAGGTGATTCAGGGCAATTCCAATAGACTTGTGAGGAAGAGAGCCATCTGCATCCAAATAGAGGATTATGGGGATACCATACTATTTTCACCTTTTTTGTGGTGGTTTGCTTGCTTTTTTTTTTCATTCCTCCCCCCCTTTTTGATCTAATTTTTCTTGTGCACCATGATAAATGTGGAAATATGTTTGGAAGAACTGCACATGTTTAACCTATATTGGATTACTTGCTGTCCTGGTGAGAAACGTGAGGAGAAGAGAGGGAGAAAAAAAATTTGGAACATAAGATTTTGTAGGGATGAGTGCTGAAAACTATCTTTGCATATATTTTGAAAATAAAAAGCTATTATTAAAAAAAATTTTTTAAAAAAGAATGAGAAGTTTCACAATGCAAAAAGGAGAACCTAAGTCCTCTTTTGGCACAAATTTAACCTTGCGTTAAATTTGTCCTTGCATATATTTTCTAAGCCTTCAGTGGTAATTAGATAAAACAGAAAGGGTAGGGGAAAGGAGGGAAACCAGGCTGAGGAGATGATATAAAAGAGAACCACAATAGCCTTTTAATAATCCATTGCTCTCTAAGCAGGAACAGCCATCTGGTGCTATGAACTGCTACAACCCATCTTTTCCAATAAAATTACCAAGTGGATTTCACTGACACAGCACAGGCCACCTGGGCCCCAATGCTATTCCAGACTCTCCAGGTCCTCCACATTTCACACCCACAACCTTCCCCTGGGCTCTGACCAACTGCCCTGAAACAATGCCTGAGAACCCCAGTTCTGTTAGCTGGTCCAACTTTTATGGAAACACCAGTTCAGTACAGATTTGTAGGGATCAAACAGTAATTAATGGTTTTGCAGAATAAGGGGGTGGGGAAAAAGGCTCAAGGAAGAAGTGCTAGAAAACTGGCATTTTTTTTTTAGCAAAGGCCAAGGTGACATAGCCAATTAAAGCAATTAGGAATTTTGCTTTCTGGCATTTGCCTCCTAAACAAACTTTTTACAAGAGATTGCTGATCCCAGAAAGTCTGAATGCTCCTCCTACCACAACTAATTACCACCTATATTTCTACTGACCTATTCCTCCTCTAAAGTAGAGAAGATAAAACATCTGAGTGGAAAAAAGACCTAGGTCCTTACCACCAGTATAACCTTAGACAAGTTACTTAAAACTCTTAGCCACAGTTTCTGACCTATAAAATCAGAGGCTTGGATTATCATGATCTTTAAGATCCCTTCCAGCTCTAAATTCTATGAAACAATGATTCTAAAATAATAGAGTTTTTCTTTATGCATGTTCCAAACATGTCAAAGAGGCCAGTGATGGCTCCTAAAGAAAGGAATCATTCCCAAGATCCTGGAACAGTTAGGCCTTCAGAGTAAGGAGGAAAGGAAGACCAGTGCTGGGGCAACTAACAGTAAAGAAGAGATAAGCAATATCATCATTTATTCCTCATAGACTTCCAAAGTTCCTAAAGAATAGTATTGTAGTTTTTACCTCCATAAGGTCCTTAATAACCTCACTGCCACATTCTGGAGAATGAGGTGAGCCATACTGATGAAGATGACCCACTAAGAGTCACACATTGCAGTCTGTTTCCCCAGGAGGCCAACCCACTGTAGGAACTAGGAATGGCAGGGGGTCTCCCTCTAACAAGCAACTGCAAAACCACCATTAAGTTAGAAAAAATCTACACAATTTTACACTGCAGATTCCTGCTGCAATATAATATTGCATCAACTAAAAAGCAACCTGCATACATAAAACACAGGAGAAAATGATGTGGCTCAGATCAGTACTTGAGCAGATCAAGAATAAAAAAGCAAGGCTCTATCCATTAACAGTCAAAACAGAGGTATGAAATCTTGGTCAGTCAAAAAAGGAGAGAGCTTTGGCTAGTGAGAAAAAAGATTTGAAAATATATAGCACAAAGAAACTGGAAACTAAATGGGTGCCCACCAGTTGGAGAATGACTGAAATAAGTTAGGGAATATTATTGTTCTATAAGAAACGACCAGCAGGATGATTTCAGAGAGGCCTGGAGAGACTTGCATGAATTGATGCTAAGTGATATGAACAAAACCAGGAGATCATTGTACATAATCAACAAGAAGACTATATGATGATCAATTCTGATGGATGTGGCTCTTTCCAATAATGAGATGATTGATGCCAGTTCCAATGATCTATGATGCAGAGAGTCATCTACACTCAGAGGATTGTGGGAACTGAATGTGGATCACAATATAACATTCTCACTCTTTTTGTTGTTCACTTGCATTTTGTTTTCTTACTCATTTTCTTTCCTTTTTGATCTGATTTTTCTTGTGCAGCAAGAGAATTGTAAATATGTTTACACATGTTGGATTTAACATATTTTAACATATATAACATATATTGGATTGTTTGAAATCTAGGGGAGGCATGGGGGAGAGGAGGGGAAAATCTGAAACACAAAGCTATGCAAGGGTCAATGTTGAAAAATTTTGAAAATAAAAAGCTTAAAAAATAAAAGAAAGAAAGAAAATATATAGCACAGAGGTGACTCAGGCCAAATCCAATAGACTTGTGATGTTAAACATCACAAAGTTAGACAAAATAAAATACTTGGAGGGGGGATATCTACCTGCCAAGACAAACCCAAGAACTTTATGAATACATTACAAAAACACTTCTCACACAAATAAAGTCAGATCTAAACAATTAGAAAACTGTCGATTACTCGTGGGTAAGCTGAGCTAATATAATAAAAATGACAATTCTTCCTGATTGATTTATTTTTCAGTACCATACCAATCAAATTGCCAAAAATCATTTTATAGAACTAGAAAAAACAACAAAATCTGGAAGAACAAAAGATCAAGAATGTCAAGGGAATTAATAATAAAAAAAAAAAATACAAAAGATGGTGGCTTAGCAGTACCAAAACTAAAACTATATTATAAAGTAGCAGTCATCAAAACCATTTGGTATTGCCTAAGAAATAGAGTGGTGAATCAGTGGAATAGATTAAATGCACACAACACAATAATCAAGATCTATAGTAATCTAGTATTTGATAAACCCCCAAACTCTGGTTTCTAGAATAAGAACTCACTATTTTACAAAAATTGCTGGGGAAACTGGAAAATAATATGTCATAAATTAAGCATAGACCTACATCTCACATGCCATACCAAAAAAAAAAAAAAAGTCAAAATGGGTAATGATTTGGGCATAAAGAATGATATCATAAACAAATTAGGAGAGCAAGGGATAATTTACCCATCAGATCTTTGGAGACAGGAGGAATTTTTGACCATGAAGAATTAGAGAACATTATGAATGGCAAAATGGACAACTCTGATTACATTAAATAAAAAAATTTCTGCACAAACAAAACCAACATAAACAAGATTTAAAAGGGAAGTACAAAGCTGGGGAAAAAAATCTTTATGGCTAATGTTTCTGATAAAGGCCTCATTTCTAAAATATATAAAGAAATGTGTCAAATTTATAAGAACACAAGTCATTCCCCAATTGATAAATGGTCAAAGGATATGAACAGGCAATTTTCAGATGACGAAATTAAAGCCATCTATAAAAAGAGTCTAAATCACTATTGATTAGAGAAATGCAAATTAAAACAACTCTTAGGTACCACTTCATACCTCTCAGATTGGCTAAGATGATGGGAAAAGATAATGATAAATGTTAGAGAGGATGTGGGAAAACCGGGACACTAATGGTGGAATTGTGAAATGATCCAACCATTCTGGAGAGCAATTTGGAACTATGCCAAAAGGGCTATCAAACTGTGCATACCCTTTGACCCAGCAGTGTCATGACTGGATCTGTATCCCAAGGAAATCTTAAAGGAGAGAAAAGGATCCATATGCAAAAATGTTTGTAGCAGCTCTTTTTCTAGTAGTAAAGAATTGGAAAATGAATAGATGCCCATCAATTGGGGAATGGCTGAACAAGTCATGATATATAAAGATAATGGAAAATTATTGTTCTATAAAAAATAATGAATAATCTGATTTTAGAAAGGCCTGGAAAGACTGCAGAATATATTGTATAAAATAACAGCAAGTCTGTAAGACTTGGTTCTCTCAATGGTTCAGTGATCCAAAGCAATCCCAATACACTTTGAACAGAAAATGCCATCTGCATCAGAAAAAGAACTAAGGAGACCGAATGCAAATTGATACATACTATATTCAATTTTTTTTTGGTTTGTTTTTTTTTAATCTCTCTCATAGCTTTCCCATTTGCTCTGATTTTTCTCTCCCAACATGATTCCTTTTTTTATTAAAAGCTTTTTATTTACAAAACATATGAGTGATTTTTCTACATTGACCTTTGCAAAAACTTTTTTTCCCCAAGCTTTTCTCCTCCTTCCCCCCACGCCTAGATGAGAGGTAATCTAATACATGCTAAATAGGATAAATTATATGACAAATCCAATACATGTATACATATCTATACAGTTACCTTACTGCACAAGAAACATCAGATCTAGAAAGAGAAGAAGCAAAAACAACCTAAGAAGGAAAACAAAATGTATGGAAATATTCACAGAAAGCGTTAAAATGCTGTGTTGTGGTCCGTACTCAGTTCCCACAGGCCTCTCTCTGGATGTATATGACTATCTTCATAGCTGAACAATAGGAACTGGTTTGAATCACATCATTGTTGAAGAGAACCATGTCCATCAGAATTGATCATCGTATAGTCTTGTTGCTGTGTATAATGTTCTCCTGGTTCTGCTGATTTCACTCAGCATCAGTTCATGTCTCCCAACATGATACATAAAGCAATGTGTATTAAAAACAAATAAATTTACTAGAGGAAAAAAATATATACAGCACAGAAGTGATTCAAGCCAGTTCCAATGGACTTGTGATGGAGAGAAGTCATCTGCACTCAGAGAAAGGACTGGGGACTGCGTGTGGATCACAACATAGTATTTTTCATTTTTTGTTGTTGTTTGCTTGCTTTTTGTTTTCTTTCTCATTTTTTCCTTTTTGATCAGATTTTTCTTGTGCAGCACAACTGTGGAAATATGTATAGAAGAATTGCACGTGTTTAACATATATTGAATTATTTGCTGTCTAAGGGAGTGGGCTGGGAAGGGAGAAAAAAATTTGGAACACAAGGTTTTGCAAGGGTGAATTTTGAAAACTATGCAAAAAACTATTCTGAAAATAAAAAGCTTTAAAATATTTTTTTAAGAAAAAGAAAACACACATCATGGTGTACAGATATATTCCTTAACTAGATTATGTTAATCAACTAATCACAAGCATTTATATATTAAGTGCTCACTATGTGTTAGGCACTATGACAAATACTGGGGATATAAACAAAGAATAAGACAATTCCTACATGCAATGAAATTGTATTCTAATGAGGGAGATAATAAATACATATAAATGTTAATATGTACAACATAAAGTTAGTAAATACAGCTATATATAAAGCATTTAAATACCAGGTAATCTGGGAGGGAAGGAAAGAGAAAAGGCACTAGCCATCCAGAGATGAGGGAAAGCTTCACAAAGACTGTCTGAGCTGCATCTTAAAGGGAGAAAGACTCTGGGGTGGAATAAAGAAGGGTTTGAATTCCATGTATGAAGGATAGCCAGTATAAAGCCACAGATACAACAGATGGCATATCTTGTGTGAAGAACAGAGCGAATGCCAATTTGGCTAGATCACAAATGTGGGAAGGGGAGTAATGTCCAATGAAGTTGGAAAAATCAGTTGGGGTCAGGCTGTATAGTATAGGACTTCAAGAGCTAAACAAAGGAATTTATATTTGATTCTACAGGCAATGAAAAGTCACTGAAGTTGGTTAAGTAGGAGAGTTACATGATCAAATCTGTACTTAAGGAAAATTACTCTGGCAGAAGTGTATATGATGGACAAAAGCAATAAAAGACTTAAAAGAGGGAAACTGATTATAAGGTTGTAATAATCTAAAAAAAAAAAAAAAAAAAAAAGGGGTAAGAGCCTGAACTAAAATGGTAACTGTGTCAAGTGGAGAAAAGAAGTCATATGTGAGACGTTGGGAAAGTAGAAATGGCAAAGTGGGATGAAGGCACAAAAGGAATCCAGGAGAATTCTTGAGATTCTGAACTTGAGAAATGGGATAGTGATTCCTTCAACAGAAAGAGCTTGTGTGTAATCCTTAGGAGGAAAGATTTAGGGGGAAAGATAATGGGTTCTGTTTTAGACATGGTGAGTTTAAGATGTCTGTAGGACATCCAGTTTGAAATATCCAGTAGGCATTTGGTGATCTGGAGCTGGAAATATAGATCTCGGAGTTATCTGCATAGTTAAAACCCATGGGAGTTGATGAGGTTACCAAGAGAGAGCACAGGAGAAAAGAAGAGCAAAACATGTATAATTAGGGGAATATGATATGGAAAATAAGCCAGTAAAGGATCTAATAAGGGATCATACCAGGACAAGTAGGAATCATACCAGAAGACAGTAGTAATGAAAACCCAAAGACAAAACTGTAACCAGGAGGTAAGGGGTAGCCAACAATCAAGAATAATTAAGAGGCAAAAAAGACCATCAGATTTGGCAATTAAGAAATGACGGGCAAAGGGAAGTAACAGTATCAGTTGAGTGATAAGGTTGAAAGCCAGACTATAAAAGGATGAGGAATAAGAGGATACATGTGAAGGTAAGGAGAAGAGGGACTGGTTCAGAGATCAAAGAAGCAATTTCAACCTCCTATTTACTTACAGCGCAAGCACTTCAAGTTTACCTCACAGCTCACTACAGTTTTATAGATAGATATAAAATAAATATAGAGTTTTTATATATGTGAGGTTTTCTTAGCAAAGATACTAGAGTGATTTGCCATTTTCTTCTCCAGTTCATTTTACAGATGAGGAAACTGAGACAAATAGGGTGAAATGACTGGCCCAAGATCACAAAGCTAATATGTATCTGACGCCAGATTTGAATTCATGAAGATGAGTCTTCCTGGTTCCAAGTCAAACGCTGTATCCACTGTGGCACTTAGCTGTCCATATATTTGTACTCTATATAGTTACAAATAGTTAAAGTATATGTGCTAACCAAATGGGTTACCACTCTTATGGATTTTAATGATATATACTCTAGTATATTTCACTGAAGGAGGAGCAGCAAGGTACGGCTTTGCCATGAGCCATATCCATTTTCCTATTATCTTCCCTTAAAACTGAAAAAAGATAAGACCTAGATCAAGGGTTCTTAATATTTCCAGGGTCATTGCTCTCTTTGGCAGAATGTTTTTAAATACATAAAACATTTAGGAGTACAAAGGAAACATATTAAAAGATAGTTATCAAAATTTAAAAAACAAAACAATAAACTTTCATGCACACCACATCAAGAAAACCTAGTGATTATAATGTGATGATACAGAAAAAAAAATTAAGGGGTAGAAAAAGGATTGTACTGAGAGAAAAGGAAAGGGAAGATAAAAAAAAAAAAGGTAAATTACATCACATAAACAGGCACAAATACTATAACAGAGAGAAAGAAGGGAGGGGAATGAGCATTGTTTGAATCTTAATCTCATTGAGTTTGGTTCAAAGGGGGAATAACACACAACTGTTGGATACAGAAATTTATCTTACCCTATAGGGAAGTAAAAGGAGAAAGGAGAAAGGGTGAAAAAAGAGAGAAAAATAAAAATGGGGAAAAATATGATGGAGGAAAATACAGAGTTACTAATCATAAACACAAATGTGAATGGAATAAGCTCTCCCACAAAACAGAAGTGGACAACAGTAAATTAAAAGCCAGAATCCTACAATATGTTGTTTATAAGATACACATTTGAAACAGACACACACAGATAAAAGGCTGGAGCAGAATATGTTGTTTTAGCTGAAGTTTAAAAAAAAAAAAAAGTGGAGGAGTAGCGATCCTGCTCTCAGACAAAAGAAAAATCTAAATCATGAACCTATTTTAACCTTATCTTGGTATAGGTTGTGATATGTTGGGTATGCCTAGTTTCTGCCATACTATTTTCCAGTTTTCCCAACATTTTTGGTCAAATAGTGAATTGTTATCCCAGAAGCTGCAGTCTTTATCAAATAGAGAATTACTACAGTAATTAACTATTGTTTTGTGTACCTAACCCATTCCTCTAATCTACCACTCTTTTTCTTAGCCTGTACCAAATGGTTTTGATGGTCATTGCTTTATAATATAGTTTTTAGGTCTGGCGTGACTAGGCCATATTCCTTTGCCTTTTTTTCCCCATTAATTCCCTTGCTTTTCTTGACCTTTTGTTTTTCCAAGTGAATTTTATTATTATTTTTTCTAGTTCTATAAAATAATTTTTTGGCAGTTTGATTGGTGTGGAATTGAATAAGTAGGTTAATTAAGGTAGAATTGTTATGTTAATTACATTAGCTCTGCCCACCCATGAGCAATTGATATTTTTCCAGCTATTTATATCTGACCTTATTTCTGTGAAAAGTGTTTTGTAATTGGGTTCATAAAGTTCCTGGGTTTGTTTTGTCAGGTAGACTCCCAATCATTTCATATTGTCTACAGTTATCTTAAATGCAATTTCTCTTTCTGAGTCTTGCCACTGAGTTTTCTGGGTAATGTATAGAAATGCTGATGATGTATATTGCTTTATTTTATATCCTGTAACTTTGCTAATGTTTCAAGTAGTTTTTTAGTTGATTCTCTAGGATTCTCTCTAAATATACTATCATATCATCTGCAAAGAGTAATAGTTTTGTTTCCTCATTGCTCATATCATCTGCAGAGTGATAGTTTTGTTTCCACATTGCCACTTTAATTCCTTTTCCTTCTTATTGCTTATAACTAATGTTTCTAGTACAATATTGAATAATAGTGGTGATAATAGGCACCCTTGTTTCACTCCTGATCTTATTGAGAAGACTTTTAGCTTTTCCCCACTACATATAATACTTGTTGATGGTTTTAGATAGATGCCATTTATCATTTTAAGGAAAGCTCCATTTATTTCTACGTTCTCTAGTATTTTTATTAGGAATGGGTGCTATGTTTTATTAGAAGCTTTTTCTGCATCTACTGAGATAATAATATCATTTCTGTTAGTTTTGTTATTGGTATGGACATTAGCTTTCTTGATATTGAACTAGCCCTGCATTCCTGGTATAAACTCCACCTGGTCATAGTGTATTATCCTGGTGACAAATTGCTGTGATCTCTTTACTAATATTTTACTTAAGATTATTACATCAATATTCATTAGGGAAATTAGGCTGTAATTTTCTTTTCTTTTTTTTTTTTTGGCTCTTCCTGGTTTAGTTATATCATATCTGTGTCATAAAAGAAGTTTGGTAGGATTCCTTCTTCACCTATTTTTCCAGTTAGTGTATATAGTATTGGAATTAATTGTTCTTTAAATGTTTGGTAGAATTTGCTTGTAACTCCATCTAGTCCAGGAGATTTTTTCTTAGGGAGTTCATTGATGAGTTCTTCAATTTCCTTTTCTAAAATGGGGTTATTTAAGTATTTTATTTCTTCTGTTAATCTCAGTAATATATATTTTTGTAAATATTCATCCATTCCACTTAGCATTTCAGATTTATTTGCATACAGGTGGGCAAAACAGCTCCTAATTCTTGCTTTAATTTTCTCTTCATTGATGGTGAATTTGATATGGTAATTCAGTTTTTTTCTTTCCTTTTTTTGATCATATCAACCAATGGTTTATCTATTTTGTTGTTTTATGTGTGTGTTTTTTTAAATAAAACCAATTCTTAATTTTATTTATTAGTTTAGCTTTCTTTCAATTGTATTAATCTCTCCTTTGATTTTCAGAATGTCTATTTTGGTGTTTAATTGGGAATTTTTAGGTGTTCTTTCTCTAGCCTTTTTAGTTGCATGCCCAATCAACTGATCTGCTTTTTCTCTATTTTATTCATTCTCTATTTATTATTATATCTGTAATCACAGGGATATAAAATTTTTCCTAAGGCTGACTTTGCATCTCATAAGTTTTTACTATATTGTCTCATAATTGTCATTCTTTTGGATGGAATTATTGATTGTTTTTATGATTTGTTATTTGGCCCATTCTCCCTTTAGAATTAGATTATTTAGTTTCCAATTAATTTTTTATCTGTTTTTCCCTGGCCTTTTATTTCAAACGGTGATACTATAAGCAAGGAGCTTATAGTATAGATCAAGGAGAACAGCTAGATGGTGCAATAGAGTATCAGTCCTAGAGTTATTAGGAGGACCTAAATTCAAATCCAACCTCAGACATTTAACACTTCCTAGCTGTGTGACTCTGCGCAAATCATTTAACTCCAACTGCCTCCAAAAAAGAGAGGAAAAAACAAAAAAAGAGAACAAGGGATATTTTTCAGATCTTTGGAGAAGGGAAGAATTTATGACCAAAGAACAACCAGAGAACATTAAGAAAATTTTGATTACATTAAATTAAAAAGGTCTTACATAAACAAAATCAATGAAGCTAAGATTAGAAGGGAAGCAGAAAGCTGGGAAACAATTTTTACAACAAGTGTTTCTGAAAAAGAACTGAGTCAAATTTATAAGAATATAAATCACTCCCCAACTGATAAACGGTCACAGGATATGAGCAGACAATTTTCAGGTGAAGAAATAAAAGCCATCTACAGTCACATGAAAAAATGTTCTAAATCACTATTAGAGAAATGCAAATTAAAACAACTTAGGTGCCACCTCACATCTATCAGACTGGCTAAGATGACAGGGAAAGATGATAAATATTGGAGAGGATGTGGGAAAATTGGGACACTAATGCATTGTTGGTGGAATTGTGAAATGATCCAATCATTCTGGAGAGTAATTTGGAACTAAGCCAAAAGGGCTTTCAAACCCTGTGAGGTAAAAAAGAAATGAGGCAAAGAATAGCCTGGACCTAATGTTAGTCAAGCAATGAGAGCCAGGGTGATTTGGGTTTAAGGCAAGATTCTAGCTCAGAAGACCCCAAAAGAATGTAAAAGGAGTATAAAAAAGAATGTAAAACAATTTTAGATCCAGGAAGAAGGAGGTAAGAGAGGGAGATGGAAAATTTTGGCTGATTAAAACAATACATTTTTTTTTAATTAATGTATTTTTTAATTAAAGCTTTTTATTTGCCAAAGATATGCATAGGTAATTATTCAGTGTTGAATAATTGCAAAGCCTTCTGTTCCAAATTTTTCCCTCTTTCCCCCCATCCTCTTCCCTAGATGGTAGGTAGTCCAATACATGTTAACTATATTAAAATATATGACAAATCCTATATATGTATACATATTCATACAGTTATCTTGCTGTACAAGAAAAATCGGATCTACAAGGGAAAAAAAAAAACAAACCTGAGAAGGAAAACAAAATGCAAGCAAACATCAACAGAAAGCATGGAAATGCTATGCTATGGACCACACTCAGATCCAACAGGCCTCTCTCTGGGTGTATATGACTTTCTTCATCACTGAACAATTGGAATTGATTTAAAACATCTCATTGTTGAAGAGAATCATGTCCATCAGAACTGATCATCATATAGTATTGTTGTTGCCATGTATAATGATCTCCTGGTTCTGCTCATTTCACTCAGCATCAGCTCATGCAAGTCTCTCCAAGCCTCTCTAAAATCATCCTGCTGAGGGAATTAATGAGGAAAAAAAAAAAGGCTGATGAGGGTGGCCTTGCTATACCAGATCTAAAACTGTATTATAAAGCAGCAGTCATCAAAACCATTTAGTACTGGCTAAGAAATAGAATAGTCGATCAGTAGAATAGGATAGGATCACAGGACAAACTAGGTAATAACTATAACAATTTCGGGTTTGATAAACCCAAAGACCCCAACTTTTGGAATAAGTACTCACTATTCGACAAAAACTGCTGGGAAAATTGAAAACTAGTATGGAAGAAATTAGGGCTTGACCCACACCTAACACCACATACCAAGATAAGATCTAAAAATGGGTTCAATGATTTAGATACAAAGAGTGATATTATAAGCAAATCTGAGGAACATAGGATAGTTTACCTCTCAGACCTGTGGAGAAGGAATGAATTTGTGTCCAAAGAAGAACTGGAACTCTTAATTGAACACCAGATAGATAATTTTGACTATATTAAGTTAAAAAGTTTTTGTACAAACAAAACTAATGCAGACAAGATTAGAGGGGAAACAATAAATTGGGAAATCATCTTTACATTTAAGGGTTCTGATAAAGGCCTCATTTCTAAAATATATAGAGAATTGTCTCATATTTATAAGAATTCAAGCCACTCTCTAATCGATAAATGGTCAAAGGGTATGAACAGACAATTTTCAGATGATGAAATTAAAACTACTTCTAGTCATATGAGAAGGTGCTCCAAATCACTATTGATCAGAGAAATGAAAATTAAGACAAGTCTGAGATACCATTACACACTTGTCAGATTGGCTCAGGTGACAGGAAAAGATAATGATGAATGTTGGAGGGGATGTGGGAAAACTGGGACACTGATACATTGTTGGTGGAACTGTGAACGGATCCAACTATTCTGGAGAACAATTTGGAACTATGCTCAAAAAGTGATCAAACTGCATACCCTTTGACCCAGCAGTGTTTCTATTGGGCTTATATCCCAAAGAGATCTTAAAGGAAGGAAAGGGACCCACATGTGCAGGAATGTTTGTGGCAGCCCTTTGTGTAGTGGCTAGAAACTGGAAACTGAATGGATACCCATCAACTGGAGAATGGCTGAATAAATTATAATATATGAATGTTATGGAATATTATTGTTCTATAAGAAATGACCAGCAGGACGATTTCAGAGAGGCCTGGAGAGACTTACATGGACTGATGCTGAGTGAAATGAGCAGAACCAGGAGATCATTATACACGGCAACAACAAGACTATATGATGATCAATTCTGATGGACATGGCTCTCTTCAACAATGAAATGTTTCAAACCAGTTCCAATTGTTCAGTGAAGAAAGCCATATACACCCAGAGAGAGGGATATGAAATATGGACCACAACATAACATTTCCATGCTTTCTATAGATATTTGTTTGCATTATGTTTCCCTTCTCAGATTTTTTTTCCTCGTAGACCCAACTTTTCTTGCACAGCAAGATAACTATAAAAATATGTATACACATATTCGATTTGTCAAGTATTTTAATATAATTAACATGTAGTAGACTTTTTGCCATCTAGGGGAGGGGTGGGAACTAGGGGGGGAAATTTTGTAACAGAAAGCTTTGCAAGGGTCAATGTTGAAAAATTACCCATACATATATTTTGCAAATAAAAAGCTTTAATAAAAAAATTTTTTTAAATAAAATAAAATCATCCTGCTGGTTGTTTCTTACAGAACAATAATATTCCATGACATTCATATAACAATTTATTCAGCCATTCTCCAATTGCTGGGCATCCACTCAGTTTCCAGTTTCTAGCCACTACTAAAAGGGCTGCCACAAACATTTTTGCACATGTGGGTCCCTTTCCTTCCTTTAAGATCTCTTTGGGATATAGGCCCAATAGAAACACTTCTGGGTCAAACGGTATGCACAGTTTGATAATCCTTTGGGCATAGTTCCAAATTGCTCTCCAGAATGGTTGGATCCCTTCATAGTTGCACCAACAATGTATCAGTGTCCCAGTTTTCCCACATTCTCTCCAATATTCGTCATTATCTTTTCTGACAGGTGGTATAGTAGTATCTCAGAGTTGTCTTAATTTTCATTTCTCTGATCAATAGTGATTTGGAACATCTTTTCATATGACTAGAGATTGTTTTAATTTCTTCACCTGAAAATTGTTCATATCCTTTGACATTTATTGATTGGGGAATGGCTTGAATTCTTATAAATTTGACTCAATTCTCTATATATTTTAGAAATAAGGCCTTTATCAGAACCCTTAAATGTAAAAATGGTTTCCCAATTTTAAATTAATGTATTATATGTGTTTTTAAGAGGATTACTACCACCACTACCACCCTAGCCACATTTCCTGTTCCAATCAGGTACAATTCCTCCTAAACAGACTTCACCAGTCATAAAATCATCTATTCCTTTCACAAGTAAAGATGCACAACTGTTACACTCAAAGTCTTTGGTCCTGGATACCAAATCACTAAGACTGTCAACTGGATTAGGGAGCATTATGGGATTCTAGAAGCAAGAGGATGATGAACTACAGCTTTTTTTTTTCTTCTCCCTGTAATTCATTCAAATTATGTTGAATCAAACTGGATGAGAGAAGCACTAAAACCTCCCAGCTATTTACTGCCCCTATCTCCACCTTGAGAAGAGAGCTTGCCTCAATAGCAACCTATAAGTTTATGTAAATGTTTCCAAGAAACAATCCGAAATAGTTTCTCTGGAAGTTTCTTCAATCCTTGCCTTGATGAGCTCAGGTGTATGAAGGCAAAGGGGGAGTGAAAGCCTGGCTCTGAGTATTGATCAGCCCATCTCCCAGGAGTTTCTATCAGCTATTGCAGGAGCTACTAAAACCAAATATGAAACTCTATAGGAATTTGAAAGAGAAACATGTATAAGCAACTTTATTCTTAAACACCAGCTATGTTTAAATCTCTACTTGGCCTGGGTTAGAGCTTTGGAATCAAAGCTCATAGCTTCCAACATAAAATAAAAGCTTTCAAGTTCCTTTCTCAAAGAACTTTAACAAAGTCTACAGGCATGTTCTTCAGTCAGAAGTTGAAGGGACAACTAGTGGATCTAGTGGATGCTCTCTGTTCTTATCTGCCTGGCATATATCTATAAAGCTGCTGTATTTTTCTGCAGATGATCTCTGCACTGTGTATTCTCTCAGAGGCTCTCAAAATCTGGTAGAGAGGCTAAAGAGGAAAAGGGAAAACAGCATAATCAATACACCCTTGGCTTTGTCTTTTCTACCTGGCCTTAAAGAAACCAAGACTTATCCTGGCTGGGCAATTTGATTTTAAGACTCCCAGATACCCTGGGCCAATCTGGCAGGGGGAAAGACTCTATGGTCTTCTACCCCCATGCCCTTTAAATCAATCAGCTGGATAATAACAAATTACTGTTTGCAAGTTATGTTCTTATTTGCTCTTTCTAACCCTGTAAAGAAGGCTGTGAAAAGTTTATCAGCATCTTTTGCCTCCACAGGAGGCTCAAATAGATAAAAGTGATTTGCCTAAAACTGTACAGCTTGAAAATGAATTAGCCCGAACTGTGAATTAGAATTTCTGACCCTAAGTCATGCTGTCTCTCCAAAAGCCCACTTCTTTGTCAAGGGATTCCAACTTTCACTTTAGATGAAAGAAAAGGTCCTCCCTTTAAGAGTGATTAATCCTCCTACCCTAAATGTGTTTTAAATGTCAGTCTGGTTCTCCCTCTTTCACAGCATTTTTAGATTTAAATGATGCAATGTAGGTAAGGAACTTTACAAACATTAAAGCACTATATTATTATTATTATTATGAACATGTATGCAGTAAGAATATTCCTAGTGGGAAAGCCCCTGAAGATAATATAACCACTTATTTATCTATTTACCCAGGGAAGTAGAAATGACTCTCCAGATGCTTAAAATAAGAGTGAGTTCAACTAACTCCTTGGCTAAAGGCCAAGAGCAGTAGGGAATGAGCCAACTTATTCAAGCCAGGGAAGCTCAGTAATTCAGAACCTGGGGCTGTCCACAAGCAAGCTTTTGGATCAGGAAGAACAGCATCATATAACAACAGCACCAGACCAGGTTCAGAGAGGTCTGGGCTTTAGGCCTACTTCTATTGCTAACACTGGGCAAACCAGTTTTCTAGCCTGCAAAAATCAGGAGCCTAGAGCATCTGTGATGATCTCTCGGGTGCCATGAGCTCTAAAGTTCTATGCTACAATTCATAGCTCTTGTTTTCACAGGAACTTTCTAATGCACTCACCTTTGTAGAAACGTAGGCTACAATTCTGTCTTATTCCATTATTAGACTATAATCATCATGATGGAAGGGACATGTATGATCATATTAACTATAAATCTCCCCTCATCCAGGAAAGCTGGTTTATCCAACAGGGGTAAATATTTATTGCAACTAAGTTCTTACAGAATTTATTTAAATAGCACATAGTTCTTTTTTTTTATTAATACTTTTTATTTGCAAAACATATGTATGGGTAATTACTAAACATTAACCCTTACAAAGCTTTCTGTTACAAATTTTCCCCCCTACTCCCCACCCCTCCCCTAGATGGCAGGATATCCACTACATGATAATTATGTTAGAATACTTAAGAAATCGAATATATGTATAGTTATTGCATCATTTTTTGTGCAGGAGAAATCATATCTACAAGAAAGAATAATCTGATAAAGGAAATACAATGCAAGCAAACCTCAACAGAGAACATGAAAATGTTATGTTGTCGTCCACATTTCACATCCCTCTCTCTGGGTGTATATGGCTCTCTTCACCGAACAATTGGAACTGGTTTGAAGCATTTCATTGTTGAAGAGAGTGATGTCCATTAGAACTGATCCTCATATAGTACTGTTGTTGCTGTGTATGATGATCTCTTGGTTCTGCTCACTTCACTGAGCATTAGTTCATGTAAGTCTCTCCAGGCCTCTCTGAAATCGTCCTGCTGGTCGTTTCTTACAGAACAATAATATTCCATAACATTCATATACCATAATTTATTCAGCCACTCTCCAATTGATGGGCATCCCTTCAGTTTCCAGTTTCTAGCCACTACAAAAAGAGCTGCCACAAACAATCTTGCACATGTGGGGCCCTTTCCTTCTCTTATGATTTCTTTGGGATATAAGCCTAACAGAAACACTGCTGGGTCAAAGGGTATGCATAGTTTGATAACTTTTTGAGCATAGCTCCAAATAATAGCACATAGTTCTTGACAACATGAAGTTTAACTGCAGGAGGTCCCAGAAGTAAGGAATTCTTATCTTTTTTCCCCACTTGGCTGTATATGAGAAAAATAGTACATGTAGAGTTTAAGCAATGCCTGTATACTAGCTCTCTTTTCTTCCATAAAACACTGGGCCTAACCAGACTGAGGATGAGAGGTCTTACCTTCTTAGTCCTCATTTAGAAAGAGGGACCAGGGACCCTATCAGGCTTTTAATAACTATTCAACTAAATTTAGTTAACAAATAGAATATATGTATACATGTTTCCACACTTATCTTACTGTGCAAGAAAAATCGTATCTACAAGAAAAAAAAATCTGAGAAGGGAAACCCAATGCAAGCAAACATCAATCGAGAGTATGAAAATGTTATGTTGTGGTCCACATTTCATATCCCTCTCTCTGGGTGTATATGGCTAAACTACTAAAATTAGTAACTATTCTTGAAAAGGACCCATCTGGTTGAGAAGCAATTCCAAACCTGAGATTACCTTAAGAGAAAGTCTGAACTGTGCCAGCATGATCTGGTCCTTCATTGCCAACAATGCCTAGCTAAGGATCCTTTTATTACCATGAGAATAATGGAAATGATCTGGCTCTCTTAAGCTATCCTCCCATTGTATCACTCTGCTTTCTATCCCTTTTCTATCTCTGACCCTCAAACTCTTGTTTCCGTGTAAGTGGACAGTGGACGTGAATAAGAAACAGAAACACAAGCTGAGCAAGCTGAGGAAGAAATTCTAGAAAACAGAGGAGGGGAGTGTTTACTCCAGGCAAAAGGGCCATTAGCACGCCAAACAAGAAAACCACATATTGACTTTGCTTATGAAAATGATTTTAAAAGCAGAGGGAAAGTAAAGCACACCCAGGTTATAAGCATGACCTCTTCAACCATATGCTCCCTCTCCTTAGGTGCTGATACCACCCCACCTTCTGAACCTCAGTCCTCACTCCCAGGACTGGAAATAAAGGACAATCTGAAATCAAGAGGCAGGGACAGGAGAGGAGACAGAGGAAGGAAACCTACATCCTAGATGGAGTAGGAGTAAGTAGAAAACCTGGGGAAAAGGAGATGAAAAGGTCGGAATTTTTTTTTAAAGAGAACAAGGGAGATAAAAATAACATCATTAAAGACGTGACAACTTAAAGGTTAGCAAAATTGCATTTGGTAAGCGTCCTTCTCAAATGAATACTGAGATAAGGCTTCGCCCCCACTGGTCCAGGCCCAACGTGTCACATATGAGAGGAGACTGACAAGCACACAGGAAACAAAACAGGTGCTGCCTTAGAAGACAAGGAAAAGCTTCTCGTTCTGAAAATCCCTGTCCCACGGCTCTCTTCAACAATGAAATGTTTCAAACCAGTTCCAATTGTTCAGTGAAGAAAGCCATATACACCCAGAGAGAGGGATATGAAATGTGGACCGCAACATAACATTTTCATGCTCTCAATTGATGTTTGCTTGCATTGTGTTGCCTTTCTCAGATTTTTTTTTCTTGTAGATCCGATTTTTCTTGCACAGCAAGATAAGTGTGGAAACATGTATACATATATTCTATTTGTCAAGTATTTTAACATAATTAACATGTAGTGGACTTTCTGCCCTCTAGGGGAGGGGAGGGGGCGGGGGGGGGGGGAATTTTTTATGGAAAGCTTTGTAAGGGTTAATGTTTAAGACTTTCCAATAATTTTGTTTTGCAAATAAAAAGCTTTAATTAAAATTTTAAAAAAAAAAAAAAAAAAAAAAGAAAACCCCTGTCCCACAAAGGGAGCTGAAGAATGACAAGGCTACACCACACAGCACACACAAAAGGGGGTAATTAAGCAAGGCTCAATAAGATGACACACTAAAGAGCAAGGGGCAAAACTACTGACAACAGTGAATGGCAGCAAAATGTGAACTTCTGGAAAATTTAATGTAACTCCGGGCAATGACATATTGTTTCGCCAGTTTTTGATAACCAAATTAATTTTAAAAATGTTTGGGATGAGGTCACAGGGAATCCAAACTCCCTCAAATATTAAACAAGAGAAAACAAAGCAGAGAAGTGGGCAGATTTAGCAGAGGGTGTTTGGAGAGGTAGGGAATGAGGACTTTTAACTTTTTCTTTAGAAAAGCAAACAGCAACTGAAAAAACAGGAAGAAACAGCAAGTAGGCTGAAGAAACAGAAAGAGGCTGCAAGAAGGGGTGAGGATTAAGAGGCATTGACAAAGAGTTATCTCAACAGAAAACAAGGGAAGGAAAGGTGAACAAACTGGGGCATTCTGTAAAGTTTTTTTCCCAAATGCACATCTCCACTAAAACTCTTTTCCAATGCCTGGTGGTGGTATGAATGTGACCTTGGTTGCTCAAGGACTAGGTCAGTAGATTGCAAACGGAGGCAGGTTCTACAAAGCTGAAAAAGCTGTGGAAAGAATGGGCCCCAAAGTCTGTCACCTGAGGCCTAGTCTTGCTAGGTTCAGAGGGTCATCCTACCTCAGCAACAACTGGGCAATGACAGGCTGTGCTCTCTATCAGTGGAGAGCTCATGTCAATGAAACCATGGATCTCTGACATCATGAAACATAAATAAATATATGTTAATGCCAGGAAATTCACACCTCTGACCCCCAAGAGACTTATTTCATGTTAAGTTTATATCTTCCAGGGAAGAGTCAAAGTCTCCAGTGTGGCAATATATAAAAAACTTAAAAGTCTGGGCTGATCTTGTTTCCTAAATCAGTGTCTGCGACTTATGAGCCAGTCTCTTTTCCACCATGTAACACGTGATTTTGAAGTGGGTTTTATAAGCATGTAACAGAAGAATGTTGCTGCTCGAGAATTTAGTCATGTCTGACTCTTCATGTCCTATTTGGTATTTTCTTAGCAAAATACTGGTTTGCCATTTTCTTCACCAATGGATTAGGGAAACAATAGTTGAGTGACTTGCCCAGGATCATACAGTGGGTATCTGAGGGTAAATTTGAACTCAGGTCTTCCTGCCTCCAAGTCCAGTACTCTATCCACTGAGCCAGTTAGCTGTCTCAACTCAAGGATAACAACCAGTTCTAAGCACAGGCTCCTCATTGGGAAAGGCCAATTTAGCCTTGAATGCTCTGATCTGTAGGCAATTTAGGTTACCTTGGTAAAACCACGAGGCAGACAAATTAATTCAAGAAAAACAAGATTCATTTATGGTAGAAACTAGACAAAATACTTAGGAAAATCCCAAACATCTGGCTAAGTATCAATATCCTGAATACTTTATCACATTCCCAAACCTGCAGGCAGTATGGGGGGAATGAAAGCAAAACGGGGCAACAGTTCCTTACCTTGAAAAAGCATATACTTACTCTGAAGAACCCACATGAAACAATCAGTGCTAAATGATGTGCAAAAGTTTAAGAAAGTTCAGAAGGAAGTAGAAAGTACCTTTAGAGAAGAAGTGGGATTTTAGCTGGGCCCTGAAGAATGAGTAGGATTTGGAAAAGCAGAGAAAGAAGAAAGGTATTCTAAACTGGGGATTATATAATTAACATAGAGGCAGCGATAAGCAAAGACTCAGATAGGTAAAGAAAGGATGGGTTGAGAGTCAATAGATATGCCTGACTGGAGAATAAGTTTTGGGAAGCTTCCCCAAAATCAGACTATCTGGGCAGAGTAGAGCCAGACTCTAGAGCTTTTTAAAAAACCAGAATAGGAGTCTAAACTTGATAAAATAGTAACAACTGTAGATCTGTCCTAAAAAGGGACTGGGGAGAGGAAAGTCACCAAGGAAGCTATTTTTGCAATTAAGTAAAGCATAAAGCATTAGATTAGAGTCCTGATATTTGAAAGACAAGACTAGAGGTAGATGATGGAGAAATTGATTCACTTCTTTTGCAAATTAAAATCTTAGAACACATCAAAGCACCTATTATGCAGGTGAGATCAGCTATCTGCTGGTCCAATCAGGCTCCTAAGCCACCAAAACAAAGTTAAAAATCCCCTGACTGAAGAGAGCTGTCATTAGGCTCAGGAACAGATGACAGTCAGCACCCAGAGAGTCCTGACACTGGGGAACTTGTAGTATACAAGCCCAGCCTGGGCATGGTCCAGCCTGAAATTTGGCATTAGCAATAATGTAACTTATGGGAGAACCACTGGAGGATTTGATTTAAAAGAGTCTGTTAGAATGTGTGAAAGACAGACATCTTTGGTAGATAACACTTTGGAATGATTACAAGGACAAAAAAATCCGTAGGCAGCAGGGAATGTTGAGAAGGTTAGAATCCTCTAGGTGGGAGATAAATAATGAAACGGGAAAGAAAAGATGACCAGTGATGGCTAAACCAACTAGGCTTAGAACCATCAATGCTGCCTCCCTTTTGTTAATGATTAAGTATGTCAATGTCTGTGGGGGAGGACTGGGGATAGGGAATGGGATTTGGTAAGGGCAGCTTTGACCTAAAGGTGAATGAAATGAGGTCAGAGCTCAGTGTATTTGTAAGAAACAGATAAACAGAGAGATATTATGGGATACAGTGGCACTGCATAAGTAGAAATGCAGGGACATTTCCCAAATACCCAGAAAAGGAAAGGAGAATATATGTTAAGCAGCCAGTTTCCTGGAGGAAGGATGGAAAAGGGAATGCAAAACTCAAGGGCGCAGCAAAGCAAAAAGGCATAGCTAATGTTTAAAAAGACAACAAAAACAAACAAGCAAAAACTCTCCACTGTATTAAGGCAGGCAAAGAGAAATCCTACTTTCTCCTGTTTCTTAAATGCCATATTCAAAGGCTATAACTACCCAGATTTTCTAGCTTTTCAGCTACAAAAAGCTTTTCTGCAGTCAAGTGAAAGAACTGACCAAACTGACCTTTGTTAAAAGTACCTTCCTTTGGGTGTACTGTCCAGCTGCACAAGATTCCCAAACACAACTACAGGGTAAAATCCCACATCTCTTTTCTCCCAGGAACGATCTTTTCAAATTGACAGACTCCTAGAAGTCTATAAAGGAATCTTCTCACCAACTTTCCTATATTCAGCCTTTGAAGAATATGATGCAATACCCAATTCTTGCCATACCAGAAGATATGAAGAATCACTCGCTTTCATCTATTTCCCATCCTCCTACCTCAAAAAATACTGTGTTGTGGCACAAAGGCATTTCAGGCTATGCACATGCACAGCTTATCCAAGGCAGGACTTCCCCCCGATGGACTTTGGAGGCCAGGGAGTGGTATACTATCCAATTCAGCCTTGCTGACAAAATCTCATGGTTCCTACTTGGGGTTGTTACCAGCAATTACCTTTGGCTGTTGACTTGTGGAATTGGGGGAGGGGAGAGGAGTGGGGAGAAATCACTAGGGCAAACTGATATACCTTGGACACTGCATCAGGATGCCTTATGTCTATCTTATCACATCATAACTAGGGTTGCAAAAAGTTGATCCATGGAGACTTGCATGGACTAATGATGAATGAAATGAGCAGAACCAAGAGATCATTATACACGGCAACAACAATACTATACGATGATCAATTCTGATGGACATGGCTCTCTTCAACAATGAAATGCTTCAAAACAGCTCCAATTGTTCAGTGAAGAAAGCCATATACATCCAGAGAGACGGATATGAAATGTGGACCACAACATAACACTTTCATGCTTTCTATTGATGTTTGTTTGCATTGTGTTTCCTTTCTCTGATTTTTTTTCTTGTAGATACGATTTTTCTTGCACAACAATGATGTGTAGAAATATGTATACATATATTCTATTTGTCAAGTATTTTAACATAATTAACATGCAATGGATTTCCTGCCATCTAGAGGAGGGGTGGGGAGTAGGGGGGAAATTTTTGCAACAGAAAGCTTTGTAAGGGTCAATGTTGAAGAATTACCCATACATATGTTTTGCAAATAAAAAGTTTTAATTTAAAAAAAAAAAGTTGCTCCATGATAAGATTCTCAGTCTCTTGAGTTCTCTTGAATTGTAATACCATGAGAGAAGCTTAAGCAATGTCCAAAGAGTTTGAGAATATGGGGGGAAAGTGAGGAGAGGAAAGGATTCAAACATTTTCCTCCTGGCTCCAAATGATGTTATATGAGTGACTATTCATTTTACATGGAACTGAAAAATTATCTAAAAGCTGCCGTTTTATATTCTCTGCTACTATTCTCCTTTGACTACTCTTTACAGCATAGCTGATCACATTTTATGGCCTAAATAATATGTTTTTAACCTCCTGTATCTCCATGACTTTGGAGGCCTCACATAGAGTACAGAAAATAGGACCTAGAGTGAAGGTAACTCCATAAAAATAAACTCCCTTGATTTTATGGCAGGGGACCTCTATTCCTCTTCTTTCTGCACTGACCTTGAAACATTCTCATCAGGAAAATGAAACAAGATATGTAGAAAAATTCTTTGTTCGGGCTTGGAGAGGGAATAGGAAAAGATGCCATCTAGTATGTCAGAAAGAATGTTAGATCTTTAGTCAGACTTGGGTTTTCATTTCATCTTTACCTATATAAGCTGGGCTTTAGACTGAATTATGTAAAAATCAGACTGGATCTCATAGGTCCTTTGATTCACGTTTTTGTTTTTTGTTTTGTTTTTGTTTTTACAAAGGTAAAGGATCACAGATATGCAACACTATGACAACAGACCTTTTTTAATGTGTGGATTAGTTTTGCTGAAACTATTGTTTTGTTTTGTTTAATTCTAAGGGAAAGTGCTCTCTGAGGAGAGAAAAGAAAGATACATTGGGCAACACAAATAAAATAAAAACAAAAGCTAACCATTAAAACTTGTTTTTTTTTTAATTTTTAAAACTTTGTTATTTTTGTTATTATTTTATTTAAAAATAGACAGTATCCCTTTTTTGAGACAAGAAACCTGTACACAAGACTCATCCAATTAATCACAGAGCTAGGATTATGATTGAAGTCTGGTCTTTAGCCCAAAATTTACTAGATCCCACTGCTGGACATTTTGAATACTCTATACAGTAAGTTTCATGATACACTAATTCAATAACTCAGGAAAAGGCCAGATTTCTCCCTTAACTCAGCAATTAATAAAAGAAACTGGGTTTAGGTTTTGTTTTTAACAGGCCAAAAACCATCTCTGCCTGGCACAATGTGTTCATTCTCTTCGTAGACAGTGCCCATTAGGATTAAGTTCTAACCAAATTCTTTTTTCTAGAATTTGTTCAATTTCATGACTCTGGATTAAAAACAGCCAGAACATATGGGAATGATAATTAGACAGGATAAGGTAGGCAGAACTCCAACAGCCTGTTATAAAATACGTCTACTATTGATCCTCTAATAGCCTCTTCAAGCATTCTACACTATAGAGGCATAACTAAAATGTTGCAAATAAAAACTCTTGACAAAAAGCACTCTTACTAGGCTGAGTCACATCTCACTTGTGTGAAGAAAGCAGAAATGATGCTTTGTTCAAAATGCTTGGTATTTCTAGTCTAGAATGCACACAGGGGGCTTAGTCCTCACCTTCAATCCTTAATTTGGTAGCAAAAGGTCATCATATTGAGAACTCTTACCCACCTATATTTTAAATCACCTCCTTCTGAGGTGATATCCAAGTCTAGCCTAGCACCATTCTCACCGAAGGATCTCTCCTCCCTGCCCAAAGTTGTAGTACAGTGGATAAAGAACAGGACTGGGAAGAAAGAAAACCTGAGCTGAAATATGGCCTTATTATGATTCCTAATTGCATAATACTCTCTCAGCCTTAGCTTCTCCAATTGTAAAACAGGGATAAAAATGAATGACATCTATTTCACAGGGCCATTGAGAAGTATGTTTTCAACAAAGGTAACATATCTAAAGCACTCTGCAAACTTTAAAACATTATAGAAACACTATCTAGAATTATGATTAGCAATCAGGATCCCACCATCTAAATTAAATTACTTCAAGAGTCTCTCTCTGGTAATCTCTTGACTTCCAATCTATACCAGACTCCCATATGTTCTGTTTTTAATCCAGAGAGGCATGAAGTTGAACAAATTCTAGAAAAAAGAATTTGCTTAGAACTTAATCCTAATGGGCACTTGTCCTGCTTTTAGCCAGCCTCCACAAGCCATCCTCCTGAAGATACAACTTCAGTGGAGAAGGGACCAGCTGCCACATACAGAACAGGGAAGACAGGTTAATAAGCAGCAGGGTACCCCATGTGCCTCCAAACATGTCCAATCAATACCTGATGGAAATGTCCCAGGACCTTGGACCCAAGAGCCTTGAGAATAGCAGTGCATCCAGCCCAATGCCCTCAGCCATCATCCTGAGAAATCACCTCTAGCAATGCAACCTGGCAGCTGCTTCTGCTGAGGCTGAAGCTACAATTCTGAAAATGCAGAAAAGAAGGTTCTTCTCACCAAAGTCCTTGACTCTGTTAAACTGTTCATCATTGGAATCTGATATAAATTTATCATTGGAAGTGACATGAAAGAAAAGACACTGCCATCTGCTTTGCTGCTGTACCCACTTGACTTGCAGTTAGTTGAAAGCTTCCACATGTGTTGCCTTCATTACAATATAAGTTCTTAGAGATCAAGGACTGTTTTACTTTTCTATTTGTATCCCCAGTATGTTGCACGCTGCTTTTGCACAAAGTAATCATTTAATTCATCAAACTGTTAGAAATATCTACTTAAAACACTGTTTTCATCATGACACAAACACTGATCAAGACAGAAGGAACTTCCTTTTGTTTCAACCTAACATTCAAGCCTTCTACCATCCTGATTTCCTGCCCCCTTTTCTCTAATTTCAATTCATTCTATTTCCCTACAAAGACCCTGACCCCTAGATAGCCTAATATAGGAAGTCAATCACTCTGCTTGTTTCTGAATCTACATCTAAGCACCTGCAGACAAACTTCCTAGTTATAAGGTTATATACTGTTAGAGGATGGACCATAATGGCTTAGTCTCTTCTTCACACATCACTCACATCCTTTATTTTTCTTTTTCACTTTATAGTATTTTAATTTTTCCAATTACTATATAGTTTTTTAACATTTACTTTTGATGTAAGTTTCAAATTTTTTTCTCTCTTCCTTCCCCTACTTTTTCCCCAAGACAGCAAGTAATCTGATATTCACTCACCTCCTTTAAAGTCCAAATCAAAATTCATCATTAACAGGATGTTTTACATAATTGACCTCATTTAACTATGCACTTAAGACACATTTCAGTCTTCTTAATAAATAAATACTCAATTAATAAGCATATATGCTTGTACTCAGTACTTCTGTATATAGTAATTATATATAATGGTGATAATATTGACCCACCAACATCAGGGTTGGCAAATATGTATTTTGCTTTTTCTAGTATCAGAAAAAAAAAAATATATATATATAAATAATATCCTAATTAAATAAATTTATAAAGTACAGGGATACTATGGTCAGATATGATGCTAATTTGCCTTCAATGATCTACAGATGTGTTCTTCAGTTGTTTCACAAATGTGTTTTTCTTTTCTTTAGAATGATGATGCTTTCCCTGAAGGCAAAGGCTTTATCTTATCATTTGTATCACCTATGGTGCCTCCTAACAGTGAGGAAAGAATATATTACCTCTAAATTTCCTAACAAGCATCTTAGTTATCATCAACATCAGATTTCAACCTTGCATAAACATTCTTCAGATATTTTCTAAGTTTCTCAAGGTGTACTACCAGAGACTTTTGAGGGGAGATATCAGAGAATCATATTTAGAGACTATTTAATTTAGCTGAAACCTAGAGAATTTAAGCTGTTTACCCCGAAGTTAAGCAAAAGTACTGAGCTTCGAACATAGGCTTTCTGTTTTAAATCACCCAATGTTCGCTACCACATGTTGTTTTATTAGAAATTATCCTTGGTAATAGAACTTTATTCAGATATGGAATTTTTTTTTTCCTTTGCTAATTTGCTTCTCCAGGCTCAACTACTAAGATTTTCATATCCTATCATAACTCTTTATTTGTATATTTGTTTTTGTTGAGTTATTAAGTTTACATTTTTTTTCTTAAATGGAACCATCATTGGAAAGAAAAGCTAAACACCAAAAAAAGAGACACATGAATGAGGAGGTGGGCTACTGGACATAATCCCAGTTAAGAAAGAGCTAAGTTCAATGCCCCTAACTAATTTTTGCTCATTGACAGAGGATTTGAAGGTAAAACACCACCACATTCATTTACAATTCTCCTGCAGTAAAAATCAATAGCCAGTTAGATACTGCTCAAAACTTTAATCAGATAAATTACCAGCACCAAGAGCTCTCAAATTTGGAAGTTATATGCAGACCTAGAATCAAAGAAAGTAGTCTTTGTGAAAGTATGGCATCTTTGCATATGGATTTTCTTATACTACAGCCATATAATCTTGGATCATATTTTTTGTTTCTTCATCTATAAAATGAGGATAATAATCCCTATCCAAGGATAATTCTGTCAATGAAACTATATGATCCACCAATTCTATTATTAGGTTTATACCCTAAGCATTTATGGATCAGGAAAATTATCTATTTGTACAAAAATATCTATGCCCAATAAACAGGCATAGCTGAATAAGTCATGGTGTTTGAATTATCTTTCCTGGACTTAAGATTTCATAAATGTAAGGAACTCCATGTGTACAAACTTTCTCCTTGGGGCAGCTAGGTGGCACAGTAGGATAGAGCACCAGCCCTGAAGTCAGGAGAATCTGAGTTCAAATCTGATCTCAGACACTTAACATTTTCTAGTTGTGTGACCCTGGGCAAGTCACTTAACCTCAATTGCGAAAGAAAGAAAGAGAGAAAGAGAGAAAGAAAGAAACTCTGTCCTTTGACAAATGATTTTGTAACTCGGAATGTTAGCACCATAAATTTAGAACTGGTAAAGGACACTGGGTGCTCTTTAGCCTAACCCCCTCATTGTAGAGATGAGGAAACTGAAGAACAAAGAAGTCAAGAAATTTGCTAAAGGTGATGTCTGCTCATAGTGTATATCAAAGGTATAAATTAAATACAGGTCTCTTGACTCCAAGGCTGCTCTTTCATCACAACAAGCTGCTTGTCATAATATCAATAGAAACAGACATTAAGTTGTAAGAAACAACAAATCTGAAGAATTCAAACAAATTTAAGAATATATGAGGTGATAGTGATGAAAGCAAACCGTAAAAGACATAGACATAGGCTAAAACTATATCAATAAAAATATCCACAGCAACAAAATTCACATCACATCACATACAGAGGAAAATCTGCTATATTATTAAAATATCTCTGTTCTTTTGACAATCAATAAATAACAGAAGTATACAGCTATATACAGAATTACTGATTAATTTTAAAAATTTACTTTCTTTTGTCCTTATTCATGTATTTGTTGGGAGCTAACCACCAAAACCTGGCAGCGTATGCCTCCTGGTCTTTCCTCCTGCCTATTCAATGTGAAGCATAAAAGGTACTATGGCACTCCAAAACCCACATTCTTGAGGAGCTATGTTGGGAAAAGGAAGATTTAAAATCTCCCCAACTTTGCATCCCTCTGCAACCAGCAACTACTGTCTTCCCACAAGTTTCTCCCAGAATATTTGTTTCTATAAGAAGGGGAGAGATGGAGTTTTCATTCCTGCACAGACTCAACTTAAATAACACTTCCCCATGACACTGAAGTTTCAATGCACACATCTGTTCTTTGATTTCATTTACTGTATCTGATTTGTGGATAATCTAGACATAAATCTTAGCTACCACCTTCATTATATATGCACTCCTAGTCTCAAAACCTTAGAATTTTTTTTTTTTTTAAAAGACTGAGTCTTGGGGCAACTAGGTGGTACAGTGGGTAGAACACCAGCCCTGAAGTCAGGAGGACCTGAGTACAAATCTAGTCTCGGACACTTAACACTTCCTAGCTGTGTGACTCCGGGCAAGTCACTTAGTGCTAATTGCCTCAGCAAAAATAAATTAATTAATTTAAAAAAAAAAAAAAAAAGACGGGGTCTCCCTATCACATCCAAGTTGGAAATGCAGGGACTCCTTCAATCCCACTACTAATTAGCATAAGTGTTTTGACCTATTCTATTTCTTACCTGGATCAGTTTGCCCTTCTTTAAGCAACCCAACACTCTTTCACCTATGGAGGGGAGGGAGGATCTTCATGTGAAGAGGGAGAATCATCAGATTAATGATTAGCTTAGGTCACACCCCAAGTTAGTAAAACTCAGAACTCCTAAACTCAAGAGATCAGCCCAGCCTCAGCCTTCTCAGACAGGATTAGTCATGTTGCCACCAAATCCCACCAGAGGGTCATTTTTGATTCCTCACTAATCCTATTCTAAATGACCACCAAACTCAGACAGTTCCTTAGCTCAAGTTCTTGATCATCTCATACCTAGGCCACCACAGTAGTCTCTGGTCTTTTTCTACTTCACAGAACAAAGTGATTTAATCTTGTTCAACTCTCATCTCCTGTAACATCTACCTGTGGCTTCTCATGTGGCATTTCATTAGCATTTGATTTTCCTTTTTATGCTTCCCCCAACTATAGTGAAAACTCCCAAAAGGTAGAATCTTATACTCTCTGTTATTCTCCTTGCCTTGCCCAATGTCTTACACGGCAGGAGTTCTATAAACTGTGATCATATTTCTGCTCTAAATTGGTCAGAGTGGAGCAACAGCAGGCTGGGAAAAAGAACTGTGATGTGTAAATTCTCTTCAAACCCAAAGTGCTAGGGGATATCTAAATATGAAGATGCTTGGGGCCCTTAGGATACCAGACAAACTTGAAGTGAGGACAAGAAGAGCACCCCAAAGACTAAGCAATACACCAACAGTGGACTGTGACGATCACCAACAGTGGAGGCTCAATGAATGCTAATTTCTCTCATTTATGACTTTGTCAGTAAGCAGCTTGAGAGACTTGGACAACTCATCTCTGTGAGCCTTACTTTCCTTATCTACAAAATGAAGATGGCACTGACTTAGATGAGGGAATGGCTAAATAAAATAGTAGTGCATTGTAAGAAATGTTAAAATAAAAAATTCAGAGAAGCATGAAAAGACTGAGAGAAATAAGAACCAGAAAAACACATAATGACCACAACAATTTAAACAAAAAGAAGATAAACTGAATACAATGTGTTTGTAATGAAGTTATATAATGAAGCCCCAGGGAAGAGATGAAAAAAATATATCTTCTTTTTTTCTTTGTATGTGGGGGGAAAACTAAAGGTATGGAATAATGCCAGGCATGATTAATACATTGCCTAGTTTTCCTATACTGCTTTTTTCCCTCTTTTTTATTGTTACAAGAAATGGCTCAATAAGTATGGGCAAGTGGGGCAGCTAGGTGGCGCAGTGGATAGAGCACCAGCCCTGAAGTCAGGAGGATCTGAGTCCAAATCTGGTCTCAGGCACTTAACACGCCCTAGCTGTGTGACCCTGGGCAAGTCACTTAACTCCAAATGCCTCAGCAAAATAATAATAAAAATATTAAGTATGGGCAAGGGAAAAGACAACTTTGGAAATAAAAGTAATGGGACAACAAAAGATAGTAATAAAAGTGAAATGTTTTTAAAATTTCTAAAAAATGAGAAAGCTAGACTAGATAGTCTCTAAGGCACCTTCCATCTCTTAACATGTTATGACTGAATCAATACGAACTAGGTAATACTGTCACTACTTCTTATGTCACTCACATATAATCTTAACCAAGATGATGCAGATAAGTTCCAGGAAATTTCCCCTGAATTTATGCTTACTTGCTGGGGATCCTAGAAATTTTCTATAAGATTAATCTCAACTTCCCAAGTTTCACTTAATTTATCAATTTCAGTTCTCATCTATAAGGCAGGAATAATATTTACTTGAAGTGTTACAGAAATGTGAGTGATCATAATTACTTGTTATTCTGTAATGGAGTCAAAAAAGCTCATTAGGTTCAAATCCTCAAGCTGCTTGATGACTACAAAATTTGATTGCTTAAAATTACACAACACTAAGCCATCTCAGGCAAGTCACTAAAACTTCACCAAACCCTAAGGTCCTCATCTCTAAAAATAAAGACTGCACTCAATTACTAAGAGTTCCAGATCTAACATTCTAATCTAGATGCAACACAAAGATGCATTTCAGAAATCTCCTTCACTATAATCTGCTTTCTGTGACATTTACAAAGGTTTAGTTACTACTTCAATGAAAACATATTAGATAACATATCAGCAACAATTTCTAGATCTTCTACCATTTCATATAAAAAGAAATTGACAGAATTGCTATATAAAGACAGCTTTTTTCCCCACTTGTTATCTGTAATGTACTATACAGTTTCCTCTACATTTCTAATATCATCATACAAACAATCATTATGCTTCTGAAATACACTATCTACATACTCATAGCAAGGTACAGACAAGGGAAGGGAGAAAACTCCTCCCCACCATACCCCTACTTCATTCAGCCATGGATTTCACAAATGTCACCCTGGGATTTTCATCATGGAAATAACATATTCAGAAAGTTTCTTCTAAATAACATAGGCATCTAATTTATAATCAGGGGAGAGTGCAAATTTGGACCTGCTCTGGCTTTGAAGTTGACAAGGAGAAGGAAAGAGTCATATCAGTTCTGTCCTTAAGTAATTGTCTGAGAAGTATGAGGAACCTTGATGAGTTGTGGAAGGAAATGCTGTCTTGCCAGCTGGCTGTGGCAAAAGTAGGAAAAAGGCATTTAGTATGAGGCACTTTTCCAGGCCCTATCCCTCACTCCTTGAACTAAAAAAAAAAAAAAAAAAAAAAAGATGGAAATTGTTCTGTTTAAGCTGACCAAACAATGACCTCTTCAAGAAAATCAGCAGTGGCAGCAGCAGGTCATAAAGCCTTCTCTACTCTTTCATTGTCCTCTTCACCAAGAAGGACTGAGGAGCAGTGAAGGTACTGAGAAAAAGCAGATAAAACTCTTAACTCAATAATCATTCACTGATACCAAGAAGAATTCACTGTATTGAATTCATAATGTCAAAAGGAACAATTCATAACTTAAAGAGGACAAAGAGAAATAGATAACTAGATGGACTAAAACTCTGTATTCTCTGAGAAAGTGATCTGCCCATTTATCCCAGAAACATTTCAGAGGCTACAGCAGAATAATGCAAAGCAAAAGGTAAGACAACTTCCAATCCCAAGCACTCTCTCTGCAAACCTCTGCAAAAGCTGCCTTGATTTATCTTCTGATACAAAATGAAGCATAACTACTATCTGCCCTGGGAAGCTTCTTCTGTTTTCTTAGGGAAGTTAGAGGTATGCTGACAAAGTCCAAAAGGAAGGAGACTGACAAGAATAGATATCCACTTAAATTACTCTAGAATGGGGGCAGCTAGGTGGCGCAGTGGATAGAGCACCAGCCCTGAAGTCAGGAAGTCCTGAGTTCAAATCTGGTCTCAGACACTTAACATTCCCTAGCTGTGTGACCTTGGGCAAGTCACTTAGCCTCAATTGCCTCAGCAAAAAGCAAAAAAAAAAAAAAAAAAATTACTCTAGAATGTTAAATTACTCAAAGCATAAACTCTGAAGTTCAAATACAATTTAATACTTCTCTCTAAGTTTCTGAGGTCAACATATCTACCAGTCAATATTATATACCTCAAATTAGGAATAAAAACAAAACAAAAACAAAAACAAAAAACCCAAATGTTGGCCCATTTGACACGAGCTAAAATCCCCTTTTAATCTTCCTAGCTTCAAATGCATCAAAGTCACAGTGGATTCTAGATGCAGTAATTTGAACAGGACTTCAGAGGTATCAGACCTAAATCACAGCACTCTCAATGAGGCTATTCACTGAAATGGTCAAATTCTACATATCCTTAAGTTTCCACTCAAGTCGCACTCCTTTAATACAATATTCCGCACCTATTTCAATCCTCATAAACATCCCTCTCTTCTCAATTTATTTATGTATGGTAAGCAACATGGTGCCTCAAGCTCTGAATCTAAAGGCAAAAAAACCCGAATTCAAATCCAACCTTAGCCACTTACTAGTTGTGTGACTTCAGCTCTGCCTGCCTCCGTTTCCTCATGTATCACGTAGGGTTCTATAATAGCACCTACCTCCCAAGGTTATTGTGAAGCTCAAATGCTAGTTATTGTGATCATTATAATACAATCTATCACTTAAGAAGAATGATCATAGCAAATAGTGCAGTAGAGTTCAAATCAGAAAGACTGAGAATAAAAATTCTGAAAGTAACAAGCTACGTGAACAGGAATAAATCATTTCCGAGGCTCTGACAGTTTCCTCCTCTGTAAAACAGGGATAATAACACCTGCAGCACCCACCTCACAGGGTTGAGAGAGGGATCCAAGAAGATGCTGGGCTGCACAGCAATCTATAAACTTAAAGCTCTAGAGGTGATGTCTGGTACATTAATCTTTTCTTCAGATAAGACTTGGCTTCCCGAAGAACAGAAATGCGTGTGTTAAGAGTACTTTTGTTTCCTCTATGGGATCAGCTAGCCACTGGACTGAACACCTATATAATATGTACTGCACAAATGAAATACTTATTGACTAAGAGATCATTCCTCAATCTCAGAAAGAAACAAAGGGAACACTCTTAAGAAAGCCCACAGAGTTCATATCCTTGAGCAGGACCTGCAGGGTATACCTACTTATCACCTCTGTTCTCAATTGCTAAAAACATTTTTTTAAAATACATAAAAAAATCCACATCACAACCTAAACATACCCATTTGCTTTCTCTCCAAAACAGCCACAAATGTTCTGGGAAGACAGATACACAGAAAGGAAAACTTGTGGCCCATGTGGGAAGGAGAATGTTCTCTCCAAGACACTCCTTAGAAGCAGAAAACAAGAACAGGAGAAGCCATAGCCACCATACTCACCTCCCCCGAGTAACTATACTTCCCCTTTAGGATCTGCCGGTAGAGTCTTGACCGGTTGTCATCTTCAAAAGGCATAGTTCCACTCAGCAGAATGTATGATATGACTCCCAGGGCCCACATATCTACCGAGTTAGTGTAGGGTTTCCTGACTAGTATTTCTGGGGCAATGTACTCTGGAGTGCCACAAGTAGTCTTCATGAGGCAGTCATCCCCTTTCTTCCGGGCACTTGCCAACCCAAAGTCAGTGATCATGATCTTAGAGTCTGTGCCTGGGTGATAATACAGCAGGTTTTCTGGCTTCAGATCCCGATGTGTGATGCCTAGTGTGTGCAAGTATTTGACCCCATCCAGCACCATCTGCAGTACTCGGGTGGCATCCCTCTCAGTAAAGGAGCCTTTGGCAATGATCCGGTCAAACAGCTCTCCACCAGTGGCTAGCTCCATCACCATATAAACACGCTCCTGGGTCTCAAACACTTCTATGAGTTGGATGATGTTAGTATGGCGTACCCGTCGCAAGACACACAGCTCAGACTCACATACTTCCCTGCCTTCCCGATATTTGGTCTCAATCATCTTAATAGCATAGGGCTGTTTGGTAGCCTTATGTTCTACACGCACAACTCTGCTGAAGCTGCCCCGTCCTATTAAGGCTTTGATATCATATTTTGCTGTTACTCGAGGATCAAATTTGGCCCGGTATTTGGCTACTCTGGTCCTTCGGGGCTCATGAGGCTCTGTGTGGCTAGCCAAGTGAGGACCTGGATAAGGCTGAATGTGATAAGGAGGTGATGGGCATCCAGTTTTAAGGCCCCCACTTCCATCATCTTTGATGAAATGCTTATACACATCAGTCTTGTGACCAGTGTAAGGCTCAACTTTTTTGACCAGATCCAGTTGAACATCCTTGGGAGGCTCAGGAAGGACCTTACTTGTCCCACAGCCCATCACGGAAGGGAGTTAAGCAGCCAGGGAGGCATTCTCTCAGGTCAAGGCCAGCAGGATCTGCTGTGCAGGCCGTTTCCCTGTCTATACCTAGACAGAAAAGAAACAAAGATGATCAAAATCAGAATTTCAGAGATCACCAAATCTTAATTCCACCCCTCATAAAGAATTCTTTCTACAACAATGGCAAATAGTCATCCAGATTCCATTAGGTCATTTTTAGGGATAGAGAACTCAGGATAACCTCATGGAGCAATCCATCCCTTTAGGGGCCAGTTTTCATTCCAAGTCTGTTCTTACAATAAGCAAAAATATGAGCCTACAACTTGTACGCATTATTGCTAATTTTGTACCATGGGACCAAGCAGAACAAAGCCAATCTTTCTACATGACAATTCTTCAAATACCTGAATAAAGAAATCACTGCTAAACTTAATCCTAGCTTTTTCAATTAATCTTCATATGGCATAATCTCCAGTCTTTTCACCATCCTCCTCATATTCCTATTGATGAACTTAAAGGAAAATTTCCTTCCTAAATGAGGAAACAATTACTCATTTCATCAAAGACATGATAATTCTTTTTAATGCGGCTTTTAGGAGAACATTGTTTTAGGGTGATTTTTGTTTGTTTTGTTTTGCTTTTGCTGTGCTGTCCCCTTACTTATTTATATAGATCTTTCTCACATGAATTATTTAACCATACGACCTACTGACTTTTTGAACCAAAGTGCACCTTACATGTATTTCTATCAAATTTGAGTCTATTACATTCAGCCCATAGTTAAGGTAAGAGTGAGGAGGAAACATTTCATTGATTCTTTGTTTTTTTAATAGCACTATCATACCCCAATGACTCTAAAATTTACTCTCCCCATCCCCAGAAATTGAATTCTCTTTTAACAAGCAAAACAAATCAAGACAATAAACATGTCTAAAAATGTGTATATCTTTCTGTACTTCTAGTCTACCACCTCTCTGTTCAGATCATTATCCCAAGCAGTTGAGACCTTGACACTGTGGTTCAATATGTTAACTCTCTCAACTTTTTATCATTAGCAAACTTGACAAGAAATGTTCAACCAGACTGTCATCCAAGTGAATTCAATTTAACAACTATTTAACTGTTTGCTATGTATAGGGCACTCTGATAAAAGTTGGGGATACAAAGATTTAAAAACTGGATTATGAACTAATCCAACCATTCTAGAAAGCAATTTGGAACTATACCCCCATAAGTTATTGTGCATGCACTGTGCATACCCTTAACTAAGTAATCAAAAAGAAAAGAGGAAAAGCACTTGTATGTACAAAAATATTTGTATCAGGTTTTTTTGTTTGTTTTTTTTGTAGTAGCAAAGAATAGGAAATTGAGGGGATGCCTATCAATTGGGGAAAATTACTTAACAAATTATAATATATGGATGCAATGTAATATTATCTGGAAAGACCTGTATGACTGATGCAAAGTGAAGTGAGCAGAACCAGGAAGATAATTTATATAGTAATTGTAATATTGTAAAAATAATCAACTTTTTAAGCTCTTTAACTGATCAACAATGACAGTTCCAAAGGACTCTTGATAAAAAATGCCATACACTTGAAGCTTAGTATTTTCACTTTTTGTTTGTTTTTCTTTCTCATGGTTCCCCCCCCCTTAGTCTTATTTTTCTTGCACAACATGGCAAATATGGAAATATGTTGCATATATTTAACCTATATCAGATTACTTGCTGTTTTGTAGAAGGGAGAGGGAAGGGAGGAAAGGAGAAAAAATTGGAACACAAGGTCTGACAGAGACAAATGTTGAAAACTATCATTACATGTATTTGGAAAATAAAACACAATTAAAATTTTTTAAAATGCTATCCACATCCAAATAAGAGAATTAATTAAGAAGATAAATTAAAGCATATTTTTTCTATTTTTTTTCTTTTTTTGAGTGGAGGGAACACAGCTAATGTAGAAATTTGTTTTATAGTACTATACTATTTGTTGTGGGGGTTTTTTTCCTCCTGGCTTCTCAATGGGTAAAGAAGGGGGAAAAGAAAAAGTTTGGAATTGAAAATAATTTACAAGCTAATGAAGTCAAATGAGAAAACCGGAGGTCAAAATGCAGAATTTTATTTAGCCATTTTCCAGAATCATATCTGATCTCTACAAAGACAGATAGCTGTATCTTTCCTTTCTGATTAAAATATTTAGTAGCAAGAGTCAAAGGCATCACTTTTGCAGAACAGGCTCAAGAAAAATGTTTTTGTCTACAGGATCTGACAGTAGAATTAGGCAGAAGGAAAATTATTTAATTAAACTTAAGTCATAATACTCTAAGGAGTTAAAATAAACTGTACACACTTGCTAGAAAAGGTTGCAAATAAAAAAAAAAAAATCCTGGCCAGTAAGGATTACTGCCCATACAACAGGACAACAAACAACCTCCTGGGGCTCAGTTTCTTCATCTGTAAAAGAGAGGAGCTTGACTTAGCCTCAAACTAATTTTTCTAAGTCATCAACATTCACATTACCATTTAATCTTATGATATAAAGAATATATACTTTAAATAGGGGTGGCCTAGCTATACCAGATCTAAAACTATATTATAAAGCAGCAGTCATCAAAACCATTTGGTACTGGCTAAGAAACAGAGTAGTTGACCAGTGGAATAGGTTAGGTTCAGAGGACAAAATAATCAATGACTATAATAATCTAGTGCTTGATAAATCCAAAGACCCCAGTTTTTGGGATAAGTACTCACTATTAGACAAAAATTGCTGAGAAAATCGGAAACTACTATGGAAGAAACTAGGGTTTGACCCACACCACATACCAAGATAAGGTAGAAATGGATTCATGATCTAGACATAAAGAATGACATAAACAAATTGGAAGAACGTAGGATGGTTTACCTCTCAGATGTGTGGAGGAGGAAGGAATTTGTGACCAAAGAAGAACTAGAGATCATCATTAATCACAAAATAGATAATTTTGACTATATCAAGTTAAAAAGTTTTTGTACAAACAAAACTAATGCAGGGGCAGCTAGGTGGCGCAGTGGATAGAGCACCAGCCCTGAAGTCAGGAGGACCTGGGTTCAATTCTGTCTCAGACACTTCCTAGCTGTGTGACCCTGGGCAAGTCACTTAACCCCAATTGCCTTAGCAAAAAGAAAAAAAAAAATTAATGCAGACAAGATTAGGAGGGAAGCAATAAATTGGGAAATCATCTTTACATTTAAGGGTTCTGATAAAGGCCTCATTTCTAAAATATATAGAGAATTGTCTCATATTTATAAGAATTCAAGCCACTCTTCAATAGATAAATGGTCAAAGGATATGAACAATTTTCAGATGATGAAATTAAAACCATTTCTAGTCATATGAAAAGGTGCTCCAAATCACTATTGATCAGGGAAATGCAAATTAAGACAACTCTGAGGTACCACTACACACTTGTCAGATTGGCTAAAATGACAGGAAAAGATAACGATGAATGTTGGAGGGGATGTGGGAAAACTGGGACACTGATACATTGTTGGTGGAACTGTGAACGGATCCAACTATTCTGGAGAGCAATTTGGAACTATGCTCAAAGTTATCAAACTGTGCATATCCTTTGACCCATCAGTGTTTCTATTGGACTTATATCCCAAAGAGATCTCAAAGGAAGGAAAGGGACCCACATGTGCAAGAATGTTTGTGGCAGCCCTTTTTGTAATGGCTAGAAACTGGAAACTGAATGAATGCCCATCAATTGAAGAATGGCTGAATAAATGGTATATGAATGTTATGGAATATTATTGTTCTGTAAGAAACGACCAGCAAGATGATTTCAGAGAAGCCTGGAGAGACTTGTATGAACTGAGTGAAATCAGCAGAAGCAGAAGATCATTATACATGGCAACAACAAGACTATATGATGATCAATTCTGATGGACATGGCTCTCTTCAACAATGAAATGTTTCAAACCAGTTCCAATTGTTCAGTGAAGAAAGCCATATACACCCAGAGAGAGGGATAAGAAATGTGGACCACAACATAATATTTTCATCCTCTCTATTGATGTTTGCTTGCATTGCGTTTCCTTTCTCTGATTTTTTTTCTTATAGATATGATTTTGGAAATATGTATACATATATTCGACTTGTCAAGTATTTTAATGTAATTAACATGTAGTGGACTTCCTGCCATCTAGGGGAGAGGAGGGGACTAGAGAGAAAAATTTGTAACAGAAAGCTTTGTAAGGGTCAGTGTTGAAGAACTACCCATACATATGTTTTGCAAATAAAAAGCTTTAAAAAAATAAAATAAAATAAAATAGCTAGAGAATGGACTCAAATTTATAAGAATTCAAGGCATTCTCCAATTGATAAATGGTCAAAAGATACTAACAATTTTCAGATGAAGAAATTGAAACTATTTCTAGTCATATGAAAAGGTGCTCCAAATCACTATTGATCAGAGAAATGCAAATTAAGACAACTCTGAGGTACCACTACACACTTGTCAGATTGGCTAAAATGATAGGAAAAGATAATGATGAATGTTGGAGGGGATGTGGGAAGGCTGGGACACTGATACATTGTTGGTGGAACTGTGAAGGGATCCAACCATTCTGGAAAGCAATTTGGAACTATGCTCAAAAATTTATCAAACTGTGCATACCCTTTGACCCAGCACTGTTCCTATTGGGCCTATATCCCAAAGAGATCTTAATGGAGGGAAAAGGACCTACGTGTGCAAGAATGTTTGTGGCAGCCCTTTTTGTAGTGGCTAGAAACTGGAAACTGAATGGATGCCCATCAATTGGACATTGGCTGATTAAACTATGGTATATGAATGCTATGGAATACTATTGTTCCGTAAGAAACGAGCAGCAGAATGATTTCAGAGAGGCCTGGAGAGACCTACATGAACTGATGCTGAGTGAAATGAGCAGAAGCAGGAGATCATTATATATAGCAAAAAGACTATAAGATGATCAATTCTGATGGACGTGGTTCTCTTCAACAATGAGGTGATTCAAACCAGTTCCTATTGTTCAGTGATGAAGATAGTCATATACATCCAGAGAGAGGTCTGTGGGAACTGAATGTGGACCACAAGATAACATTTTAACGCTTTCTGTGAATGTTTGCTTGCATTTGGTTTTCCTTCTTAGGTTGTTTTTTTTTTTTTTCCTCTTTCTAGATCTGATTTTTCTTGTGTAGCAAGATAACTGTATAGATATGCATACATATATTAGATTTATCATATATTTTAACATATTTAACATGTATTAGACTACCTGTCATCTAGGGGTGGGGGTGGGGGGAAGGAGGGGAAAAATTTGGAACAAAAAAAATTTGCAAAGGTCAATGTAGAAAAATCACTTATATGTTCTGTAAATAAAAAGCTTTAATAAAAAAAGTCTAAAAAAGAATATATGCTTTTATCACAAAGTCACAGATTCATAATTTTTGAGTAGAAAAAGATCTTAGATGTCATCTGTTCCAACATCTCAGTTTTATAAGAAAGAAGCACCTATGGTTTAATGAAAAGAATAGGGGCAGCTAGATGGTGCTCTGTCTACTATCTATCTGTCTAGAGTCAGGAGCACCTGAATTCAATTCCAGTCTCAGACACACTTTTCTACCTATGTAACCCTGAGCAAGTCACTTAATTCCAGTTGCCCTCCTTAGGGTGGGAGGGGGGAAGAAGAAAAGAATGCTGGACTTGCTGTCAGAAAAAATGATTCAGATCTACTCTAATTAGTTATGTGACCTGGGTAAAATACTTACCCCAACCCTCATTTTCTTAATCTAAAAAAAATTAAAATTACCATTTTTATTCTACTAGGAAGTGTTAAGTATCTGAGGTTAGATTTGAACTCAGGTCCTCCTGAATTCAGGGCTGGTGCTCTAATTACTGCACCAAACTAGCTGCCCCTGTATTCTCTACTTTACAAAACTTTATGAAGAACATAGGAGATAATTGTATAAAGTACAGTATAAACCATAAAATGCTATAATTATTTCAGTTATATAACCTCAAGTCCAAAGAAGTGAAACTAAACAACCTGTCCTCCAAATTTGTGTATCACCCTCCCTTAAGGGCTTTGTTCATTTCTTCTGTATAGCTCCCATTCAGACTATGTGATACCAAGGAGAATGATGAATGACTGATCCAAAGTCACACAGCAAGTCAAGAGCCAAGTTTCTGCCTCTCTGCCTAGTACTCTTTACATTATACTATCAATCCCCAGATTTTTAGCCTCCTAGAATCTGAGGAGCCAACTGTTCTATTTCCAAGTGGATGAAATATTACCCAAAAAGGAGAACTAACACTGCTATCCATCAAAACTAGACTTAAACTCTGGATCAGTTAAAAAAAAAAAATATTATCCACATGGCCAACTGTAGTTCAGTTTGAGAGCTGAGAGAAAATACAGGACGTCAAAGAGAAAGCTAAAAGCTCAGTTCTGACCTAACTCTCTCATCAAGCTGGAAGACTAGGGCATGGTGCCCTGTTTCTCTGGGGGTGAGATGAAAGAAAATGGGATGTGTCACCCACCCACTTCACAGGCCTACTGTGACAATTAATTCCCTATAGTCAGCTCAGCACTTACAAATGTTTAGTGCTAAATAAAAAGCCAATCTCAAACAGGGGTCCAAAACCTTTCTGTGCTTGGTCTACTTTTCTCTAATCCTCCTAGAAGGTAATTTCAAAGAAGCCTCTGGTAGAATCTGATGAAGAAAAAAGTAGAAAATTTGCAGCATGCTATTGAAAACATTAAAATACTGAAAGGCTAAAATGTTTGTTAATTCAGTGCAACAGAGAAAAAGATAATATAATTTTTAAAATATGGATAATTTTTTTCCTTATTTAAACTAATACATACATTATTTTTAGATAGAATGAAGTTCTCTTATTTTTCCTTCCATGTAGGAGATAGTGTAATACACACTCTTTCTCCCTCTCCCTCACAAAATTATTTAGGATTTTACTTATTCTTATTTGGCTTCTGAAAGGCCAGAAGCCCACATTCCAGCCATAGGTTTCACACAGCAAAGTAGCAGATTCTAAAAGTTAATTTTTAAACAAAGACATCTGAAAATAAGCATCCTTTTTATAGAGGTCAAAAACCAGAACTAGGACTTAGGAATTTTGCAGAATCATCTCTCTCCCTTAGAGAAAATATGCAAACTAAATACCATACCCAAAAGGGCCTACAGCTCAAAACAAAGTCTATCTTTTTCTTTGGGGGGGTGGGGGAAGGAGAGGGAGAGCAAATATTCCTGATGCAGAATGAGGCCCCTCAATTCTTGGATAACTAGGTGCAGATACACATAGTATATGGAAGCACATACTTTTACTCTAGAAGTATTAATACTATTTCTCAGCCTAAAACTCTTTGCAGATTTTTTTTTCTTTTAGGAAAGCAGTAAGAACAAGCAAGGGTTATTGCCTTTCTCTGAAATAGAACTAAGTGTATTAGTCAAACTAAATTCTTGTCTAGATGGGATCATTGCCTTTACACCCACCTAGAGGTAGGGTCTTCTCTCTGAAAATTTAAGATTAAGACAAAGGATCAAAAGGAGAGAACTCTTAAGGAGAAGTGGTCTAGGCAGGAACTGACTAGTGACAGAATGTACTTTAACATGTGATTATTCGCTTATTCAAGATTCCTATTACCTGAAATCATTTTGAAGTAGAATCATGTCAGAGAGCATGGAGTACTATGCTAGTCTGGATATCTCTCCCTATCCAAACTACAAATGTCTTGGATATATATTAATGTTAAATTCAATAAAATTGTTTCTGGAAGACTTGAATCTAAATTTCTGTGTACAATATCAGTATTTTTGTTTGACAGTAAATAAGCAATTTATATTATCCTAACATCACACACACAGCCACATTCAGGTTAAAGTTTTGGGCTACATTCTTTATGAAGTTAAATACAATCTAAGATACCCAAAGTTAACAAAGATCTCCACTTAATAGTGTCTCTTTCAGTCCACTTACCCATTTCTTTCCTCATGAAAAATTCCAACATTTGTAAAAGGCACAATAACTTTTCTCTCTCCCTTTAAATAAACAAGCCTTTCTCAGACATTAAACAAGGACCAAGGGTTTAACCTAAATGAACTCTGCCCCTTTATTTCTCAAAAATGTCTCTCAGTTTCATTTAGCTTAGAGAAATCCTCAAATCTGGACAAATGTCCACAGCTTCCCAAATACCCTGTGCCTTGTACATGCCTTTAAAAGCATGCACATCATTGTTGGTGGAAATGTGAACAGATCCAACCATTCTAGAGAGCAATTTGGAACTATGCTCAAAAAGCTATCAAACTGTGCATACCCTTTGTTTCTATTGGGCTTATATCCCAAAGAAATCATAAAGGGGGGAAAGGGCCCCACATGTGCAAGAATGTTTGTGGCAGCCCTTTTTGTAGTGGCTAGAAACTGGAAACTGAATGGATGCCCATCAATTGGAGAATGCCTGAATAAATTATGGTATATGAATGTGATGGAATATTATTGTTCTGTAAGAAACGAGCAGCAGGATGATTTCAGAGAGGCCTGGAGAGACTTGCATGAACTGATGCTAAGTGAAATGAGCAGAACCAGGACATCAATATACCCGGCAACAAGACTATATGATGATCAGTTCTGATGGGCATGGCTCTCTTCAACAATGAGATTTTTTAAACCAGTTCCAGTTGTTGTGATGAAGAAAGCCATATACACCCAGGGAGAGGCCTGTGGGATCTGAGTTTGGACCACAACATAGCATTTTTACACTCTCTATTGATGTTTGCTTGCATTATGTTTTACTTCTCAGGTTTTGTTTTTTTTTTTTTCCTTTCCTGTACAGCAAGATAACTGTATAAATATGTATACACATATTTGATCTGTCAAATATTTTACCATAATTAATATGTATTAAACTTCCTACCATCTAGGGGAGGGGGTGGGGATAGGAGGGAAAAATCTGTAACAAAGTTTTGCAAGGGTCAATGTTGAAAAATTACCCATGCATATGTTTTGCAAATAAAAAGCTTTAACAAAAAAAAATAAAAAATAAATAAAAGCATGTACATGTGCGTGATATGTGCAGAAGGTGTGGGGGGGTGTATGTCTGTATACATACAATGTGTACATACAAGCAATTCTGTATGTGGTGAGGTGGGAAGGGGTAATAATACAGGATTTCAAAGGGTTACAACTGCTTCTTTCTCCAGTAACATCTGGAAATTTTTTTTCTAAAAAGGCCAAATATAGATACACCATATGAGACTTTTAGAGTCCCTTCCTCCCTACAACTCTGCCATCCTTCCTTGTTCAAGTGTCCTCCACAGTGAGTTACTAGGAACAGGCCAGGGGCTTTGAGTCATCCTGGAAAACAAGACAGGCTCAGCCCCCTGGGGATGCCAATGTTGCTGTTGTAACATATTTCACTCTAACTGTCACAATGATTGATCTGGTGCCTTAGCATGAATGGAATGAGGTCTGCCAACACTGGGACAACCAAATCACAGCCCGAGCTTTTGCCAGACTGGAGAGGAAAAGGCAAATGAGGCTAGGGTAGAGTGGTAGGGACAATGTACCAGGGCTAGCATGGCTGCAGAAAAAAGTGGGAGTATAAGCAGTGCCCTGAAGAAGAGTAGAGCAGAAGGCCAGGAATACTTCTATCACTGAAAAGATGAGAAAGAAACATTTCATTTTTTCAAACTGTAACCCTGGAAAGATTCCTAAAGACATGCTAGTTATATATATAGTTACATATAATCTGAATATACACAATGATGAAAGAAACCAGTGAAAATTTCCCTAAAACTTACATGTTGTCTGAATTGTTGAATCTCAGAGGTGGGAGATCATGTTTACTCCAAGTAGTACCTGACCAAGCACTCATTCAACCTAAGAAGGTAGTCACATGACATCTCCAGGAAGAACCAGTACTTCCCAGGACAACCCACATCACTTCAGAATAGCTTTAATTGTTGAAGTTTTTCCATGTCTGCTTTCTGCTATTTCCACATGTTGATGTTGTTCCCCAGTTAATTTCTAGGGACAAGCAGAATAAGTCCACATGTCAACTCTTCAAATATTACAAGACAATTACAAGACAACTGTTATATTTCCTAGGTGAGTCCTGGGCCTGGAGTGAGGAAGATCTGGGTTCAAGTCTGTCCTCAGACACTTACTAGCTGTATGACCCTGAGCAAGTCCTTGCCTCAGTTTCTTCCACTGTAAAATGAAGATAAGAAGCTCCTGCTTCCCAGGATTATTGTGAGGATCAAATGAAATGATATTCATAATGCCTGGAACACAGCAAGCATTTAATAAATGCTTGTTTCCTTTTCTCTTTCCCCTCTGTTGTCTCCTCTTAAACTATCACATTTCCTTTAACTTTTGAGTACTTTCTGGAATTAAAGACTTAAAAGCTGCTATCTGGCTTTTAATCTTCAGACTCTAAAAATGGAGCAGTTTTTTTCTAAATCTACATTCTAAGGTTTTCTTCCCTTGAAGATATAAAACAGAATTTCCCACATACTGGGTCACAAACCACAGTTTAAGAAGCTGAGTCACATAGGGGCAGCTAGGTGGCACAGTGGATAGAGCACCAGCCCTGAAGTCAGGAGGACCTGAGTTCAAATCTGGTCTCAGATATGTAACAGCTGTGTGACCCTGGGCAAGTCACTTAACCCCAATTGCCTCAGCAAAAAAAAAAGAAGCTGAGTCACAGACAATAACATAATATCAATACTAAACACATATGCACCAAAGTGTTATAGCATACACATTCTTAGAGAAGTTTAGACAGCAAAAATACAAAGTAATCTAATCCTAAAGAATGAGCGGATCAAATAACAAATGATAGAAACAATAATTTCATCAGAGAGAATGACAATAATGAGACAATATGCCAGAACTTATGGCATGCAAACAAAGCAGTACTTAAGGAGATTTTTATATCTCTAAAGTTTACATGAATAAAATAAAGAAAAAGCAGATCAATGGCTTGAGCATGCAATTAAAAAAATCTAGAAAAATAACAAAATTTTCAAAACCAACTAAACATCAAATTAGAAATTCTGAAAAGTCAAAGGAGAAATTAATAACATTGAAAGTTAAGAAAACTCTTGAACTAATAAAACTAAATGCTGGTTTTTATGGGAAAAAAATCAATAAAACAGATAAGCTTTCAGTTAATATGACTTCAAAAAAAAGAAAACCAAATTACCAGTATCAAAAATGAAAAGGATTAGGGGCAGCTAGATGGTGTAATGGATAGAGCACCAGCTCTGAAGTCAGGAGGACCTGAGTTCAAATCTGGTCTCAGCCACTTAACACTTCCTAGCTATGTGACCCTGGGCAAGTCACTTAACCCCAATTGTCTCAGCAAAACAAACAAACTGAAAAGGATTAAAAAAAAAAAAAAAGGTGAATTCACCCTATTTATTAGGGTTATTATCTATTAAGATATTAATATTCTTTTAAGAATCTATTAAGAGAAAATTAAAGCAAGAATTAGAAGCAATTCTACTAATAAATCTGAAATGCTAAATGAAACGAATATTTGCAAAAATATAAATTACCTAGGGGCAGTAGATAGAGCACCAGCCCTGAAGTCAGGAAGACCTGAGTTCAAATCTGGCCTCAGATACTTAACATTTCCTAGCTGTGTGTGACCTTGGGCAAGTCACTTAACCCCAATTGCCAAATATATATATATCTCAAATCCAAATTAACAGAAGTAGTAAAATACATAAATAATCCCATTTTAGAAAAAGAAATTGAAAAGGTTATCAATGAACTGCCTTAAAAAAAAAAATCTCCAGGACCAGACAGATTTACAAGTGAATTCTACCAAACATTTAAAGAACAATTAATTCCAGTACTATATACACTATTTGGAAAAATAGGTGAAGGAGGAATCCTACTAAACTCCTTCTATGACACGAAATATGGTACTAATACCTAAATCAGGGAGAGCCAAAACAGAGAAAGAAAATTATACACCAATTTTCCTAATGAATATTGATGTAAAAATTTTTAAATAAAATATTAGCAAAGAGATCACAGTAATTTATCATCAGGAAAATATACTATGACTAGAAGGGATTTAACCAGTAATGCAGGGCTGGTTCAATATCAGAAAAACTATCAGCATAATTGATCATGTCAATAATAAATTAATAGAAATCATATAATTATCACAATATGATGTAGAAAAGGCTTTCGATAAGCTTTGTAATGGTCAGTGTTGAAGAACTACCCATACATATGTTATGCAAATAAAAAGCTTTAATAAAAAAAAAGGAAAAAAAAAAGAAAAGGCTTTCAATAAAATACAGCATCCATTCTTATTAAAAATACTAGAGAGCATAGAAATAAATGGAGCTTTCCTTAAAATGATAAGTAGCATCTATCTAAAACCATCAGCAAGCATTATACGTAATGGGGATAAGGTAGAAGCCTTCCCAATAAGATCAGGGTGAAGCGAGGATGCCCATTATCACTATCATTATTAAATATTCTACTAGTAATGTTAGCTTTATGAATAAAAGAAAAAGAAATAGAAGGAATTAGAATAAGCAATGAGGAAACAGAAGTGTTATTCTTTGCAGATGATATGATATGCTTAGAGAATCCTAGAGAATCAACTAAAAAACTACTTGAAATAATCAACAACTTCAGTAAGATTGCAAGATATTTAAAAAAAAAAACCACATAAATCATCAGCATTTCTTTTACGAACAAAACCCACCAGTAAGAGATAGAAAGAAATTTTCCATTTAAAACAATAGTAGACAATTGGGCTTATATCCCAAAGAAATCATAAAGGAAGGAAAGGGCCCCACATGTGCAAGAATGTTTGTGGCAGCCCTTTTTGTAGTGGCTAGAAACTGGAAATTGAATAGATGCCCTTCAATTGGAGAATGGCTGAATAAATTATGGTATATGAATGTTATGGAATATTATTGTTCTGTAAGAAATGACCAGCAAGATGATTTCAGAGAGGCCTGGAGAGACTTACATGAACTGATGCTGAGTGAAATGAGCAGAACCAGGAGATCATTATACACAGCAACAACAGTACTATATGACGATCAATTCTGATGGACATGGCTCTCTTCAACAATGAAATGTTTCAAACCACCTCCAATTGTTCACTGAAGAGAGCCATATACACCCAGAGAGAGGGATGCGAAATGTGGACCACAACATAACATTCTCATACTCCTTGATTGATGTTTGCTTACATTGTGTTTCCTTTATCTGATATATCGTTCGTGTAGATAAGATTTTTCTTGCACACCAATGATAAGTTTGGAAATATGTATACATATATTCGATTTGCCAATATTTTAACATAATTAACATGTAGTGGATATCCTGCCATCTAGGGGGAGGGGTGGGGAGTTGGGGGGAAAAATTTGTAACGGAAAACTATGTAAGGGTTATTGTTGAAGAATTACCCACACATATGTTATTCAAATAAAATAAAAATTAAAAAAAAAAAAATGACCAGCAAGATGATTTCAGAGAAGCATGAACTGATGCTGAGTGAAATGAGCAGAACCAGGAGATCATTATACACGGCAACAACAGTACTATATGACAATCAATTCTGATGGACATGGCTCTCTTCAACAATGATATGTTTCAAACCACCTCCAACTGTTCACTGAAGAAAGCCATATACACCCAGAGAGAGGGATGTGAAATGTGGACCACAACATAACATTCTCATACTCCTTGATTGATGTTTGCTTACATTGTGTTTCCCTTATCTGATATATTTTTTGTGTAGATAAGATTTTTCTTGCACAACAATGATAAGTTTGGAAATATGTATATATATTCGATTTGCCAATATTTTAACATAATTAACATGTAGTGGATATCCTGCCATCTAGGGGAGGGGTGGGAAGTTGGGGGGAAAAATTTGTAACAGAAAGCTATGTAAGGGTTATTGTTGAAGAATTACCCACACATATGTTATGCAAATAAAATTTTAAAAAAATAAAATAAAATAATAGTAGACAATATTAAATAATTGCGAACCTACCTATCAAGACAAACTCTTTGAACACAAGAACAAAACACTTTTTACAAAAATAAAGTCAGATCTAAACAACTGGGAAAATAACAACTGGGAAAATAACAATTGCTCATGGGTAGGCTGAGCTTATATAATAAAAATGCCAATTCTACCTAAATTAATTTACTTATTCAGTGCCATACCAATCCCACTACCAAAAAATATTTTATAGAGCTAGAAAAACAGTAACAAAATTCATCTGAAACAATAAAAGGTCAAGATTATCAAGGAAGGAACAGCTGGGTGATGTGGTAGATAAAGCAGTGCCTCTGGAACCAGGAGGATCTGAGTTCAAATTTGGTTTCAGACACTTGACACTAGCTGTGTGATCCTGGGCAAGTCACTTAACCCCAATTGCCTAACCTCCCCTTCCCTCCCCCCCCCAAAAAAAAACCCAAGGGAATTAATGAAACAAAAATGCAAAAGGTGACCTGGATACACCCATCTAAAACTACAAAGCAGCAATCATCAAATCTATTTGGTACTTCATGTACAACCTATATCATATTGTTTGCTATCTTGAGGTAAGGAAAGGAGGGAGAAAAAAATTTTTGGAATTCAAAATTTTACAAGAGTGAACACTGAAAACTATCTTTACATGTAATTAGAAAAAAATTAAATTCTATTAAATGGAAAAAAAAAACCAAACCCCAATTTGGTACTGGCTAAGAAATAGAGCGGTAGCTCAATGAAATGGATTAGGTACACAAGACACAGTAATAAACAACATAGTAATCAACTGTTTGATAAATCCAAAAAGTCCTTCAGTGATTTCTATCCCAGTAAGCCAAAAAATGCGAACCAAAAGCTCAAAACAATGAGAAAGAGGGTAACCAACAAAGCCAGCAGTTCTTCAATGCTTCACTGTGTTACGGAGATGACCCCAAATTTCTAAGAGAGTTATATCAATACAAAGGAAGCATTGTCATGTCCTACCAAGCTGGAAAGGCTTTAAATACAGGTTCATATCTTCTAAACTTAGGTCTACAAGGGTGGTAGCCATAGCCTCAGCGTACAGACACCACAGCTGCTTATGCCTGTGGGAATGAATCACCCCCTCCCAGTGTTTGAGTTTCCCCAGATTCATGAATTGGGAAGATGAAGACAGAAGACTTCTTATTTTGCAAGTTTATTCTCATAAAATGAAGTTGCAAAAAAATTAAAATCAATGAATGAATCAAGTATTTATTAAGAACTACTATATGTCAACTACTATATGGTAGGTGCTGGAAATGTATCTTATGGGCCCTCTCCAAAAGGAGCATACACTGTAATGGAGAAGACAACATGCAAATAACTAAACAGATATAAGATGTTGTTGTTCTTAGAGGGAGACAGAGACAGGGAGACAAATTCAGTCTCACCATGAGCTTGGTCAAAGGTTGATGAATTTGCCATAGAAATTCTTGAAGATGGTCTACTGAGTTGTATATTACAACCCCTAATTACCCTATTACAACTAATGAAATCAGGGTTCTTTTAAATGTCAAAGTATAGTGATCCTCTGATGCTTCTTCAACATTTCAAGCTATCATTTTTTCTCAGAGATGAATATGTATGAAATACTTTGCAGACCTTAAAGTTCTGTATAAATACTAGCTATTTAGATGATATCCAAGAGCCCAAGCAGTAAGCAACAACAACAACAACATCAAAAAACCAACTCCTTAAAAGGTAGAATCTCTCCTAGGTAAATAACATTACCCATATTCCTTTCCTTTGAAATCACTGTTTCGGGACAACTTGGGGCTATACCAAGTACTGGTTCAGTGACGTCTAAATTGACATAAGCCAGCTTAAATGGAAAAAGTGAATAGAATTCTTGGAAGAAAAATGATGTCAAATAAATCCCTTCTCAATCCTTTCAAAAAACAGCTTTCCTTCAAGGTAAAGGGAGGGAAGGAAGGAGAAAAAAGATAAGGAGGGAGGAAGAAAGAAAGGGAGAAAGAAAAAAATCATAAGTTTCAAGTCCCTTGTAAAAGAAAAATAGAACAAGATTATAAATCAAGAATTTATAGTTATTTCTTGGTGCCCAACTTAAAAAACATCTATTTCAGATTCCATGGAACCTGTAATCTGACAACTGAAGATAATTCTGAGAAATAACAGTTCTAACCATAGCTAAGTCCATAAATTCACTGTCAAAAGCAAGTAAGTTTCTACTCATTACAATGTAGCCAGTTCAGTAACAAAACTGAATATGAACCAAGAAATCAAAGCAACCTGAACAAAATATTAGAGCAGCAGTTCAGTTTTTAATTCAATTCCATTCAACTCAACCAACACTGATAACCACTTACTATTGGTAGTACTGTGGGAGATACAAAGATAAGACAACCATAGAAGTATAAGATTTATGGTTGATACCTACCTTAAAGAATAGCTAGTCCAAGCCTCTCATTTCATATAGAAGACAGACAGGATTCTTGTACCTTTCTGGAGATTATAATCTTTTTCACTTTCTTCAGGCCCCAACCCCACCTATTTACTAAAGTCCACAAGCATTTATTAAGCAACTATTACATATCAGGCATTAAGTAGGTATTTGGGATACAAAGAAAAGCAAAAGACAGTCCCTGCTCTCATAGAAAACCCTTAGGTACAGCCAAAATATATACAGAATAAATTGGAGGTAATATCAGAGGGAAGGCACTAAGATTAAGGATAACTAGGAAAAGCTTCTTGAAGTTGGGTCTTAAACCGAGACCAGGTTTAGGAAGCCAGGATGTGGAGGTAAGTAGGGAGAATTCCAGACAAGAAGGAAAGCCAATGGAATCAGAAGAGGAAAAGAAAGGTCACTGTCACTGGATCTCAGAGTATGTGGAAGGGAGTAAAGTGTAAGAATACAGGAGAGGTAGGAAAGGGCCAGATTATAAAAGGCTTTAACAGTCAAAGCAGATCTTACACTTGATATTAAAGAGAACAGGGAGACTTAAGAGGTTCCTGAATGGTGTCTGTGTGTGTGAAAAACTTGATCAGACTTGTACTTAAGGAAGTTCATTTTGACAGCTAACTGGAAGATGGACTGAAGTGGGGAGAGTCCTGGGTATATATGAGAAAGATTACAAAAGTAAGAAATGGCAGGACTTGGTAACTGAATATATGTGGGGGTAAATCTAGATGACTAGATGGACAGTAATACTTTTGAATCCTACCAGGATATTAAAAAGGATTTTAGTAAGAAGGGAGAGTTTGGGGAAAAGGCAATGAGTTCAGTTTTGGCTATGTTGAGTTTAAGATGTATGACACAAGACATCCAGTTTGAGACATCTTTCAGAGTAGGAGATGCAGTGGATAGAATGCTGGGGATGGCGTCAAAAAGGCACTGAGTACAAATATAGCTTCTGACACTTATTAGCAGGATACCTCTGGACAAGTCAATTAATCCTATTTGCCTCAGTTTCCTCACCTGTAAAATGGGCTGAAGAAGGTAAACCACTCCAGTATTTTTGCCAAGAAAACCCCAAGGAGGTAATAAAAAGTCAGACACAATTGAAAAATTACCAAACAACAACGTTTCTTTGGGCAGCAAGATGGTGCAATGAGCCTAGAGTCAGGAAGACCTGAATTCAAATCCAGCCTCTGACTCTTACCAACTATGACCCTGGACAAGTCACTTAATTCTGTTTGCCTCAGTTTTCTCAAATGTAAAATGAGCTGGAAAAGGAAATGACAAACCATTCTAGTATCTCTGCCCAGAAAACTCTAAATCACCAAGAGTCAGACATGACTGAAACAACTGAACAACAAAGCTATGTGACTGAGCAAGTCATTTAACTTCCATCTGTTTCCTCATCTGTAAAATAGAGATGATAATAATAGCACCTACTTCACAAGGTTGTTGTTCAGATCAAATGATATATTTGTAAATCACTTAGTGATTTAGAATGCCTAACAAAGTGCAAACACTATATAAATGTTAGCTCCTATTTGCCATTATTTTGTACAAAGGCAGCTGGAGATATGAAACTGAACAAATAGGTCTGATATCTGAGCAAAGATGATAACTGAATCATGGGAGCTGATGAGATTAGCAAGCAAAATAGTACAAAAAGAAAACTATGAGCTTGGGGAACACTCATGGTTAGCAATCATGACATAAACATCCAGAAAAAAGAAAACTAAGAAACAATAGTTGGGCAGACAGGAAGTAAATCAGAGAGACAAATATTACAAAAACCTGGAGATGATTCTTTTTCTTATTTCTCTTATTATAGTCATTAAATCAACCAATATTTATTACTTATATTACTTATTTATTATTTGTCAGACACTTTACTAAGTGCCAGAGAAAAAGCAAAAAAAAATATGATTCCAAGGAGGGAAACAACATACAAAATACTGCACGTGTAGGATATATATAGTAAAGAGAAAATAATCTCAAAGGAAGGACATTAACAGTGGAGATTAGACTAATTAAGAACATTCCTCAAGTTTCCATACTTTCTTCCAGTGAGGCAGCTTTTTATTTTGCTGAAATTACCAACTGTTTCCTCGATCCCACCTTCCTAGAAATCTTGTTCTTTCAATTATTCTCTTCTGTCTTTATCTCCAGTCTTTCTCTTTCCACAGGCTTCTTACCATCCATCTACAAATAATATGCTCTACTATCCTTAAAAAACAAACAAAACTTCTTCCCCTGACCCTGCTAAACTACTGAACTAATATTGCAAATATACTTTAGTGTACTAAATGTCAAGAACAAATAATAGAATCCTAGTTTCCATTTTTTCTGTTCTCCACTAAAAAAAAATTTATGTATGGATTTTGATTTTTTTTTGCATCATAGACATTTCCAATGATAACACACTCTCTCTCTCACACACACACACACACACACACACTGAACCTCTTTTACAAGTTATAAAAAAATCAACTGACAAACTATCTAACATTGGGCTCCCACAAATACCAATCTGACTGAGAACAACAGTAAATTTCAACATCTATATTTTGTGTGGATAAGATCAATAATTACAATCAATTAGAACTCACAGGCCTTTTATTTATTTTACAGTCATTGGATATACTGCTCTTTAAGGCTTGCTTTCTTCACTTCCCATGTTTCTCTGAATTCTTCATTTATTGTTTCTTATAGCACAATAATACTCTATTATTAGTTATTTAGGACTGTCCAAAAGTCAAATCCAGTTCTTCTCTTCAGCTTCTCTATATTTCACATTATTGTTCACCTCTTCTTTTTTAATGTTCTCCCTTCCCTTGACCTGCAACATTAATTTTTTAGCTATTTTTCTATTCATGTTATGACACCAACTATCTCACTGCTCATGCAATAATTTTACATTATAGGAAATTCATAAGGACTCCCAATCTCTCATAGTGGACACCATATATAAAGGTGTGTATGTATATATATATATACATCCATGTACATATACCCACACATATATATATAGATACATACACAATGTCTATCTCAAAGTAGCCAAAAAAAAAAAAATCCATGTCAAGTAAAAACTTCCTAGCTGTAGGGTTTTTAATTAATTAAATTATTTTTTAAAGCTTTTTATTTGCATAACATATGTATGGGTAGTTCCTCAACATTGACCCTTACAAAGCTTTCCCTTACAAATGTCCCCTCCCCTCCCCTAGATGGCAGGAAGCCCACTACATGTTAATTGTATTAAAATACTTGACAAGTTGAATATATGTATACATATTTCCATACTTATCTTGCTGTGCAAGAACAATCGTATCTACAGGAAACTGTAGGTTGTTTTTTTTTTTTTAACACACCTACTCAACTCGATTAACGGAAACAGCCTGACCAGCACAGCTTCTGTAGAGACCATACACTCATTTTACCGTTTTGCTGCCTTCAATTCAAAAGGGCTGTGTTTTTTGGCTTTGACATAGGAACATAATCTCAAATTTCAAGCCTGGTTCTATAGAAAAGTATGCAGAAGCACTGAATTTGGGCGTAAGTTACCTATAAGATAACCAAATGACCATAAAACAGTATATAGCCTTCACCCCAAAGTTATGCTTAGCAATGATTTTCAGTTGTTTGTCATGTCTGACTCTTGATGACCCAGTTTTGGGTTCTCTTGGCAGAGATACCCAAGGGGTTTGCCGTTTGCTTCTCCATCCCATTTTACAGATGAGGAAGTGAGGCAAATAGGATTAATGTGACTCGTCCAGGGTTAGACAACTAGTAAGTGTCTGGGGCAAAATTTTAAGTCAGAGCTTCCTGAGACCAAGCGGGGAACTCTGCCCACTGCCCCAAGAGTAATGATAGCATTTCGGGGAAATTCAGTTGAAAAGAAACAGTCGGTGGTGTAACTGACAACAAGAAAATGATTCCGTTTCAAAAGTCAATGAACCCAGCACTTAATGAGCTGACAGGGCTGACGCTACTAAGCACTCACTACAGGTAAGAGCAGTTCCCTGCAGCGGAAAACACGCAGGACAGGGAAGCTCGGGGGTCTTAGCCCGGCATCTCCCCGCTCTAGAGGAGCGAGCTGCCAAAAAAGGAGAGGGAGAGGCTGGACCCAAGAAAGGAGGAGGTGCACACAGCAGTCTGCTGAGAGGGGCATTTGACAGGTCGGGAAACTGAGGCCGGAGAAGGGACTGAGCCGAGGGGGGGAGCCTGCACTCTGGCACCGCCAGCTCCGCTTCCCGTGGGTTCCAAGGGAGGAGCAGGCTCACCCCGACCCGGGAAGGGTGGAGGGGCAGGGCTGGAGAGAAACACCGGCCCCGCCCCTTTAGAGCAGTGTAGACTGAGCCCGGCACAACAGGTAGAGGAGGGGTGGAGGCAGCAGTCCGCCGTCCGCCGGGACGGGAAAAGAGCCTGTCTGGCTCCGGGGCGCGGCGGGCGGACGAGGTCGTTACCGGGAACGCCGGGTCTGGGCTCGCCTCGGCCTCGTCCCCCGCGAGGTTTAGTTCAGCTCGGCCCGGTCCGGTCCGACTTTCTGTCCAGCCTGACCCGAGCTGCAGTCGGCGGACTCCGAGGCGCATAGCCCTCAGGCCGCCGGGGGTGCGAGCGGTCCCGGTGGAGCCGAACGGGCGGGGCCGTGCTCACCTCAAACCCCATACAGTTTCCTCAACTCCTTGGCCGCTTCCGCGGAGACTCCCGCCGCCGCCGCCGCCATCCTCTCGCATCAGCGTCATAGCGTCATAAAAGTGCGCGCCTGACGCTAAACCAATTCGCGCCCCATTGGGCGTGGTGGAGGGCGGGCTCTGGGGTCGGACCTTGCTCTCTAATGGAAGAAAAGACGGCCAATCATCGCAATGAGGGGCTTTCTCAGGATGGGTTTGTCAATCATTCTGACAGGCCCTGTAATAGGCTAGCAGGCAAGGTCGAGGCTATAAAAGCTTCACAATCGGCGCTATGGAGCCGAGTTGGAGCGTAAATTAGTTAGGATTATCTTTGGGCAGGGAGCTGTCCGCCTCGGAAACGCGGTTTTAGGTCAAGGGTTCATACAATGTAATGACACGGGCCACCAGGCTGTTCCACCTGACTGGGTCCAGGCATTTTCTGCGGCAGGCTGTCTCCCACACCTGAAAATGCTCTCTGTCTCCCTTCTCTGACTTCAGACCTCTTTGGCTTTCTTCTGAATTCTAACTAAAGTCCTATCTTTATTTTGTTAATAATAGTTGTTTTTTTTTTTAATTTTCAAAATATGTGCAAAGATAATTTTCAACATTCCTCCTTGCAACACCTTGTATTCCAAATTATTCTCCCTCCGTCCTCTCCTCTCCCCTTCCCTGGACAGCAAATAATCCAATATAGGTTAAGCATGTGCTTCTAAGCGTATTTCCACATTTGTCATGCTGCACAGGAAAAATCAGATCAAAAAAGGGAAAAAATAAGAAAGGAAAAAAAAAACAAGCAAATAACAACAAAAACATGAAAATACTATACAGCGATCCACATTCAATCTCCATAGTGCTCTTTCCGGGTGCAGATGGCTCTATCCATCACAAGTGTGTTGGAGTTGCCTTGAATCATCCCATTCAAGAGCCAAGTTGATCAGCACTTAATCTTGTTGCTGTGTGCAATGTTCTCTTGGTTCTACTCACTTCACTTACCATCAGTTCATGTAAGTCTTTCCAGGCTCTTCTGAAATCTTCCTGCTTAAAATCCCGTCTTCTACAGGAAGCTTTCCTTCTTCCTCTTCATTCCAATGGGTCTCCTTTTTAGTCATTTCCTATTTATCTCGTATGTAGCTTGTTTTGTGTCTATTTGTCTGTATGTTTGTCTTCCCTTTTACACTGTAAACTCCTTGAGGTTAGGGGGCTGTCTTTTCCCTTGATTTGTATATATTTGGGTGTATGTTGTCTACCCTATTAGATTGTAAGCTCCTTGAGGACAGGGGCTGTCTTTTCCCACTTTTTGTATCACCAGTGCTTAGAAAGAAAGCTTGGCACATAGATATAGTAGGTATTTAATAAATGTTTAGGGATTAATATTAATTATATTAATATAATTATGAATATGTCATATTTATTATTAATATACCATTAATTATGTTTCAGTATATTTATTTACATTAATTACATAATTACAATTAATATAAAATAATTGATGTAGAAAATCCAAATATGGGAGAATGCAGAACAGAAGCAAGAGATCCACAAGTTTATTAAATGACTATCATTTGTCTGGCCCAGATTCAGGGTAACTTTGTTGGGTAGAATAGCAGGTAGCCTTGCAGAAAAAAGCCTATTGTGAGCATGGAGGACAGTCTGCACAAGGGCATAGAGCTGTGTGAGGAACAGAAGGCTGTTTGCTGCAGTATACCGTACAAAGAAAGAGACAAAGAGCACAGAGAACAGAAATTAATTATCATGTGTAAGGAATAGAAAGGCTGTTTGGCTTCAATATACAGTACAAGGAAAGGGACTGTATATTAAATCTAGGAAGGGTAGGATAGAGCCAGGCGATAAAGAGCTTTGAATGTTCAATAACTGAATTTATATCTTAGCCTAAAATAGGAAGCCACTGGAATATTGAGTAGAGGAGCATCATTAGATGTTTTAGGGAAATCATCTTAGTGGTTTGTTTAAAGAATGGATGAATTTAAAGGAAAATATTAATAATTAAGAGATTAATCATGATAATAATTTTTAGCATTTAGGTGGTGCTTTGAGGTTTGCAAAGTACTTTACATACGTTATTTCATTTGATCCTCACCTAAACTCTGAGAGGTAAATTCTATCACTAGTTCCATTTTGCAATTGAAGAAACTCCGGCCAAAAAAAGCTAAGTGATTTGCCCAGAGTCTGATAAGTATCTGAGGCCACATTTGAACTTGGGTCTTCTTGACTCCAGGTCCAATAGGATGTCCACCGAACCACCTAATTGCCTGCCCACTTGGGCAAGTTGGAAAGACCAATCAGAAGGCTAGGCAAATGAAGGCTGGGACAAAATGAAGGCTTAACCTAAGTTGTAAAGCAGAAAGAACATTTAACAACTGATTGGATAGATGAGAGAAAGAGAGGGTGAAGTGTAAAATGACAGATGTAAATCTGGGTACCACCAGCCTCCTGCTTACCAGGCTCACAGCTTTAGAGATGAGAACTCTACTGGTTGGCTCTAGCTTTCATCAGCTTCATTGGTTAGACTATAGCACACTTTCTGTTTAAAATATCTTTTATTCCTCATGAAAAACTCACCTGACAGATCCGATCTGTTGTGAAATTTCATAAACATCCCCTTCTCTCCACGTATACAGCCAACCCTTTGGTTTACTATTTGTCTCCAGCGGACCTTTGCCTAGACAGTTGTAATAGCCTTCCCTGCCTCAAGTCCACCACTAATTCTCCTTCCACTTGGCTGCCAAAATGATTTTCCTAATGTGTTAGTCTGATCATGTTTCTTACTGCCCTTTAAACTTCATGGGCTCCCTATTATCTCAAGGACCAAATATAAAATCCTCCTTTAAAGGTGATGAAGTACATAGAGTGTTGGGTCTGGAATTAGGAAGACTCATCTTTTTGAGTTCAAATATGGCCTCAGACACTTAGTAGGAGGGCAAGTCATTTAACCTTCTTTGCCTCAGTTTCCAATGAAGTGAAGAAGGAAATAGCAAACCAGCTCTAGTATCTTTGCCAAGAAAACCCCAAATGGAATAATGAAGAATCAGACATAGAACAAAAACAAAACCTACTTCCATCCCACCTTTCTAGTTTTATTTCTATTCCCTTTCACATAAACCTAAGATCCAGCTACCTACTTGGCATTTGCTATATATGCAATACTCCTAATTCTTTTTCTTCTCACTGACTCCTTATGCTTAGAATGTTCCCTATATCCACCTCCTAGCTTTTCTGACTTAATCTAAGACTTAAGCCAAATCCCACCTTTTGTAGGAGTTAGTACATTTAGTACTTTTCCCCCTTGAAATTACCTTCCACTTAAACATTGCACCATTGTGTATGTGCATAATTTTTGCATGTTGTCTTGATCTCATATGATGTGAGGACAGGGACCATGCTTATTTACCTTTTCTGTATCCCTAGCACTTAACTCAGTGTTATGGGTCTAGTTAGCACTTAAAATGGTTATTGACCACTTTGCTACCCTCCACAGAAGTAAGGAAATTTGTAAAGTGGGTTGGATTTAGAAGTAAAAGAAATAATTAAATTCAGTTTTGGACATATTGAGTTTAACTGCCTATTTCTGACATAATCATTTTTAAGTTGAGTTACTGCTCCCTCTGGCTCTGTGAGAACAGTATTGTCATAAGTCATGAAGGTCCTACCCATCCTGCAGGGTACAGAACCAGAGTTCTGTAATGGGAACAGGATCTGTCAGTGACAAGGAATGGGAATTGTATTGTGACTGTGTGATGGACAGTCCTGTGAAACAGGGGAAGTTAAATTTCTCAGTGAACCCCTGATGCTAGTCCAAACAATACTTTGCCAGAGGATGATATCATCCCAGAGTGCAAAAGTTTATTGTTATGCAAGCTCAGGACACAGTCAACTTGCTGGCCCTTAGCTCTGGGAAACAGAGTATATCCAAAATATTTTGAGAAGAGACTAGGAAGGACCTGTTTCCCTCTTATGGGATAATCAAGAAGTAGCCAACAACTGTCTCCCTGGGGATGCACATACTGAGCATCCCTCTTTAAAGGCTTTCCTCTATTAGTCATATTAATCAAGGACATTAGTTGAACTCAACTGGCCATTCCAAAGAGCTTGGTTCTCCTCTAAAGTAAGAGGGGGCTTCTTAGCCTTTCTTTGTGTCATGGACTCTTTGACAATCACTGGCAAAGGACATAGACCACTTCTCAGCATAATTGTTTTCAAATGCATAAATTAAAATACATAAATTTACAAAAGGAAGCAAATTATATTGAGATACAACTATCAAAATATATTTTAAAATAGGTTCATGGATCCTAGATTAAGAATCCTCTGGGGCAGGGACTCTGACACTGACAGCATTAGTCCTGTGGCTCTTATAACATTGATGCAGCAGAATTAGCACCATCTTTGAACCCTTGCCTACCAAATAAAGAAGTAGAGATTAAGCTAGATTGGTTCATCAGGCAGCCAAAAGGAAGTAGGACCCTATTTTTATCAGTGGAACTTTCCAGGGTAAAGTCTTCCAAGATGCCAACAGGTCAGGGGAAGCAAGTCAAGTCCTAATAAGAAGAACCATAATCAGGGAGCCTCTGACTAAAACTTTTCCCTAATGCTCCTGAGTTCTTGAATTCTCCATGGCATGGAAAGACTAAGCAGCAGCTTCTATTTCTATAGAATAAAGAGCCATGAAAGTTCTATATTGTTTCCAAAGCACTTTCCTTATAGGCCACCCTATGAGTGGATGTCAGTCAACCCAGTCAACAAGAATTTCTTTATTTTATTAGGAGCCAGATGGGGTAGCTAGGTGGGGCAGTGGATAGAGCACTGGGTTTGGAATCAGGAAGATTCTTAATGAGTTCAAATCTGACCTCAAACACTAAGTAGCTGTGTGGTCCTGGGCAAGCCACTTAACCTCAGTTTCCTCATCTATAAAATGAGATGGAGAAGAAAATGACAAATCACTTCAGTATCTTTGCCAAGAAAACCCCAAATAGTGTCACAAAGAGTTGGACATGACCAAATAAAATGTGCCCTCTGCTAAGTTCTGGGAACTCCAATAAATACCAACCCCCCCCAAAAAAAAAAAACTTGTGTCCTCAAGGAGTCTACATTCTAGTGGAGGAGACAAATGGAATAGATGAAGGTAATTTTTTAAAAAATAGCTTTTTATTTTCAAAATACATGCAAAAATAGTTTTCAACATTCACCCTTGCAAAACCTTGTGTTCCAAATTTTTCTCCCTCCCTTCTTCCCTCCTCTAGACAAGTAATCCAATATAGGATAAACATGTACAATTCTTCCATACATATTTCCATATTTATGCTACACAAGAAAAATCAGATCAAAAAGGAAAAAATTAGAAAGAAAAAAAAAGCAAACGAAAAGAAGGTGGAAATACTATGTTGCGATCCACATTCAGTCCTCATAGTCTTCTGGATGCAGTGGCTCTCTCCATTACAAGTCCATTAGAACTGGTCTGAATCACCTCAATGTTGAAAAGAGCCACATCCATCAGAGTTGATCATCACATAATGTTGTTGCTGTGTACAATGTTCTCTTGTTTCTACTCATTTGGCGTCAGTTCATGTAAGTCTTGATGAAGGTAATCTTAAAAGAGGGAAGGCATCAGTAGCTATAGGGCCCAGAAAAGGTCTCCTACAAAAGATGGGGTTTGAGCTGAGTCTATGAGGTGGAAGAAGGGTGACAGAATATTCAAAGTAAAACAAGGAGCACCTGTTCAACAGCTATTATTCTTATTTTACAGATGAAAAAGCAGAGATTCAGAGAAGACTTTGAATCCTCCCAATGGTCATACAGATAAGGAATGAGGGCTTGAACTGATGTCCTTCCCTCTTTCCAATATATCATCCTATCCTGCTCCCCCTCATTAATAGGCTGTACATGAAAAGCTTTGTGACTGACTCCTTCCCCCTGCCTCCCCTAGGCTGGGCTAAGGATTGGGGGTTGGGGGTGGGGAGGGAGAGATAAAGATCAAATCAAATGAGATTGTGTGTGCAAAGCTATCAGAATTAAATAACACTGTAGAAATGCAAACTATTTTATTATTATTAAAGGGAGGGACCTACAATAATATATAATATACTATAATAATATAATATAAAAGTATGTCTTTTTTAAGAAGACACTTGACATGACAGCTTCCCAATCCTGGCTAAAAAGCTGGGAAAGAAAGAGAAGTACTTACACTCACTACAAGAGCTTAACTCCTCCTTTAATGGGAAGCTGCTTCCCCAATTACTCTCCATTCTTCTAACGCCTTGCTGATGTTCTGAAGGCGCCAGAAGATGAGGGAGCCAGTTGCCAAGGCTGAGTCCCCAAGGAATGGGAGCAATTTCTGGTTCTGTCTTCCACCCTTTTCTCTTTATTCCAGGGCCCCAGCTTTGTCCCTGGGAAGGAAAGGGATAATGCCCACAAAGCACTTAATCTCCTGGCCAGAAAGCAGTAGAGAGCAAATTAGGCCCCACTCCAGTTTATCCCCTGCAATAGGGAAAAGCTGGAGAAGAGCCATGTCAGGGATTTAGGAAGCAAAGTTGGGAAGGGAAAGTAGGTCACTGGAGTTTTGAAACCACCAACATCTGAGTGAGGAGGCTCCCCCACTTCCATTCGATACAAGACTCCCCAGGGGCTCTGTGGGTAGCTCGGAGTGGACCCATGCCGGATGGAAGAGGAATTCTGGCTAGTAATTGCAGCAACATCCTGGGCTGGTTTAATAGCTGTTGTAATAGCTCTTCAAAGTTTATAAGACACTTTACATCCATTATCTCATTTGTTCCTCACAGCAGCTCTCTGAAATAGATATTGCAAGTATATTATCCCCATGTTGTCAATGAGGGAACAGGAAGACAGGATTCAAATGAAGGGCCTGTTTTGATGCTAAAGTCCTACATTCTCTTCACTAGATCTTCAGCATTGGAACAGACAGCAGTAATCAGGGTGGGGCCTCTCCTCCCCAAACTCTCATCTCAATTCAAACCAATTTATTCCCTATCTCCATGCCTTCAGAGAGTAGGAGTCTTTGCTTGAGAGGTAAAGACATCGAGTTCTATGCTTTAGGTATAGTGGAAAGAACACTGGGCTGACAATGAGGTGGAGGGTTCAGACTGTCAGCAGAGGAGAATGGGTCAGAACTAGTTGGATGACAATTTCAGGCAGGCTGGCATTGACATGTCACAATGACATGAGGAGGTCTCTAGGGTGCTGGGTCGTAATATTTTTTAGCAGTGACATGCATAAAGATAACATATTCATCAAATTTATGGCTGGAAGGAATAACATTTATCCTATTAGCCTCCCCCCACTTCAGTATGGGCAAATGTAAAGCTTTACACTTGGGTACAAAAAAAATCAACTCTTCTAATAAGGAAGAGTTGGCAGTTGCTCTGAACAAGATCTGAGGTTTAAGTAGATTATCATGCTAGCTCAATAACCATCAGCAGTGACGTGGCAGTCATTCTCAGGCCATCTTGGGTGGCTTTAAGAGGGACATCATATCAAGGAACAGAGAACTGTCCTACTTAACTCTGTCCTTATGAGACTTCACCTGGAATATTGTGTTCAGTGCTGAATGTAAGGTTAAAGGACATTGGCAACCCTGGAGAGGATCCAGAGGTAACGAGAATGGTGAAGGCCCATGTTGTATGAGGACTGATTAAAGAAATGGGGCTGGAAAAGAGAAGGTTCAAGGAAAATGTACTAGCTGTCTCTTCTCAAGTATTTGAAGGGCTTTCATCCTGAGAGGAGTTAGAATGGGTCTGGCTGATCATAGGCCAGAATTGCAACAATGCAAAGAAGTTAGAAAGGAGCCAATTGAGATTAGACAATCTTCTTGACCTATTCTGTCCAAAAGTAGAATAGGCTGCTTGCCTGCAGAGGTGGCAGGTTCCCCCTGACTTGGAAATGTTAAGGTAGAGCTTGGATGACAAAGTTATAGTGAGGATTTCTTTCATGTAGGAGTTGGGCTAAATTGATGGTCTCCAAAATCAGGGGAGGGGATGATTCTAATGGAAAGGTGGGAAAATAGGTGCCGCAATAGGCAGTCAGTTGTGGGACATAGCTCAATGTCTGCCTTCACTCAACATTCTCCTTACCTGTGTCTTGCTTGCTACTGGTCCCCACAAGGTAGTCATCACACACACACACACACACACACACACACACACACACACACACACCTTCCAACATTTACCTCCTGCTTCGAGATTTGACTTTTTGATATGTATCCTTTAGAGGGTGCATTCTGTAGTCTGGATCTACAAGGTTTTCATTTTAAAAGTAGGACAAAGTAAATTGCAAAGAGTAAATGGTAAGCCTTGTTACATTATCTTTTCCCAAAAACTGATCCCTCTCCTAATTTCTCTAAAGCAAAAGTACCACCATCCTTATATACAAACCAGTCACCAGAGTTAGCAACTTCAGAGTCATCCCCTATACTAGCTTCTCACTTTCCCTTATTCCACTTATTGAAGCAGTTAACAAAGCTTGCCATTTTACTTTCACTTCTCTTCCCCCTTTTTTTTCTTTTTTCCCCAGAAACACAATATTTATTTAACATTTTTAGATATTCTTTTCTGCTTAATAGACTGATAATTAAGTTTTTACATCTTTGTTTACAATGACTTAAAATATTTTTTTCATCTCTGGCAGATATTTACAAGGTCAACAGCAAATATATTTCACATTTCCACAATAGTCAGTAGCATTTTTTTAATTAAAACTTTTTATTTGCAAAACCTATGTATGGGTAATTCTTCAACATTAACTCTTACAAAGCTTTCTGTTACAAAATTTTTCCCCCCTACTTCCCACCCCTCCCCTAGATGGCAGGATATCCACTACATGTTAATTATGCTAAAATTCTTGAATAGTCAGTAGCATTAATCAATTTCAGTAAGGCAGTTATTAAAATAATGGCTTACATGCACATGATCTTCAATGTGTGTGTCGCCATCAGTTCTTAAAAAATGAAGATTTTTACTGGTGCTAGGTTAAGGGACATCACACAATAGAGATCTCATTTTTTATATATTCATCTTGTTTAAACTTTTACCAGCAATAAATCTTAAACAGTTGGGCAGCATGGTGCAACCATCAATTTAATGTTGGTGAAAAGTAAGGTTTTTTTTTTAAACATGGTCCACATCTTTTTATCTAATAAACATATTCTCAGCAAGGGTTTATTTTCTGTTAAGACAAAGAAGACTATACAATGCCAAAGTCATAAAAGTTCTTAAGAAAACTTAGCTCAAAAGAGCCAAACTAGCATGAGAAACAAGTATGAAAATAATCTTTTAACCATTAAAGATTGTATCTCTTAGTTAGTCAAATTGTAAATCCAGTATAATTTCAAGGATAAGAATTAAAAAGAATCATTGTAAAGTATATGAATTTATTACAAATGTTAAAAAGACCACATCTCTTCCCCTTTTTCTATTCTCACAGCCACTTAATTCCCAAGTTCAGGACCTCATCTTACCTTGACAACTGCAACGGCTTCCACATTGGTTTTCAGCTTCATATATTTTTCTAATTTTTTTTGTTTTCCTAAAGTATTTCTGGCTATGTCACTCAACCCTACCCTGACTTTATAAACTCCAGTAGAGAGCTGCCTTTTAGCTCCATGATCAAATATTAAGCTCTTTCAAACTGGCCCCTTTGTATCTTTGTAGTCTTCTTATACTTTTCTCTCTTCTACAGACTCTACAATTTAGCCTGAGTCTATTTTCTTTTCTTTACACATGACACTTGACCTTCCAACTTCTTCTACCAGGAATGTTCTTCTTCCTCACCTCTTCCTTTTAGAAATATTCCCTTAGGTCTCAGCTTATATGTCCCCATATGCCAGAGACCTTTCTCCATGCTCACAGCTCTGAGAGCCTTTCCCACAGCTTTCCTTTGCCTACCCTGTGTATGTGTGTGTGTGTACCCATCTTGTATTTACTTATTTGCATGTCTACCCCACTAGAATGTGAGCTTCATAAGGGCAGAGATTATTTTTTTTTAATCTTTGTATAGTGTTTGGCATGCAGGGCTGTGAACTGAATGATTAATTATTGACAATTATTATTTACAAGTTTATCCCCAGGGACACATACAAAGAAATTCTTTTAGGGGCAGCTATGTGGTGCAGTAGATAGAGCACCAGCCCTGAATCAGGAGAACCTGAGTTCAAATATGGCCTCAGATACTAATATTGCCTAGCTGTGTGACTGTGGGCAAGTCACTTAACCCCAGTTTTCTCAGGGGGAAAAAAAGAAATTCTTTAGAAAAAATGAAACATATTCATTCACATTATACTCAAAAGCAAAAAGTCAATTTTAAATTACTTGTTAGAAAATACAATTTATACAATATATTGGTTATTTCATCTTAATCTTTAATTTATGTTTTGTGTATTTTATTGTTATTGTTTTTTTTCTGAGGCAATTGAGATTAAGTGACTTGCCTAGGGTCACATAGCTAGGGAATGTTGAGTGTCTGAGATCAGATTTGAACTCAAGTCCTCCTGACTTCAGGGCTGATGTTCTATCCATTACGACACCTAGCTGGCCCTGTTTTGTATATTTTAAACAACAGTCCATGAATCATTTACAAATAGATATATATTGAGTACATGCTCAAGAAATTTGTCACTGATGCGGTGTGTGATCAAAAAGTTTTGAGACTTTTGACTTGATGATGAACTCTTGAATTCCGTGATTCTGAAATCCCGCTTCTGACCCTTAATAGCCATGTGATCCCATAAGCTCCCCTCTCTGAACATACTTCCTTATTTGTAAAATAGGGACCTCACAGATGGAAGGTCAAATGAAATAATAGATGTAAAGTAATTTGCAAAGTTTAAGGTACCCAAATGAGTTATTTAATCTAATGAACCTATTCTCTTCCTCTGTCAATCCAAATTCTACACATCTTTTCAAGTCCTAAAAGCTGTTCCTTCCCTGATTACCCCTCTATAATAATAAACTTTCTTTTCTGAATTCCAATAGCATTTACCCTTGAGCCCATCCCTTCCTATTTCCTCCAGAAGCTTGCCCCTGCAATTATCCACCCTTGTTCTAATTTTCAACTTCTTATCTGTGGCTAGTTCCTTCCCTAGGAAGCATGCCAGCAGGTCCAGATCCATCCCAATTGCCCAAACTCCCCATCATTTGACCTTACTCTCAAACTATCATCTTATAGCTCTCCTCCTTTTCACAGACCTCTAAAAAAGCCTGACTCCTGGCTTTGCCTTCTCACATCTTGACTCTAAAAATCTATGCTCTAATTTATATGAACTGATGAAAGTGAAATGAGCAAAACCAAAGGAACAATTTATACAATAACCATAACATCGTGAAGACAAATAACTTTAAAGGACTTTATCCTGCTCAGTGTAATGACTAATCACAATTCTAGAAAATACATCATGAATTATGATACCAATTGACTACAAGCAACCTATTGGATTATAGTTCCTAAAGATTTGTCCCTAGAGCACCAGCCCTGAAGATAGAGCACCAGCCCTGAAGTCAGGAAGACCCAAGTTCAAATCTGATCTCAGACACTTAACATTCCCTAGCTGTGTGACTCTGGGCAAGTCACTTGACCTCAATTGCCTCAGCAAAAAGAAAAAAAAAAGATTTGTCTCATTTGTCTCCTTCTTGCCACTGGCTCAGGCAACCAGCCCTTATCATTACCTCTAACGTGCTCTACTTCAGTAGTCTAACTATCCCTGAGTCCATTCCATCCTATTTATAATCCATACAGCTGCCAAAAAGATATTCCTAATATTCAGGTCTTACTGTATCACTCCTCTACTCAAGAAGGTAAATGACAAATGACATATGCTCTTCGGTGATAACCACACCAGGTAAGCAGGTAGAGAGAACATCAGATTTGGAGTCAGGAAGATGAGTTCAAAAATGGCCTCAGACACTAGTCACAGAATCTTGGGTAAGTCACTTAACCTCTGTCTTAATCTCCTGAAGAAGGAAAAGGCAAACCTCCCTGGTATCTTTGCCAAGAAAACCCCATGGGCAGCATTAGCAGGCTGATATGACTGGAAGACACAATAAGTCTGACATAACTAATGACTGAACGAAGACAAAGGTCTTCAAAGAGGGAAAAGGGAGAGGGGAAAAGATCCCACAATTATGAAAAATATTTATTGTTGCTCTTTTTTTGTGATAGCAAAGACCTGGAAGCAAAATATGTGCCCACAAATTGAGGGAAAAGCTGAACAAATTGTGACATGTAGGTGTAATTTTATTGCCCAGTAAGAAATTATGAATATGAAAATTTTAGAGAGCTTGGGAAGTCTTCTAAGAACTGAAGCAGAATGAAATAAGAACTAAGATTTGAAGTTGGACATTCAAATAAGAAACTTTGGAGAAAAATCAATCTGAGGATATCTATTCTGAACTTGTTATCTTTGCCACAAAACCCACCACTTTTCTAAACTTCCCCATTTCTTGCAAATTAAGATAACTCTGAGGTACCACTACACACCTGCCAAATTGGCTAAAATGACAGGAAAAGATAATGAATTTTGGAGGGGATTTGGGAAAAGTGGGACACTGATACATTGTTGGTGGAACTGTGAACGGATCCAACCATTCTGGAGAGCAATTTGGAACTAGGCGCAAAAAGTGATCAAACTGTACATACCCTTTGACCCAGCAGTGTTTCTATTGGGCCTATATCCCAAAGAGATCTTAAAGGAAGGAAAGGGGCCCACATGTGCAAGAATGTTTGTGTCAGCCCTTTTTGTAGTGGCTAGAAACTGGAAACTGAATGGATGCCCATCAATTGGAGAGTGGCTGAATAAATTATGGTATATGAATGTTATGGAACATTATTATTCTGTAAGAAACCACCAGCAGGATGATTTCAGAGAGGCCTGGAGAGACTTGCATGAACTGATGCTGAGCAAAATGAGCAGAACCAAGAGATCATTATACATGGCAACAACAAGACTATATGATGATCAATTCTGATGGACATGGCTCTCTTCAACAATGAAATGTTTCAAACCAGTTCCAATTGTTCAGTGAAGAAAGCCATATACACCCAGAGAGAGGGGTATGAAATGTGGACCACAGCATAACATTTTCATGATCTCTATTGATGTTTGCTTGCATTGTGTTTCCTTTCTCAGATATTTTATCTTGTAGATCTGACTTTTCTTGCACAGCAAGATAACTGTAAAAATATGTATGCACATATTCGATTTATCAAATATTTTAACATAATTAACATGTAGTGGATTTCCTGCCATCTAGGGGAGGGGTGGGAAATTTGTAACAGAAAGCTTTGCAAGGGTCAGTGTTGAAAAATTACCCATACATATGTTTTGCAAATAAAAAGCTTTAATAAAAAAAATAAAAATAAACTTCCCCATTTCTGTCCAGGCTCCAGGTTTATAACCTAAATATTATTCTGAAGTTCACACTCTTTGATCCCATCTACCTAGTTCACTGCCAGATCTTTCTACCTTTATAACACCTCTCATGTCCAAATCCTTCATTGCAGAGCCACTCCCTCATTTCAGGTTTTCATCATCTCTTACTTAGATTATTGTATTAACCTCCTAATGGTTCTCCTTGTCTGTCTTTCCCCATCATAATCCATCTGCGGCCAAAGTACTTTCTTTAAGTGCAAACCTGACCTCATGATCCCCCTTCTCAATCAGCTCCACTATATTCTTGTTCTTCTGATACCAAATGTAAACTCCTTTACAGGAGTAGAGCCCTTTACAACCTGGCCCCCAGCCTACCTTGATACTCTCTTCTTCTTCCATATTCTGCAATCTAGTCAAATTGGCTGTCTCTGTTGTACACGTGTACACACACACACACACACACACACACACACACACACACACAGCCTTACAAATGAGGGATGCCTTTGCACTGGCCAGCATTCCATCTTTACTTCTGCCTCATAGAGTTGCAGTTCAAGCATGATGCTTTTCCTGTTCCCCCTAATTAATTATTGCCCTTGCTCCCAAACTACCTTCTACTTAACTGTTATTGCTAGTAAGCTCTGGTTCTCTCTCTCTCTCTCTCTCTCTCTCTCTCTCTCTCTCTCTCTCTCTCTCTCTCTCTCTCTCTCTCTCTCAGAGTCAAGCTAGCTTTAGGGCATTCTCTTCTTTAAGAGGAGCTACTATATTGCCCCCATGTGAAGGATG